>CM077156.1:167339414-167813745 GCA_039583875.1 Platanthera guangdongensis | reverse complement strand
GTTCCAGGTCTTCAAAGAGAAGGAGCCAGACCTATAAGAAAGCCCTACAGACAATTGCTCCCATAGCCTTGCCCCATCTACTGACTACAGTTCACTGATGAGGCCCTTACAAATTAAGCTGGATGAGCAAAGACAAGCTCTAGAAAAGTATATGGATGAAGGGCATAAGTCACTTCAGTTTGATCTGGCACAAGACATCAAATCTATCAGATTTTGAAGTAAATCTCAACAAGAACGAAATGACTGACTGCTTCCATAAGGGAGGAAATACAGTAGTCTATCTAGCCACTCCTCAAGAGAAGAAAAAACACAAGTGGATGATATGGCAGTGAAGCAAGGATATGTTCTAAAAATCAAATAAGAATGAATGAAAACTTGACTGAACCACATAATGTGATAGTCACTGAAATGAAGAATCTTGCTTCTACCTATACTGCAGCCCTGACTGCAGCCATGCAGAATTTGATCAGGCATTACAAGAAGTCTCACTGCTGTTACTTCTGCCCTCCAGGATTCACAGAAGCTGATCACTGAAAATCTCCAAAGGTTGAAACCTTTATAAGGATGGAGTAAACATTTGAATGCCTAGATCAGGTTCCAGAAAGATGATCTTAGGGATCACATAGAGAGAGAAGTTATAAAGGGGGAGAGGGTATTAGTCAAGGCAGGCTCTGATCATGCCAAATGGATTTCAAATTCCATCAGAGCCACCCTTGGATATCCACCCTTATGTGATGATGACAATGTTGTAGAGTCTGGCATAAATCATGCAAACCTTGGAGGAGAGCCAGCTGAAGTAGCTCAAGTGATATATGTTGGAGTTACCATTATGATCTGGAAGTGATCAAACATGTAATCTCACTGTCAACGCGATATGAGCCTGCAGGGTCGCACATAAGAGATGTGGAGAAGTTGAGTGATTGACTGTGTTGGTAAAGGTTGCCAATCACCGACCTGAATGGGGTTGTGGGCAAAGTGTTGCCTTAAAGGATCGTCGGGTTGGGCAAATGTTGCCTTGGAGGACTGGTAAGAATTGTCGTCCGAGGGTCGATAACAATGTCGAGAATAGATATTCTGATTCCCGCCGATCGACGATGATTCGTCACTGATTCTCGCCGATCGACGAGAATCATCGAGAATAAATATGCTGATTCTCGATGATCGACGAGTTCGACAAGCATCGTCGACCGCGGCTCGACGATCAATGAGATTCGTCGTGTATCATCAAGCGCGGCTCGACGATCGGCGAGAATCGTCGAGTATTGTACTCTGATTCTCGTTGATCCTAGGTGATACCCGCCGACTGATTCTCGCCAAACCTACCAAGTGATTCTCGCCGATTGTCGCCGATTCTCACCGACTGATACTCGCCGATTCTGGAACCCTATTTCTGGGTGATCTGCGGATTGCGATTTTCCTAAGTCTTTTATGCCTTCGGTATAAAAGGGACACTTAGGGTTTTCGGGTATTACAAGTTTTGACAGCCGATCGAATCGATTTTGACGGAAGCCGTTCGCTCGATCCGCCGATCCCGAATCCCGCCGCCGACAGAAGTGTTCCGCCGCCGTCGTGTTCGCTCCGTCGACCTCTCTCTCTCCGGCGATCATCGCTGGCGTTGCAATCCCTAGCGCAGACCTAGCAGTCCGTGGGAAAGCAAGGTGCGGTCTTCTCCTCCCGGTAATCGTGCGACGGATAGATCGGCGTTCTCCGCTCGTGTGGATTTCTGCAGAGACGTGGATACTATTCCACGTAGAACTCGCCACTAGCAAGAAGACGAAGTTTGGAGCATCTCCGTGAGTTGTGACTCAACGCCACCGAGGTAATTTTTGCCTAGTTATATGAAACTTCTTGATTCAACTATCATGGCCCCGATCCCATCTCTTTTGGGTTTTCTTGATGTTTTATCTTCCGCTACGTGCACAAGCGTTGTGCCATCCTCATAGAGAAACCCAACAGTGATCAGAGCCAGGTTTCGGCCATGATTGTTGTTTTGGAAGTTGTTATTCCAGTGCGTGTAAACCATAGGGATTTAGAAGTGTTCTAAATGTCTAGATTTAGTCTTGACCCCCGCCAAGAAGTCTGGGATTGCGTGGGAATTTCTAATTGTTAGAAATTGTGTCTCTCTTAGCAGTAACCATCCCTCGATTTTATTTTGATTTTGAATCCAACAAAGAGAGATGAGCTGTGCTACTCTACTGCTTTAAGTTGAGTTGTCTTTGCCTTTGTCCAATGTATGTAAATCTGAGGATTTGGAAGTTTCCGGATGTTCAGATTTAGCCCTTCCTTCTATCAAATGTTGATGGTGTCAGGAATGTGCACATAAGGGATGCATGTGGTTTAGAATTGTTTTTCTTTGGATGTGCACATGATCAAATGTTGATCATGGTTAATTGTTAACCTATAATTAAATCCCTTCATCGAATATTAAGTGTTCGGATGTCTTCCGATGGATGCACTCTTCCTGCCTCGATCGATGAAGTGTGGGCTTGCCAAAGCAAGGTCATTAATCTATCTTGGTAAGGGTGCGAGCGGATAATTGTGATACCCACTGTCGACATCGGGTCCAGCTTAACTAGGTGACCTCAAAGTGAGTGCCTAGAGGCATATGGTTGGCATGCACCATATGATGGATGCGAATAAGGAGTTATTCACCAACCATACAAGAATTGCATGAGGATGCAATTGTCAAGCGTTGCCTACCTAAATAACCGCATCGTGAGAGGAAAGCCAAAGCTGACTCATTGTGTTGGTGAAATACGGATCTTGTCCACTAAGAGAGTAGCTCGCATGAACTCTCTGAATTGTTAGTGAGGGCTATCATTTCGAATAAAATAGTGGGAGTTTTAATTGAAGTCCAAATTAAATAAATTGTATTTGAAATTTTGGTACTGATTTTATTCTGCATAAAATTCTTGTAGAATTCCATGGCAAGTGTTTCACACTCCACCTTGTCTCTGAGAGCCATCCTTGAGAAGGATAAGCTCAGTGGGACAAATACATGGACTGGTATAGGAACCTGAGAATTGTTCTCAAGCAAGAGCGAAAAGCTCTATGTCTTTGGAAGAAGAAGCCCCCGAGGTGCCGACCGAGGAACTCTTCCCGTGCTGAGAAAGATACTTATAAGAAGTATACTGACGATGCTTTAGATGTCGAATGCCTTATGCTTGCCACTATGAACTCTGAGCTTCAGAAGCAACATGAGAGCATGGGGTGCAAGGAGATTGACGAGCATCTCGAGAAAATGTTTCAAGGGTAGGCTCGTCAAGAGAGGTTCGAACATCACAAAAGCGTTGTTTCAGTGCAAGAGGGAGTTCGAGACTCAGTAGTGGACTCACGTACTCAAGATTATTTGGGTATATAGAGAACCTTGAAAGGCTTGGTTTTTTCCTCTTGGTCAAGAGTTGGCCACAGATCTGATCCTGCAATCGTTGCCAGACAGTTATGAGCAGTTCGTCTTGAACTACAACATGAATGAGATAGACAAGACACTGCCCGAACTCCTAGGCATGTTGAGAACTGCCGAAATCAATATGAAGAAGGCCAAGCCTGCCAGCCCCATACTGATGGTGCATAAGGGCAAGGGCAAAGCCAAGGGCTCTAAGAAGACAAAGGTGGGACCTAAGTCATATCTTGGCCCAAGTCTTCAGCACTGATGAAAAAGAAAATACGATGAAGGAAGGGAAAATGCCACCACATGTGGCAAGGCTGTCATTGGAGGAGGAAACTGTCCTTCGTACATTGAAGGTCTGCAGAAAATGAAGGGAGGTATGACTTCCGCTTCTAATGTTTACGTTATAGAGATAAACCTTTCTGCTCCTTCATCTTGGGTATGGATACCGGATGTGGTTCTCACATTTGTACAAATGTGCAGGAACTGGGAAGGAGAAGATTGCTGAGTAAAGGGGAGGTGGACCTCCGCGTCGGCAATGGAGCAAGAGTTGCTGCTGTAGCCGTAGGAGTTTACCGTCTTTCTTTGCCCAGTGGCTTGTAATAGAACTTGATAATTGTTATTTTGTTCCGGCCATAACTAGAAACATTATATCTATTTCATGTTTGGACATGATTGGATTTTCTTTTATAATTAAGAACAATTATTTTCTATATTTAAGAATGATGTTTGTTATGTTGTAGCCCAATTGTTTAATGGTCTTTATGTTTTGAACTTGGACCATCTGATCTGTAATGTAGAAAATAATAAAAGACTAAGAACAAATGACTCGAACCCTACTTTTCTCTGGCATTGTCGTTTGGGCCATATCAACGAGAAGCGCATATCCAAACTCCATAGAGATGGACTTTTGGACTCATTTGATTATGAATCATTTGAGCGATGCGAATCTTGTTTGTTAGGCAAGATGACTAAAGCTCCTTTCACTGGTTATACTGAGAGGGCTGAGGATCTCTTGGGTGTTGTACATAGTGATGTATGCGGACCCATGAGTTCCATGGCTAGAGGTGGGTATTTCTACTTTGTTACATTTACTGATGATTTCAGTAGATACGGATATGTGTATCTTATGAAGTGCAAATCCGAGACCTTTGAAAAGTTCAAAGAGTTCAAGAATGAAGTAGAAAACCAGTTGGGTAAAAGGGTTAAAGCACTCTGATCTGATCGAGGTGGCGAATACCTGAGTCATGAGTTCCGTGATCATCTGAAAGAGTGTGGTATTGTATCACAGCTCACTCCACCTAGAACACCACAACATAATGGTGTGTCTGAGAGGAGAAATCGTACTCTGTTAGACATGGTACGTTCGATGATGAGTCATGCAGACTTGCCTATTTCCTTTTGGGGTTTTGCTTTAGAGACTGCTGCAATGACATTGAATCGCGCTCCAACGAAAACGTTTCTGAAGACACCATATGAAATATGGACTGGGAAGCGTCCTAGTATGTCGTTCATTAAAATTTGGGGCTGTGAGGCATACGTGAGACGTCAAATGCCTGACAAGCTGGAACCCAAATCGGATAAATGTTATCTGGTGGGATATCCTAAGGAAACGAAAGGGTATTACTTTTACCTACCGTCTGAGGGCAAAGTGTTTGTCGCAAGGACTGGTATCTTCTTGGAGAAAGAGTTCTTATCAAGAAAGACTGAAAAGGTAGAGCTTGAAGAAGTTCAAGAACCACATGTAGTGAATGAACCGGAATTGGATTCTGAGACAGGACTACAAGATGTTGTAGCTAGAGAACCTGCTCAAGGAACACAAGTCCTACGTAGATCTGGTAGACCGAGGTTTGAGCCTGAGAGATATGGATTTCTCGTGTCTCAAATAGGTAATGTGTTGCTTATGGATCATGATGATGAACCAGCAACCTACCAAGAGGCTATGAATGGACCGACTCCGACAAATGGCTTGAGGCTATGAAATCCGAAATGGACTCCATGTATGCAAACCAAGTTTGGAACTTGGTGGAACCACCTGAAGGGGTACGACTCATAGGGTGCAAGTGGTCTTCAAGAAGAAGACCGACATGGATGGGAATGTACAGACATTCAAAGGGTGACTGGTGGCTAAGGGTTTCAAGCAAATTCATGGTATTGACTATGATGAGACCTTTTCCCCTGTTGCCATGGTAAAGTCCATAAGGATATTGCTTGTTGTTGCTGAGTATTATGACTACGAGATCTGGCAGATGGATGTCAAAACGGCTTTCATTAATGGAAACCTCCTTGAGGAAGTGTATATGACACAACCCGAGGGTTTTGTATCCCTAGATGAAGCCACTAAAATATGCAAGCTGAATAAGTCCATTTATGGACTGAAACAGGCCTCTCGAAGTTGGAATCTTCGTTTTGATGAGAAAATCAAAGAGTTTGGTTTCATCAAGAATGAAGATGAGCCTTGTGTTTACAAGCGAATCAGTGGGAGCATTGTTGTCTTCCTGATATTGTATGTAGATGACATACTATTGATTGGGAATGACATTCCTACCCTGAAAGTTGTTAAGAACAACCTAGGGAACTGCTTTTCAATGAAGGATTTGGGTGAAGCGACTTATATACTTGGTATTAAGATCTATAGAGATAGATCGAAGAAGTTGCTGGGTTTGACCCAGAGTACGTACATCGAAAAGGTGTTGAAGCGGTTCAACATGCTTGAGTCCAAGAAAGGATTTTTGCCCATGTCTCATGGTGTGAATCTCTCTAAGGACCAATGTCCAAAGTCTTGTGAAGATAAGGACCGCATAAAGTTGATTCCATATGCTTCGGCAATTGGATCAATCATGTACGCGATGTTATGTACTCGACCTGATGTCTCCTTTGCTTTAAGCATGACTAGCAGGTATCAGTCAGACCCCGGTGAGTGTCACTGGATTGCAGTCAAGAATGTCCTGAAGTACTTGAGAAGGACTAAGGATGCGTTCTTGGTGTATGGTGGAGAGGAAGAGCTCGTTGTAAGTGGTTACACGGATGCTAGCTTCCAAACTGATAGAGATGACTCCAAGTCTCAGTCAGGTTTTGTGTTTTGCCTGAATGGAGGAGCTGTGAGCTGGAAGAGTTCCAAGCAAGAGACAGTTGCTGATTCTACAACAGAGGCCGAGTATATCGCAGCAGCTAATACGGCGAAGGAGGCTGTATGGATTAGGAAATTCATCGGCTAGCTTGATGTAGTTCCTAGCATTGTTGGTCCCGTAGTTCTCTACTGTGATAACAATGGTGCAATTGCACAATCTAAGGAACCTAGATCCCATCAGCGCTCCAAGCATATACTTCGGCGGTTTCATCTTATTCGTGAGATTGTCGAACGAGGAGATGTGAACATTTGCAGAGTGCCGACTGAGGAGAATATTGCGGATCCACTGACAAAGCCTCTCGCGCAGAGAAAGCATGATGGTCATACTAGATCGATGGGTATACGATACCAAAATGATCAACTCTAGTGAGAATCTTGTGGATTGCATGTAAACTTGTATTTTGTTGGCTATTTGTTCATATGATGAACATTGTACCTAGTGTTTCTTTTACAATTAATGACAATTTCTTTTATTATGAGTTTTTCTATATGATAGTTAAGTATTAACATAATAGATACCCTTAGAATGTTTGCTTCCATGGGACATCAAGTACGTGACTTGAATGTGAGAGCCCATGATTTAATTGAAGCTTCATTCTTAAAAGGTCCCTGGTCGAGTATCATCATAGAAGATAAGGGTGATGATGGTGTATGAAGGCTAGCACGTGCGTTGACTGATGACCGGTTCTCACAGGTCATGATATTGTGATATCAAGTCATCACGTGGGTACTTGTTAGTGAACAAGTTGTACTGGACAGACCCAACCTGAGGCTATTCTGTGGATTGTCATCCAATCGTGTCACGAGTAGGTCTCAATTGACAATGGTGTTGTGGTCCTTTGACCTGAAGTCACAGCATTCATCAAGTGAGGAAGAGCGTGCTTTGATGCCATCTAAAGTCCTTGAGAAAGGTTGATGATAAGGGTGGTTGTTGGGCATATTACGAATCATTTGGGTGTTTGGGTGTGAGCAGATATGGGATTTGTCCTTCTGTATGACAGGAGTTGCATCCATGGGCCCCTTGATGGAACTGGACTGAGAAATGCATGGCCATGCTTGGTTGAGTCAATATGTGATATTGGACTCACCATTCTCTGGAAGTCCGTCCTGGATCAAGAAACTTGGATTGAGCTATTACGAGGGTGACACGGTCCATGCCTCTAGTTCTTTCCGGATGTAAGGGACAAAGGGACAAAGACAACGCTGATACATTGGTCATAAAGGCTTATGAGTTATAAACTCTTATTGCTTGGGGAGCAATGATGCATTGCTAGATGCCGCTCATTGTTTGTGAGGTTTTTGCTTTGATACTTTCGAGATCAAGTGGGAGTCTGTTGGAGTTTCCATTATGATCTGGAAGTGATCAAACATGTAATCTCACTGCCAACGCGATATGAGCCTGCAGGGTCGCACATAAGAGATGTGGAGAAGTTGGGTGATTGACTGTGTTGGTAAAGGTTGCCAATCACCGACCTGAATGGGGTTGTGGGCAAAGTGTTGCCTTAAAGGATCGTCGGGTTGGGCAAATGTTGCCTTGGAGGACTGGTAAGAATTGTCGTCCGAGGGTCGATAACAATCGTCGAGAATAGATATTCTGATTCCCGCCGATCGATGAGAATCGTCACTCTGATTCTCGCCGATCGACGAGAATCGTCGAGAATAAATATGCTGATTCTCGACGATCGACGAGTTCGACAAGCATCGTCGACCGCGGCTCGACGATCGACGAGATTCATCGTGTATCATCAAGCGCGGCTCGACGATCGGCGAGAATCGTCGAGTATTGTACTCTGATTCTCGCCGATCCTAGGTGATACCCGCCGACTGATTCTCGCCAAACCTACCGAGTGATTCTCGCCGATTGTCGCCGATTCTCACGACTGATACTCGCCGATTCTGGAACCCTATTTCTGGGTGGTCTGCGGATTGCGATTTTCCTAAGTCTTTTATGCCTTCGGTATAAAAGGGACACTTAGGGTTTTCGGGTATTACAAGTTTTGACAGCCGATCGAATCGATTTTGATGGAAGCCATTCCGCTCGATCCGCCGATCCCGAATCCCGCCGCCGACGGAAGTGTTCAGCCGCCGCCATGTTCGCTCCGTCGACCTCTCTCTCTCCGGCGATCGTCGCTGGCGTTGCAATCCCTGGCGCGGACCTAGCAGTCCGTGGGAAAGCAAGGTGCGGTCTTCTCCATCCCAGTAATCCGTGCGACGGATAAATCGGCGTTCTCCCACTCGTGTGGATTTCTGCAGAGACGTGGATACTATTCCACGTAGAACCCGCCGTTAGCAAGAAGACGAAGTTTGGAGCATCTCCGTTGAGTTGTGACTCAACGCCACCGAGGTAATTTTTGCCTAGTTATATGATAACTTCTTGATTCAACTATCATGGCCCGGTCCCATCTCTTTTGGGTTTTCTTGATGTTTTATTCTTCCGCTGCGTGCACAAGCGTTGTGCCATCCTCATAGAGAAACCCAACAATATACCCTCCACCAAACTTTGACATGATACATCAAGAGATATAGACTATGTGCAGTCCTCCTGAGGGTAATCAGAATATCATTCTTGAGAAAGTAGTTCAGCCTGTGCCAGAGGCAATACTAAAAGAACAAGCGGCTTTGTTAAAAGAACAAGAGGCTCAGTTATCTAAGAAAAGATTCAGAGAGCAAGCTGAACTAAGGCCTGATTTTGAACAATGGAGCCCCACTTCCAGGAATATCATCTTGACTGCATGGAAGGCTGCTAAGGACAATGTCCTGGATAGAGGCAAGTGATATTCTGACCTGGAGTGGAGGAAGCATGAGAATAGGCAAGAGGCCATTGTACAGTATAGAAGAAAGGCTAAACTGGGAAAGCTACCTCCTAATGCGCAGGAGCATAGCAAGTATTTTCCCAAGCCTTATCATTATTTTGAAAGACAGAAGATAAAGGCTGAAGAGTTGAAAAAGAAAGATCTTAAAGGGAAGAAGCCTGCTGCTGATGACACTAAAGCCTCAGTTCAAGCAAAGATTCAATCTGGAAAGGGGATTGTAATCAAGGAACTAGAGCAGCAATAGGATAGCATTTTCTTTAGTTTACAAATTGTAATCATTTGTATCAAAATTTTATGTAAACTTTTGACTAATGAAATGTTGGAATTTATAAGAACATTGTGTCGTGGTGTAAATCTATTACATTAATTATTCTGAGCTTATTGTAAATACATGTTCTGTTCATGCATGTTTAAGTATTTTCCCTGTCATATATTACTGTTTTACATCATACTGAAAATTTGTTATGTATAGTGTGTATCATTGACTAAGGGTTATGACTTCTCCAAATAGGGGGAGATTGTTGGGTACATTGGAATATATGTACCTGATTTGAAGAAGCCTCACCCTACTCAATGATATACATCAAGATGTATTTGATGTGCTTTGAGTTTCTTTGTGCAGGTTAAGTAACTGCAGGTTTGCAGGAAAAGTTTCTAAGTCCATGTGTCGACACCTAGAAGAAAAGTGTCGACACTTAAGAAGGCTTGTGTCGATACCTAGAGAAGCAGTGACGACACTTGGAGTAATTGTGTCGACACCAGGAATGTAAAGTCGACACCAGAAGAAAAGTGTCGACACATACAGGCAGTGTTGACACACAATGAATAAATGTCTACATAATCAGTGTCGACACTTAGAAGAAGTGTTGACACTCAGAGAAACTTTGTCGACAGCAAAAGTGTCGACACTAGGAGGCTGTGTAGACACTCAGCAAAACTTCAACAAAGTTCAAGTACAAGTGTCGACACTAGGAGGCTATGTCGACACTCAGCAAATTTCAACAAAGTCTAAGTACAAGTGTCGACACAAAGGAGATGTGTCGACACTCAGCAAAGTCTCAACACATGAAGAATGTGTCGACACAAAGGAGATGTGTCGACACTCAGCAAATGTTTCAACACAGAAGGCATCTGTTGACACAAAGAAGATGTGTCGACACTTAGCAAGTTTCAACACAAGAAGATGTGTCGAAACAAAGGAGTTGTGTCGACACTTAGCAGAATTCAACTAAGTATTAAAGAAGAAGGACTTGTGTCGACACACTGGATCGGTGTCGACACATTCTGAAGAAGCAGTGTCGAGATGCAGTTTCTACAACACAAGGAGTTGTGTCGACACCATGAAGGCTAGTGTCGACACTTAGTCTACTTGTGTCGACACTTGCTCTATTTGTGTCGACACATAAAGACTATCTGTCTCGACACTTTCAGACCGTGACAGAGTTTTCAAGAAGTGACTGGATGACTTGACAGCTGCCATTTCAACCGGTCAACTGCTACTGTCAGAGCTGTCAGAAGACCGTTAGAAACCGGATCAGCCGGTCACCATGAAGAAGGCTTATATAAAGGCTTATTCCTTCAACAGAAAAAAATAATGATTATTAGAGGAAGCAATCATTGAAGTGAAAAACAACACAACAAGAAGAAGACCTTCAAGTGAAGATCTAAGAAGAAGGAGAGAGAAAGCTCCTTCTAAGAAGACAGCTATTGAACCAGGCTGATAAGAAGGTTTCAGATTGAGATCTGATTCTCAAGTCAGCAGTTGATTGAAGATCATCTGCCTAGAGATTCAACCCTACTGTGTTATAATTCAAGAAGCTTTGAAGAAAGTCAAGGGAGGTTGATCTCTGCAAAGTTCTTTCAAGAACTCATCAAGAAGCCAGTCAACTCATCTTTCTCAATCAGAGTTGTGGTTATTATTCTTTGTACTCTTTATTTTCTGTAGGATCCTTAGGGATCTGAGCTATAAGACTGTATTATAAAGGCTGAGTGTAGGAGATAGTGTACTCTGAGTATAAGTCTTATCAAAGACTGAGGTAGTGCCTAGGGCCTGAGTTGTAGGAGACCTTGTTCTCTGAGTGTAAGCCTTGTTGAAGGCTGAGTGTAGGCCTTATTGAAGGCTGAGTGTAGGTCTTGGTGAAGACTGAGTGGTAGGGCCTTGGTGCCTGAGTTGTAAGAACCTGTTTGGGGTTCTGAGTTGTAAGATCCGAGGATCTTAGGAGTAGTGGAGAAGTTAGGCCGAATCTAGTACACTACTAGATAGGCGAAGGGGGAAAGTGGATGTACCCAGACCTTGGGGAACCACTATAAAAGCTGTGTGTACTCTGTGTGTGATTCATTCTGTGATTGCTGTGTTATATGTGTTGAATTGTTGTAGAGAATTGCATAAACAGGTCTAATAGATCAGTGTTTCTGCTTTTAAAGTTAAAAAGATTAAGTGCACATATTCACCCCCCCCCCCACCCCACCCCCACTCTAGGTGTTTAGGCACTAGTTCTTTCATGAACTACATGCATATCTTATATAGGATAACACAACTAATAAGAAACTGACACGTGACTACACAGTAAATGTCACCTAACTATTTTCATCTCTCTCCTATTCATTAATTAAATATATATATAGATATAAACATTGTTGACCCGATCAACTTAGAAAAATCACTAACAAGATCTAGAGTAGATCTTGATTCAGTCTTGTAGGGAATCATTTGCATGTTATCGGATTCCATCGCTGCAACAAATCAGAAAAACACCGGATTGCTTTAAGAATGGCGGCGATCATGCGACACGAAACCGAATCTAAGAACGGTATGCGATGAATTTTCCGCATTTTATTTTTATTTTTTAATGTGCGCACTATCATTCATGTCGCTTTATTTTGTGTTATTTAAGTTAATTAGTGATTATTAATTTATAAAACTTTGATTATACTCTAGTAGAGATTAATTAATATTATTCTTGACGATGTTGAAAATAGTTGATGTGCAGGCAGGGCGGCCTGAGCGGACATAGTTGGCGGACTGGGCGGACTGCTATTATGCCGCCTGGTGATAGGTCTAGTGGAAGCTGGTTGTTCTTCTGAGCGGATTGTGCGGATTAAGTCCGCGGCCTGGGCGGACTGTTATCTGCGGATAGGGCGTTGGCTGTCTTGCTGGTTTAGCCAAGGAGCGGCCTGAGCGGATACAGGTTCGCGGACTGGGGTACGTTACTCAGTGGTCGTGTTACAAGTTTGTGCTTACCGGCGGATTGGGTACTATCCTCGGGAGGCTTGCGGACTGGCGTGTCCGCAGTGTCCGCTGTTGCGGACTGGCCTTAGGAGTTTGATTGTGGCCCTGCCGAGCTCTGATAGTACAGCACTATTGTTGTTGTGCCGGACTGGTGTGTGGAGTCCGGCAGATGGCCATTGCGTTGGACAGTTGTGCGAGGTTCTTGCGGACTATACCTTAACTCAGGAGCAGTGTGCCGACTTGTTTGATGGTTGGCGGACGGGATTTTGTCCGCCGTACTCGCGTTAGGCCCTTTGGTGCTTTACTGGACTTTGTCACATTCTGTGACAAGTACAATGTGTCCGCTGTATCCGCTAAGTCCGTTGTTGACCGGGCGGACTGTTGCTAACCCTGCCTTTGGTCGTGGACTTGTAGCGGATGGAGGCTTTGGTCTTGTTCTATGCGGACTACCTTTGGTATGTGCGGACAGTCTCTGAAGGGGGATGTTGTCCTGCGGTGTTGCGGGCTTTGCGGGCTGGTGCCTTGTCTGCATAGCTTGGGTGGATTGATGAGGGTTCGCCCAAAGGTGCTTTGCTCCTGGCGGGTTTTTCCTTGGAATCCGGCTAAGTCCTTGCGGACTCAGCGGACGGAGTTTTTGCTAGCGCGCGGGATGGGGTGGTGTCTCTATCCACTAGGGCGGTGACCACACTCCTCACATCGCCTATAAATAGGACCCCCCCCCCCGGCACGTCTACAGTAACTGAGTGAACAGTAAGTGGGGGCTCGTCAAAGTGCTGCGGTCTCAGTTTTCTGTCCGCGCGGATTGAATCAGAGTTAACTATTTGCTGTGTGCAGGTCGCGCGGCTAGCTTCAAGGAGCCAGGAGTTTGGCATTGACTTCGGTCAAGTACTTGGAAGTGTGCGGTCTCTGCGGTTTCAGCAGGTAGCTCTGCGGCTTGTCAGTTCTCTGCTTCAACTTTGCAAGTTCCAATAACCTGTCCGCCAGTCTCAGGCGGGTAGGCGGTATGTTCTTCAATTCCTCAGCAGTAGGCGAATAACAGTGTGTTCGCACGGCCTCGCGGCTTCGGCGGACTCCGTGTCTATTCGGCGTGTTGCAGCTTCAGCTCGGGCGGCTTCAGCGGACTTGGCGACTTCGGCGGTCTCGGCGGTTTCCAGTGCTGTCCGCCCGGCTTGGTTTTGTACTTTCTGTTATAGCTGATTGTACTAGCGAAATCATGTCTCGCTACGTATACCTTGTAACGCCCTGAAACTCAAAAGAGTGACGGGAGGCGTTTTAGGCCAAATTTGGATTCTGGCAGGAGGCACACGGCCTAGGACACGGGCGTGTCCCAGGGCATGTCAGGCCGTATTCAATGATTTGGTCGAGAGGTCGACGATTTTGGAGTCGACGATCATCGAGCAGAGAACACGGCCTGAGACACGGGCGTGTCTCAGGGCGTGTCAAGCCTGTGTCGACGATCGGCCCGGGGAGTTGACGAATTTCTCTCAACGATGTGTCGAGACAAGGAACACGGCCTAGGACACGGGCGTGTCCAAAGTCGTGTCAGGCAGTCGACGAACTTCGCTCGATGAAGTCTCGAGATAGTGAACACGGCCTGGAGCCCAGGCGTGTTAGAGTTAGACACGGGTTAGGACACGGGCGTTTCCAATACCCGTGTGAGTCTCGGGTTGTTTTCGGGGCTGTGTCGATGGAGGCACACGGCCGAACACACGGTCGTGTCAGTTGGAACACGGGCATGTCAGGTCGAACATGGGCGTGTAGGATGCCCGTGTGTTGTTCCACGCACGTCGATTTTGAATGCGAATGGGGGACACGGCCCTGGACACGGGCGTGTCGCAAGCCGTGTTCGGCCCAGTTTTAGCATTTCAGGCCCGAATCAAGGCCGTTCGTTTCTTTTAATTTGGGATCCAATGGCTGGGGTTATTCCTGATGGATATACATGGGATTGGACCCTTGAAACCCTCATTTCACTTGAGTGGTTCCCTTTCTAAAGTCTAGAGAGAGGAGAGCAAAGGAGGAAGAAGAAGCTAGATTCGGCCATTGGAGGAGCTTCGAAGCTCCAAATCGCGAGCCGACTTCGGATCTGCGTAGGCAAAGAGAGTGCGGTCATTTTCATCCGCTTACTTTTCCATGGCGCCAAGGAAGAATGCTAGGGTAACGATTCTCTTCTGGAGCATGTGAAGCTCTCCTTCTTTGCATAGGAAGCCTGCTCTCGCGAGTTTGCGGTGAGTTGGAGGCGTTCCTTCGGGTAGATATATAAAGTCCTCGTTGTTTAGAGTCAGTATTCGAGAACGGACATTGGCATGATGTGTGAAGCCTACCCGGACATGTTGGTCTGGATCGGTGATGTTGCATTGCATAAATGCCGGAGAAGACTCCGTGCGATTGTTTGTTTTTCGGGTTTTCTACGTGGTAGATTGCAACAGGGAGCCTTGTGGATTAACCCAAAGGTGCACCCGGAAAACTGGGCGGATGCGTGATCTTGTCATCTTGTGGCCTGGGAGCCAACTTGTACATAATTGGGTTATGTAATATTGTACGTTCGATTCACGGGCTTCGGGTAAACTTAACTCGTGTCGATGATATTAAAGTGTCGTGGCAAGTGAGCAACGGGTTGAGTGGAACCTTTCCTGCTTTATGCCGAGGGCATAGAGGTCGGGTCTTGCTGTCGATGATATTAAAGTGTCGTGACATAGGTTGTTGATGACATTAAGGTGTCGTAACATCTGCCTAAAAGACCAAATTGCTCACGAGAGATTGCCGTCCTGGAGATGGTGGTGAGTTAACGGGCTTAGACTGTGATCACCGAGAATGTGCCCTGAGAGCACGGGGCGTGTGGTCATACGTGCCAACGCCTGTGATGCAATGCATTTATATACTGTTTTGTTATGCTAATAAAATGCAGGGAAGGAGCATTACCGCCCCGAATTGGGGGCGGGATCGTTATAATTTGGTCAGCATTGTTGACCGTTGCTTTTGTTTGCCACCGTGCGGTGGTTTGTTGCTTGCAGGTGCTGCTGGACCAAGCGGTCAATAGCGGGCTAAAGCCCAAATTGCGAAGCCGGCCCTTGAAGGCCTAATTGAAGTGTTTACTTGCTTTTATTCATGTATGATCGGCCTGCGTGCCGTGGTTTGTAAAACATGTAATTTGAAGTAAACCATTTTGTAAGGCCTTAAGGTCTGTACTTGTGTATGTACTACATTCCTATTTGGTGTTTAGTGGACATTCAGGCTCAGTGCTGAGTTCTTTTAATTGCAACTTATAAAACTGCTTCCGCTAGAATGCTCTGTGTAGGACGTTGGATTGATTGGATAGTTTCCACTGAGTAACCACCCGGTCTGTCTGTGGTATATGGCGTCGGGCCCCGGCCGGACATACTGTTATATGCTATGCGACGGATAGGTGGTGTTACAATTTGGTATCACACTACTAGTTTTGGTCGGGCTTAAGATGAATTCGTGGGCGAATTCTTTTTAAGGGGTGGTGAGCACATGTGTGTGCGTCATCGTTATAACAGTAAAAGAACCCATGAATGTTCACTTAGGAATGAAAATACACGTGTTTGGCGAACCTGCATGTTCCTATAATTGTTGTTTGTAATTTTATTTGGTCGCTTAACGGTGTTTTGTACCACTATAGGTGACCAGAAGTGGTGCTGGGCCGTCGGAACGTCAAGTTTCTAAGGCTAGCAGTGCACCTAATGTTGCTCCTACAACACCTCCATCGGCTGAGACCATACGATTGGTGGCCGAAGCAGTGTTGGCCATGATGAATGCGCAGCCTGCAAGGTAAGTGCAGCAGCCCGCTCCTGCAGTGGAGCAGGTAGTAGTGGAGTCGTTGGTGCCAAGGAGGGCAACCGAGAGATAGCTCAAACATGTCATGAGATTTAATCCTCCGGTATTCTCGGGGTTGGGAACCCCTTCTCAAGCTGAAGACTGGCTCTCCAGGGTGAAGAGAGTCATGACAGCAACGGAGACGGAGGAGTGGCAAATGACCACCATTGCTACGTTCCTTTTGGACGGTGAAGCGAGATTGTGGTGGGAAGGATTGGAGCTGCACCTATGAGAGGTATGCAACTTGTTGATGTCTCGATGGACGAGTTCTCGAGATTGTTCTGGCTAGATACCTCCCTTCGGCACAGAGGATAGCGTTGGAGAACGAGTTCCTGAAGTTGGTTCAAGGAGACAATAGCGTGGATGAATATCTCCACGAGTTTACCCGTTTGAGTCGATATGCTAGCTCCACCATCGCGGATGAGGAGCGCAAGACGAATCGATTCTACGAAGGGCTGAGAGATGATTTGAGGTTACTACTCTCGGGGCCGATGACACAGGGTTTCTTGACCTTAGTCAACACGGCCCGGTCCTTGGAGAAGGACATGAAGAATGTACAAGCAAAGAAAAGCTTGGGTGATAAGAAGTCGGATTTCAGAGTGTCGAACTCCTCAAAGTCTGTGTTCCGGAAGTGGAACAAGAAAGCTAGGACGTCGGGTCCAGCCCTCTCTGCTGGTGCTTTTGGGGCGACTACGGGTCGGATCCCGGGCACATGTTACAACTGTGGGAAGCCGGGGCATTATGCCCGTGAGTTCCGGAGCGGACGTCCCAAGTCCGAAAGAAATCCGGGAGCAACTTATGAAGAAAATGGCAAGGCGGTGGAGTCGACCGCGTCCCATTATGCTCCGGCCCAACCTAGGGTGTATAATCTTGGCCAACAGGAGGCCATCAAACAGGCGGATGTGGTGACAGATACGGTTTAATTTATAGCAAGTTAATTTCTTTAAATACTTGTTATGCACATATTACCTTACCACTGCTTGTTTAGGATCTGTTTTGATTTGTGAAAAGCCGGCAAGAGCACTCTTCGATACGGGAGCTTCACACTCCTTATTGTCTGAAGGATTTATATCACGCATCGGAGTCCCTTCTTCGATGGCGAAGGATAAGTTGTATGTGTTGTTGCCCAATGGGTGTTCGATGCACGCAGATAGAATCTGCGGTGTTAAGATTCGTATTCGGAATCAGGAGTTCGATCTGCAAGCGTCGTTACTTCCATTGGTGGAGTTCAACGTTATATTTGGCATGGAATGGCTCTTGGATCAGCAAGCCTATATTGATTGCGGTCGCAAGGAAGTCAAGTTGGGAGCAAGTCGTGAGATGACTTTTACGGGCTTGAAGGGGTCGAGCAAGGCGTTGATGTCTGCTCTTCAGGTGGTGAAGGCGGTTCGTGTCGGTGCAGAACTGTTCTTTACACTAGTGGAGGTTGCGAAGCTGAAGCCCGCGTTGGATAGTATTTCAGTGGTATCGGATTACCCTGATGTGTTCCCTAGAGATCTTCCTGGTGCCCCGCCTCAACGGGAGATAGATTTCACGATTGAGTTAGTGTCAGGTGCAAAGCCTGTGTCACGATCTCCATATCGGCTAGCGCCTAAGGAAATGGCGGAGCTGAAAGTTCAACTGCAAGAGTTGTTGAAGCAAGGGTATGTGTGCCTAAGTTCTTCGCCTTGGAGCGCGCCGATCCTCTTTGTTAAGAAGAAGGACGGAAGCTTGAGGCTATGTATTGATTATCGGGAGCTCAACAAGTTGACGGAAAAGAACAAGTACCCGATCCCCCGGATTGATGATCTTTTTGATCAGTTGGTCGGGTCGACGGTGTACTCAAAGTTGTATCTCAAGTCCGGGTACTATCAGCTACGAATAAGGGAGAGTAATATCCCGAAGACAGCGTTCAGTATGGGATACGGGAATTAAGAGTTTATGGTCATGCCGTTTGGGCTGACTAATACGCCGTCAGTGTTCATGGATTTGATGAACAGGACCTTCAGGGAGTACTTGGACCATTTTGTCATCGTCTTCATCGACGATATTTTGGTGTACTCGTAGAGTGAGGAAGATCACTTCAAGCATCTTCATTTGGTTTTGGAGACGCTAAGGAGGAATCAATTGTATGCCAAGTTCTCGAAGTGCGAGTTTTGGTTATCCTCAGTGGCGTTCCTCGGTCATATAGTGAGTGGAGAAGGTATTGCAGTGGATCCGGCGAAGATTGTTGCGATACGGGAGTGGCCTGAGCTTTCTACGGTAGCGGAAGTCCGGAGGTTTCTGGGGCTTGCCGGCTATTAGAGATGCTTCGTAGAGAACTTCTCGTGGATAGCGTTACCTCTCACTACTTTGACGAGGAAGGAGCAGAAGTTCGTTTGGACGCCGGAGTGCGCCCGAGCTTTTAAGGAGTTGAAGTGTTGGTTGACCACGACGCATGTGCTGAGTTCGCTGTGTGGGACCAAAGGTTACGAGATTTATAGCGATGCTTCGGGCAGCGGTTTGGGTTGCGTGCTACTGCAACACGGAAGTGTGATAGCTTATGGCTCGAGACAGCTAAAAGTGCACGAGAGGAATTATCTGGTCCATGACTTGGAGTTAGCGGCCGTGATTTTTGCCTTGAAGCTGTGGAGACACTATTTGTATGGTGTGAAGATTGATATCTACACCGATCATAAGAGCCTGAAGATCTGATCGATCAGAAAGATCTAAAATATGCGGCAGCGTAGATGGATGAAGTTCCTGGGGGACTATACATTCAAGATCCACTACATGCCTGGTAAGGGCAATGCGGTTGCGGACGCATTGAGTCGTCGAGCCCCAGCTCAAGCCAATTGGCTATCGGTGTATGATGAGCGGTTGGTTCGGGAGTTGGAGGCGTTGGAGATTGTTTGTGTGGATAATCAATCAAGTGCTGGAGCAGTACTAAATTGGACTGAAGTCCAATATGACCTGGCTGATCGGATTCGGCAGGCTTTGGATATGGATGTCCATATGAAGCAGTTCATGGTAGAAGCTCTGGATGGTTCAAATTCCCAATTCGTTGTGGAGGACGGATTGCTTTGGAAAGACGGTCGTCTGTGCGTCCCAAGTGTGGGCAATTTGCGGGTGGAATTGTTGTACGAGGCACATCACACCAAGTACTCAATTCACTCGGGGAGCACGAAGATGTACCGCGATGTAAAGAAACTGTTTTGGTGGCCGGGTTTGAAGAAGGATGTGGCGCTCTACATGGCGAAGTGCCAAACTTGCGCCTTGGTGAAGGCGGAATGCCAAAAGCCGGGAGGATTTCTGAAGTCCTTGCCTATTCCGGAGTGGAAATTCGATGACATCTCTATGGACTTTGTGCACGGTTTGCCAAGGTTGCAAAAGGGGAACGATGCCATTTGGGTGGTCGTAGATCGGTTAACGAAGGTGTCGCATTTCATTCCGTATAGGAAGGATGATTCGATGGAGAAGTTGGCAAAACTATATGTGGATAATATAGTACGGCTTCACGGTGTGCCCCGCAACATCGTGAGTGACCGAGATGGGCGGTTCACGTCCAATTATTGGAGGCTAGTGCAGCAAATGTTGGGAACAGAGTTAAAATTCAGCACAGCCTTCCATCCGCAAACAGATGGGCAGACCGAGAGGGTCAATAGAACTATGGAAGATATGCTCCGCATGTGTGTCTTGGACTTTGGAAAGCAATGGGAAGACCATCTTTATTTGGTGGAGTTTGCGTACAACAATAGCTACCAAGCGAGTATTCAAATGGCGCCCTTCGAGGCCCTATATGGTAGAAACTGTCTCACGTCGTTGTCTTGGATAGAAACGGGTGAGTCAAAGTTGTATAAGCAATTAGAAGTGGAGGATGCTACTTCATTGGTGCGAACCATTCGGGAGAGGTTGCTTATCGCTCAGGACCGGCAAGCGAAGTACTATAATGCCAAGCACAGGAACGTGGAGTTCGATGTGGGCGACTGGGTGTACTTAAAGATCAAGCCGTTCAAGGGTGTCTCGCGGGTACGGCGATTGAAAAAGCTAAGCCCGAGGTACCTTGGGCCGTTTAAGGTTCTGGAGCGGGTTGGTGAAGCAGCCTATCGGTTGAAGCTTTCGGTGGAGGTTAGTGGTTTACATGATGTATTCTATATTTCGGTGCTACGGAAGGCGGTGCAAGAGCCTTCACAAGTGATCGTGGTTGATCAAGTGTCGGTGGATAGTGGGTTGACGACAAAGGTCAATCCCGTGCGTATCGAAGACTCGGAAGTCAAATGGCTGCGCAATAAAGAGATCTGGATGGTCAAGGTCCGTTGGGACCATTGCGGTCGTGAGGAGCTCTCTTGGGAGCGAGAGCAGACTATGCTTGATGAGTATCCGTAGTTGTTCCGCTCAGGTACAATTTAATTTTGTACATGTCTTTCATTTATGAAATTTCGAGGACGAAATTCTTTTAAGAAGGGGAGAGTTGTAACGCCCCGAAACTAAAAAGAGCGACGGGAGGCGTTTTAGGCCAAATTTGGATTTTGGCAGGAGGCACACGGCCTGGGACACGGGCGTGTCACAGGGCGTGTCTGGCTAGAGTCGACGATTTGGTCGAGAGGTCGACGATTTTGGATTCGACGATCATCGAGCAGAGAACACGGCCTGAGACACGGGCGTGTCTCAGGGCGTGTCGAGCCCGTGTCGACGATCGGCCCGGGTAGTCGACGAATTTCGCTCGACGATGTGTCGAGACAAGGCACAGGGCCAAGGACACGGGCGTGTCCAAAGCCGTGTCAGGCAGTCGACGAACTTCGCTCGACGAAGTGTCGAGACAGTGAACACGGCCTGGAGCCCAGGCGTGTTCGAGTTAGACACGGGTTAGGACACGGGCGTGTCCAATACCCGTGTGAGTCTTAGGTTGTTTTCGGGGCTGTGTCGATGGAGGCACACGGCCGACCACACGGTCGTGTCAATTGGAACACGGGCGTGTCAGGTCGAACACGAGCATGTCGGATGCCCGTGTGTTGTTCCAGGCGCGTCGATTTTGACGGCGAATGGGGGACACAGCCATGGACACGAGCGTGTCGCAAGCCATGTTCGGCCCAGTTTTAGCATTTCAGGCCCGAATCAAGGCCGTTTGTTTCTTTAATTTGGGATCCAACGGCTGGGGGTTATTACTGATGGGATATACACGGGATTGGACCCTTGAAACCCTCATTTCACTTGAGTGGTTCCCTTTCTAAAGTCTAAAGAGAGGAGAGCAAAGGAGGAAGAAGAAGCTAGATCCGGCCATTGGAGGAGATTCAAAGCTCCAAATCGCGAGCCGACTTCGGATCTACGGAGGCAAAGAGAGTGTGGTGCTTTTCATCTGCTTACTTTTCCATGGCGCCAAGGAAGAACGCTAGGGTAACGATTCTCTTCTTGAGCATGTGATGCTCTCCTTCTTTGCATAGGAAGCCCGCTCTCGCGAGTTTGTGGTGAGTTGGATGCGTTCCTTCGGGTAGATATGTAAAGTCCCCGTTGTTTAGAGTTTGTATTCGAGAACGGAAGCTCCAAATCGCGAGCCGACTTCGGATCTACGGAGGCAAAGAGAGTGTGGTGCTTTTCATCTGCTTACTTTTCCATGGCGCCAAGGAAGAACGCTAGGGTAACGATTCTCTTCTTGAGCATGTGATGCTCTCCTTCTTTGCATAGGAAGCCCGCTCTCGCGAGTTTGCGGTGAGTTGGATGCGTTCCTTCGGGTAGATATGTAAAGTCCTCGTTGTTTAGAGTTTGTATTCGAGAATGGACATTGGCATGATGTGTGAAGCCTACCCGGACATGTTGGTCTGGATCGGTGATGTTGCATTGTATAAATGTCGGAGAAGACTCCGTGCGATTGTTTGTTTTTCGGGTTTTCTACGTGGTAGATTGCAACAGGGAGCCTTGGGGATTAACCCAAAGGTGCACCCGGAAAACTGGGCGAATGCGTGATCTTGCCATCTTGTGGGCCTGGGAGCCAACTTGTACATAACTGGATTATGTAATATTGCACGTTCGATTCACGGGCTTCGGGGAAACTTAACTCGTGCCGATGATATTAAAGTGTCGTGGCAAGTGAGCAACGGGTTGAGTGGAACCGTTCCTGCTTTATGCCGAGGACATAGAGGTCGGGTCTTGCTGTCGATGATATTAAAGTGTCGTGACATAGGTTGTTGATGACATTAAAGTGTCGTAACATCTGCCTAAAAGACCAAATTGCTCACAAGAGATTGCCGTCCTGGAGATGGTGGTGAGTTAACGGGCTTAGACTGTGATCACCGAGAATATGCCCTGAGAGCACGGGGCGTGTGGCCATGCATGCCAACTCCTGTGATGCAATGCATTTATATACTGCTTGGTTGTGCTAATAAAATGCAGGGAAGGAGCATCGCCGCCCCGAATTGGGGGGCGGGATCGTTATAATTTGGTCAGCATTGCTGACCGTTGCTTTTGTTTGCCACCGTGCGGTGGTTTGTTGCTTGCAGGTGCTGGGACCAAGCGGTCAATAGCGGGCTAAAGCCCAAATTGAAAAGTCGGCCCTTGAAGTCCTAATTGAAGTGTTTACTTGCTTTTATTCATGTATGACCGGCCTGCGTGTCGTGGTTTGTAAAACATGTAATTTGAAGTAAACCATTTTATAAGGCCTTAAGGTCTGTACTTGTGTATGTACTACATTCCTATTTGGTGTTTAGTGGACATTCAGGCTTGGTGCTGGGTTATTTTAATTGCAACTTATAAAACTGCTTCCACTAGAATGCTCTCTGTAGGACGTTGGATTGGTGGGATGGTTTCCACTGAGTAACCACCCGGTCTGTCTGTGGTATATGGCGTCGGGCCCCAGCCGGACCTACTACTATATGCTATGCGACGGATAGGGGGTGTTACATACCTCGTCTTGTAAAGAAGTATAATGAATATAAGATCTGCTTGTTCTTCCATGTGCTTGGTGTGTTGAGCTTGCTCCCTGGTGTTTCCGCTAGATCAAAGTGTGAACTGGGTAGTGCCGAGAATATTAATTTGGGGCTTGGGCTATCTTGCTGACCACTTTGAGAAAAATCAACATGGTATCAGAGGTGTTGGGTACATTGGAAAATGTGTACCAGATTTGAAAAAGCATCACCCTACTCAATGATATACATCAAGGTGTATTTGATGTGTTTTGAGTTTATATGTGCAGGTTAAGTAATTGCAGGAAATGTAGAAAAATTTATATGTCCATATGTCGACACCTAGAGAAACAGTGTCGACACTTATGAAGGCTTGTGTCTACACTGGAGAAAAGATGTGTCGACACTTGGAGTAAATTGTGTCGACACCAGGAAAGGCAGAGTCGACACCAGAATAAATGTGCCGACACATACAGGCAGTGTCGACACACTGTGAAGAATTGTCGACATAAATTGTGTCGACACTTAGAGGCAGTGTCGACACCCAGAGAAGCTTAGTCGACATCAAATGTGTCGACACCAGGAGGCTGTGTCGACACACTGAAGGCTTTGTCGACATCAACTGTATCGACACACGGGACTTGTGTCGACACACAGCAAGTTTCAACACAGTTAAAGTAAAAAAGTAGTATTTGTGTCGACACAAAGGAGATGTGTCGACACACAGCAGAATTTCAACTAAGTTTTAAATCAGAAGTATTTTGTCGACACACAGAATCTGTGTCGACACATTCAACAGAAGACTGTGTCGAGAAGTATTAACAACAACAAAGGAGTTGTGTCGACACCACCAAGGCAAGTGTCGACACTTAGTCCACTTGTGTCGAGACTTAGTCTAATTGTGTCGACACATAATGAAGATCAGTCTGATAACTGTCAAATAGACATATTTTTGTGTACATAATTAGATGTTTTCATTATTTTTGTCTTTTTACTTATTTTTATTCAAAGAAACTGCTCCTAGTTTGTAAATAATATACTAACTTGTTCTATTTATTTTGCAGGAAAAAATGAAAAATCTCTGCCAAAATTGACATGTCACGCCCGTGACATGTTGGGTCACGCCCGTGGGACAGGGCGTGACACGTCAAAATCCCGTGAATCTGCAATTTTGAAGAAACAGCTGACACGCCCGTGTCACGCCCGTGTCACCCGAGTCACGCCCGTGACCCATGCCCGTGACCATCCAGATCGACGAAATCGCGCTCAATGATCGTCGAACCAGCTGACACGCCCGTCGACACGCCCGTGTCACCGACACGGGGCGTGACCCAAGCCGTGTTCACTCAACTCGACACTTTCAGCTCGACGATCGTCGAGTGTCGACACCTGCCTGTCACGCCCAGAGTCATGCAGTGACCTGGGGCGTGACCTTTCAGCTAGCCGACAAGACCTGCCGAAGACTTCGGCGCGCACCGCGCCCAGTCCACCTGCCGTCACGCCCCTGTCACGCCCGTGACCAAGGGCGTGACCTCTGCGAGACCGACACGTGTCCAGCCAAAGTCAGCTTTCCGTCAAATCGCGGGCCGCCTTCCAAATAGTACTGTCACGCCCCCTGTCACGCCCGTGACCAAGGGCGTGACCAGGTAAATTTTTCTATAAATTCAGAGGGTCTCCTTTGAATTCCTGTTCCCTTTTGGGCACCATTTTGCTTAGGGTGTTATGCTGTCGGGATGCCTCCAAAGTCTATGTAAGGGATATTTTCCCCCTCTCCTTAGCTTTTATTTTCATGTCTTTGTAACCCGTGTTTAGTTAATAAAATTTGTCTCCATTTTGCTTCTCTATTATAGCTTTGGAATGGATCTTTACAATCTCCCCTATGCAATCTTATCTTTTTTTCATTTTGTCTTAACTTAGTTTTTTTCGTTCTTATTTATATGTGTGTGTGTGTGTATGAGTGTAGTTCTTTACTTTTATGTTTTCATTATTTCGTATTTACTTAGCTTAGTTTAGTGTTAGGATTTTTCAAGCACTTTCATTTTTCATTTTTATTTGCAAATCTTTTTTGCCCGTTTAATTTTTATTTCATCTTTTTAGCATTTCTAACGCATTCTAGCGGTAGAAATGCAGTCGTTTTCAATTTTAGATAACTTAGTTCTTTACATTTTGTGTGTGCGCATTTATTTCCGCCTACTCGTTAAGAGTTAAATGGCGCTTGCTTATTTTACTTTCAGTAGAGTGCGTGTGTTTGTAATTTTCCTTTTTTTCCGCCTACTCACTTGAGTTTAATGGCTGGATTTTATTTCAGTAGAGTGCGTGCGTTTTCATTTATGTCGAGAGAGAGTGTGTGTGCGTTGCATTTATTTTGTCCTACTCGGTTGAGTAGGACCCGCATTTATTTTCCCATACTCATTTGAGTAGGACTTGCGTGTGTGCGTTTTACTGCTTTCATTTCTCCCGCCCACGCATTCGCGCCGGGACTCGCAATTTACTGCTTTCTTCAGTCCTACTCGTTTAGGTAGGACTTGCAATTTACAGCTTTATTTCCTGCTTTCATTTACTGCTTTCTTTCCTGCTTTCTTTATTGCTTTCCTCGCAAGCCGTCCCCATTCCGATGAGTGGCTAATCGTTCTTAGCCCGGTATCGAAGAGCATTGGGACAGATAAAATAGCTTAAAATAACTAAAGGTCTAATTTTTCTAATTAATTAAAAGTACTTAAGGTTTGCCCGGGGTTAACGACGCGTAGGACCACATATCGATGTGTGGGCCCTATTTCCGTTTTCCATACGCTCGCCGAGAGGCCGTGCGTATGGACAGATCACCCCTTGGCAAAGAGAGTTCCGCACTAACCCTCGAGAGAGGAGGCGCGCCAACTCTACCGGATTGGGTTCCCACCCAATAGCGGGGTTCTTAGCGTAATGCGGGCGTTAAGAGGAATCCTTCGTCGGACTAGCGTTCGGTCGAATAGTCTTAGCGTTCAGGTGAGCGATAGTACTAGAGATAGGTGAGCTCATTTTAGTGGAACCTCCCACGGCCAAGTCTCCGCCTTAATTAATTAGAAATTTAGGAGCTCTTTTTATTTAAAGTCTATTTTTAGTTCAATTGTTTTTTCGGTGCCATCGAGCTAAGCTCTTCATCGGCCACACTTCTTACTTTCTTTTTATGCTTTCATTTTTTTTCTGTCATTTTCTGCATTTTATTATATATAAATACCTGACAAGTATTATCGGTAAAATAATAGCCCCCTCCAGGGAAGAGTAGAAATAATCGAACCGGACCCGAGAAACAATACGACCTCGATATTCCACCCGGAATATCCTGTACTACTCACGATAGGTGCACTTGCCTCCTTTCGTTAAAACTCGATTTATAAACCTTTTTATATCCAAAATAAATAATAAATACGCGCGCCCCGTTTTCTTAAATAAATTCACTTCCGCCTTTTTTCGCAAAAAAAACCGCCGGGTCGCCGCGTGACCATAAATAATTTTGAGTTTTAACCATCAAGTTTTTGGCGCCGTTGCCGGGGGAAT
The DNA here is from genome assembly GCA_039583875.1 of Platanthera guangdongensis. Lineage (NCBI taxonomy): Eukaryota > Viridiplantae > Streptophyta > Magnoliopsida > Asparagales > Orchidaceae > Platanthera > Platanthera guangdongensis. The sequence continues at coordinate 167,786,963 of CM077156.1, read as the reverse complement.
TTCGATTCGTTATTTTAAACCCTGGAAATCTATTAATTTTACCTATTTATTTATATATATATATATAATATGGCCAATATAATATAATAATAATAATAATAATAATAATAATAATAATAATAACTATATAAAAAAAATATATTACAAAATTATAAAACAAAAAAAAAAAAAAAAAAAAAAAATTTGAAAAACTTATAACACTAAAAAAATTTTTTTTTGCAAAACCTTAAAAACTTAAAAAAAAAACTATAAAACTAAAAAAAAATAAAAAAAAAACAAAAAAAAACAAAAAAATTGAAAAATGAAAAACTTAAAAATATATTTTCCTTATAAAAAAAAAAAACACAAAACAAAAAAATTAATAATTTGTTTTTAAAAAAAAAAACAAAAAAAAAACAAAAACAAAACAAAAACAAAAAAACAAAAAAAAAAATAAATTAATACACCAAAAAAAACTAAAAAAGGACAAACTTAAAAAATATATATTTTTTACTTTAACTTATTATAACTTATTTTGATTCGGCGCGGTCCTCATTCCGATGCGCGCTAGGGGATCACATTTTTATCACACAATGGTCGCTAAGGCCTTAGCTACCTTCGACTCCCCCACGCACATGCCCCCCTACCGCCCGCAACCTTTTTGCCGAATTTTTCGTTTTTTTCTATTTTTGTGTTGCTTCTTTCTTTTTCTTCTAAATAATGCAGGGTTTCAACCTGGGCCTCCCGCACTCGTCTAAGGGAAGCTTCTACCCTCTCTTTTTATTTTTGTTTTTGTACATTTTTTAATTTGTATTTTCTGTTCCGCATACTTAGACTGCAACATTGGGGACAATGTTGGGATTAAGTATGGGGTGTTTTCCTATTCTGCACTTTTTTATATTCTGTACTCATCAAAAATACAAAAAAATTGCAAAACTTAAAACATAAAAAAAAAAATTTTCCTTGTTTTTATAATAAAAAAAAAACTCAAAAAAAAAACAATCATAAACCACAAACAAAAAATCTCAAAAAAAAAAAAAAAAACTTATAAAACATCAAAAAAAAATTTTTTTTTTTACTTTGTAAATATTTTTCAAAAAAATCTCTCTTCCCCCCATCTTCTTTTTTGTAAAAACTTGCGTCTTGCCTACCCGCGAGCCTACCTCATCGAACCAACCATTCAAATAGAGTCTGTTCGCGGGGCCGCAATCGAGTTTTTACTACTTTGCTTTTTTGTAAAAAATCTCTCTTTCCCCCTATCTTCTTTGTAAATAACTTTTCTTTCTCTCCTCATTCTTGTAAATAATTTATCCTAAAAAACTAAAAAAAAAATTTAAATTAGAAAAACCCCAAAAAAACCCTAAAAAGATAAAAAATCTAAAAATCCTAAAAAGATAATAATTAAAAACACAAAAAAAATGATAAAAAACTCTAAAAATTCAAAAAAAAAATGTTTTGATAAATTATGTAACAAAATAATTCGAATACACCATATCTTAACTCTTTTTGCTTCCAAAAATCTAGTTTCGAGTTAATTTATATGCGAATTTTAGTTATTCTTTGCTTACTATTCGTTTATTAATTAAAGTTCGATAAATTTAAGTGTCTGGGGTTAAGATTTAAAGAATTTTTTATGTCTTTTCCTTATAATAGGGAACTTGTTTTTCACCACCACTTCTAATTTTATAAATAGAAGCTCGTTTTTTATGTTAGAAAATAACATCCATGGATTTCAATTATTTCTACTTCATGCTTTTAGAAACATTGGAACGTTCATTTTAAAAAAGGTTGCTCTCAAAACTTTTTTATTAAAATCTAGTTTTCTTTTTGAAAAACTAAACCCACTTCCACTTTTTTTTCATGTCTTAATTGACATGATTCCCCCTATCCCTTAAAAAAAAGATCTTATGTCAATGGGAATAGATTTCATTCCGTAAACATAGGCACCCAATAATTTTAAAAGATTATATAGGGAGTAAGAGGATAAATTCATTACTCCTACAAATATATATTGGGTTATTTATTTTTATGAAGAAAGAAAAAATTTATTATGAGTTAGGAAAATAAGATTTCGTTTTCCTAACTATCCAAAAGAAAAAAATTTGGAGGTTCGAGAAAAAATTACCTCACCTCAATATCAAGCCTTCTTCATAAACCGCCAAACTACTTAACCTATTTCATAATTCTAGACTTAATTTAAAATTTTTTTGAGAGCATAATTTTAAATTGCATTATTTCCTTTAACTTCTTTTAAGCAAAAGTTTTTTTGTATAAATCCAATCATCTTTGTTAAACTAACAAAAATAAATTTTTGCTTTCTTTTTATTTCTTCTAGAAGTCTTTTTGAAACTCTTCCTCTATTCATAACATTTCATAAATTAGGATTTAATTCTTTAACCCCGGATGTTTATTTGATCTTTCTTTTTAATTAATTCAAGCGGTAGCTAAACTTAGGATCTCTTTTATTCCTTATAAGTTCATCTCCAACTTTTGCTCTGGAATAGCAAAAGCTTAAGTATGGGGGTATTTGATAATTGTAAATATACCTTTTTGTGTACATTAATTTAGATGTTTTCATTTATTTTTGTCTTTTTTACTTATTTTTATTCAATAAATTGCTCCTATTTTTGTAAATAATATACTAACTTGTTCTATTTTATTTTGCAGGAAAAAATGAAAAATCTGCCAAAATTGACATGTCACGCCCGTGACATGTTGGTCACGCCCGTGACCTGGGCGTGACACGTCAAAATCCCGTGAATCTGCAATTTTGAAGAAACAGCGTGACACGCCCGTGTCACGCCCGTGTCACCCGAGTCACGCCCGTGACCCATGCCCGTGACCATCCAGATCGACGAAATCGCGCTCAATGATCGTCGACCCAGCTGACACGCCCGTCGACACGCCCGTGTCACCCGACACGGGGCGTGACCCAAGCCCGTGTTCACTCAACTCGACACTTTCAGCTCGACGATCGTCGAGTGTCGACACCTGCCTGTCACGCCCAGAGTCACGCCCGTGACCTGGGGCGTGACCTTTCCAGCTAGCCCGACAAGACCTGCCCGAAGACTTTCGGCGCGCACCGCGCCCAGATCCACCTGCCTGTCACGCCCCCTGTCACGCCCGTGACCAAGGGCGTGACCTCTGCGAGACCGACACGTGTCCAGCCAAAGTCAACTTTCCCGTCAAATCGCCGGCCGCCTTCTCAAATAGTACTGTCACGCCCCCTGTCACGCCCGTAACCAAGGGCGTGACCCATGTAAATTTTTTCTATAAATTCAGAGGGTCTCTTTGAATTCCTGTTCCCTTTTGGCACCATTTTGCTTAGGTGTTATGCTGTCGGGATTCCTCCAAAGTCTATGTAAGGGATATTTTTCCCCCCTCTTCTTAGCTTTTATTTTCATGTCTTTGTACCCGTGTTTTTAGTTAATAAAATTTGTCTCCATTTTCTTCTCTTATTATAGCTTTGGAATGGATCTTTACAATCTCCCTATGCAATCTTATCTTTTTTTCATTTTGTCTTAACTTAGTTTTTTTTCGTTCTTATTTATAGTGTGTGTGTGTGTATGAGTGTAGTTCTTTACTTTTATGTTTTCATTATTTCGTTTACTTAGCTTAGTTTAGTGTTAGGATTTTTCAAGCACTTTCATTTTTCATTTTTATTTGCAAATCTTTTTGCCCGTTTAATTTTTATTTTCATCTTTTTATGCATTTCTACCGCATTCTAGCGGTAGAAATGCAGTCGTTTTCAATTTTAGATAACTTAGTTCTTTACATTTTGTGTGTGCGCATTTATTTCCGCCTACTCGTTAAGAGTTAAATGGCGCTTGCTTATTTTACTTTCAGTAGAGTGCGTGTGTTTGTAATTTTCCTTTTTTTCCGCCTACTCACTTGAGTTTAATGGCTGGATTTTATTTCAGTAGAGTGCGTGCGTTTTCATTTATGTCGAGAGAGAGTGTGTGTGCGTTGCATTTATTTTGTCCTACTCGGTTGAGTAGGACCCGCATTTATTTTCCCCTACTCATTTGAGTAGGATTGCGTGTGTGCGTTTTACTGCTTTCATTTCTCCCGCCCACGCATTCGCGCCGGGACTCGCAATTTACTGCTTTCTTCAGTCCTACTCGTTTGGGTAGGACTTGCAATTTACAGCTTTATTTTTCTGCTTTCATTTACTGCTTTCTTTCCTGCTTTCTTATTGCTTTCCTCGCAAGCCGTCCCCATTCCGATGAGTGGCTAATCGTTCTTAGCCCTCGGTATCGAAGAGCATTGGGACAGATAAAATAGCTTAAAATAACTAAAGGTCTAATTTTTCTAATTAATTAAAAGTACTTAGGTTTGCCCGGGGTTAACGCGCGTAGGACCACATATCGATGTGTGGGCCTATTTCGTTTTCCATACGCTCGCCGAGAGGCCGTGCGTATGGACAGATCACCCCTTGGCAAAGAGAGTTCCGCACTAACCCTCGAGAGAGGAGGCGCGCCAACTCTACCGGATTGGGTTCCCCACCCAATAGCGGGGTTCTTAGCGTAATGCGGGCGTTAAGAGGAATCCTTCGTCGGACTAGCGTTCGGTCGAATAGTCTTAGCGTTCAGGTGAGCGATAGTCCTAGAGATAGGTGAGCTCATTTTAGTGGAACCTCCACGGCCAAGTCTCCGCCTTAATTATTAAATTTAGGAGCTCTTTTTATTTAAAGTCTATTTTAGTTCAATTGTTTTTTCGGTGCCATCGAGCTAAGCTCTTCATCGGCACCACCTTCTTGCTTTCTTTTTATGCTTCATTTTTTTCTGTCATTTTCTGCATTTTTTATATATAAATAACCCGACAAGTATTATCGGTAAAATAATAGCCCCCTCCAGGGAAGAGTAGAAATAATCGAACCGGACCCGAGAACAATACGACCTCGATATTCCACCCGGAATATCCTGTACTACTCACGATAGGTGCACTTGCCTCCTTTCGTTAAAACTCGATTTCTAAACCTTTTTATTATCCCAAATAAATAAATAAATACGCGCGCCCTGTTTTCTTAAATAAATTCACTTCCGCCTTTTTTCGCAAATAAAACCGCCGGGTCGCCGCGTGACCATAAATAATTTTGGAGTTTTAACCATCAAGTCTCGACACTTTCAGACAGACAGTATTTTCAAGAAGTGACTGGATGACTTGACAGCTGCCATTTCAACCAGTCTACTGCAACTGTCAGAACTGTCAGAAGGTTGTTAGAAATCGGATCAGCCGGTTACCATGGAGGAAGAATATATAAAGGCTTTCTCCTTCAACAGAAAGTGATGATCAATCATTGAAGAATACAGATTCTGAGTAATACAGTTAGAAGTAATTATACAGAAGATTTTCGACAGAAGATCTAGAAGAAGTTGGAGAGAGAGCTCCATCTAAGAAGAGCAGTTGCTGAACCAGGCTGCTAAGATAGATTCAGATTGAAATCTGAATCTCAAGTCAGAAGCTGATTGAAGATCATCTTCTCAGGAGATTCAACCCTACTGAGTTCAAATTCAAGAAGCTTTGAAGAAAGCTAAGGGAGGTTGATCTCTACCATCAAGTTCTTCCAAGAACTGTTCAAGAAGCCATCCATCCCTTCTCTTTCTTTCAGGGTGGTGCTTATTTACTTTGTTCAATCAAATTTCTGTAAGATCTATTATAGATCTGAGCTGTAAGCCTATTTTATAAAGGCTGAGTATAAGAGATTTAGATCTCTGAGTGTAGGTCTTGTTGAAGACTGAGTGGTAGGGCTTCGTGCCTGAGTTGTAGGAGACTGTGTTCTCTGAGTGTAGGCCTTGGTGAAGGCTGAGGTAGGGATGTTTGCCTGAGTTGTAGGAGTGGGGACACTCTGAGTTGTAGGAACCTATTTGGGGTTCTGAGCTGTAAGATCTGAGGATCTGAGGTGAAGTACAGAAGTTAGGCCGAATCTAATACACTGCTAGATAGGCAAAGGGGGAAATTGGATGTACCCAGACCTTGGGGAACCACTATAAATACTGTGTGCACTCTGTGAATGATTGTTTCTGTGATTGCTGTACTGATAGCTGTAGAATTTGCAATTGCTGCTTAAATTACAGAACAGATTTTCTGCCTTTTAAAGTAAAAGAAAAATTACACCTATTCACCCCCCCCCCCCCCCCCCCCCTCTAGGTGGTTAAGCATTAATTCTTTCAAGTGGTTTCAGAGCCAGGTTACTCAAAGAAGGACTTAACAGTCAGAGTGAGATCCTTAACGCAGATTTAAGAATCAAGAAAGAATCAAGAAAATGGGTTCAGGTGAAAATCATAAGGAGCTAGGGTCTATGAAACTACCCATATGTAGAAAGGAGATATTTGGTATCTGGAAAGAAAGGGTCAGACTGTTTATGGAGGATTCTGATCCAAGGATCTATATTACAGTCAAAGAAGGTCCTTATATCCAATGAAGATTTCAATTCTGGATGCTAACCAAAATTCTCAAGGATTATTTAGAGATGACCAAGGATGAGATCATCTTGGCAACTATAGATAAGAGGGCACAGAACATTATAGTAAGTGTCATAGATGATTCTACCTTTCAAAATTTGATTCACTACAAGACTTCAAAGGAAATATGGGATACTTTGATAGTCTACATGGAAGGTTCTGAAGAAGTAAGACAAGATAGAAAATCTATGCTAAACAAGGAGTATGAGAGTTTCAGACAAGGAAAGTCTGACAGTATCACTGAGTGCTACAAAAAGTTTTATAGAATAGTTAATGAGTTGATGTCCTATGGGAGAATCTTCAGTACTTATGAACTGAATGATAAATTCTTAAGATCCTTGACAAAGGATTGGGACACTAAGATTTGTGCCATTAGAGAAGTGGTCAAACTTGCAGATATTTCTCCTCCAACCTTGTTTGGAAAGTTGCTGTCATATGAGATGCAACTTATGGCTAGGAAAGAGGAAGAGAAGAGTGCAAAAGGTGAGTATAGAGAAAAGTCTTTGGCCTTTAAGGTTGAAGCCACTAAGAAAAATAGGAGGATGTCTCCATCACCTCCTAAGATTGTTGCTGAAACTGCTTCAGAAAATTCAGACAACCAGAATTCAAACAGCAGTGACTCAGATGAGGATTTTGCAGCATTTACTAGACAGTTTCAGAGATTTATGAAGAAGAAGCAGTGGAAGTCTAAGCCTTCCACATCTAAGCCTAAAGATGACTATTATCAAAAGAGGAAGTCATCCAGGAAAGAAAGGAGCAAGTCTAAGCCAAGCAAGTCTACAACATCAAAGATTGTTTGCAACTATTGTAATAGGCCTAGACATGTAGTGGTTGAATGTCTAGATAAAAGAAAAGAGTCTGGTGATAAAAAGAAGACTCAACACCAGATCAAGAAGGAGAAATCCTTTGTTGCTAAGAAGGAGAAGACATTGCCAGATCAGTCATCTTCAGAGTTAGAATCTGAAGCTGAGGCTTACATTGGTCTGTTTGCTGCATATGAAGAAGAAGAGTTTTTACAAGTGCTAAACTCAATATATAAACAAGAAGACCATCAGTGCAGGGGACTGATGGCTGTATCAGAAGAAAACAAATGCCAGGATCAGCCTGGTCCCAGTAAGGTACAATGTCTTTCAGATTGCAATACTGAGTCAGAGTCAGCAACATCTGCATCAAGTGATGTGGATGGGTCTGAGTCTGAAGGTGATATTCACCAGCTGATAGATGAATATAGAGACTTGCTGCAGGCACTTAAGAAGAGCAAAAACCTGGCCAAATCTCAGGCTAAGGAAATTGCTGACCTTAAGATGGCTGCATTAAATTCAGAGAAGTAGCTTGATCAAAAACTGAATGAGATTGCCAGATTGAAAAACATAACTGTTATTCAAATGTGCACAATCACATTCAAGAATGATCAGATTAGAAATCTGGAGGTTAGACTTCAGAAAGAGAAAGAGATAATACCTAGCTTTTCTAAACCTAAATCTATATTACCCTTGATTGATGAGTTTGTACCTCAAAAGGGTAAAGCTGGATTAGGGTTTAAGAAACCTGCATGGACTGCTAAGTCCAAATCTAAAGGCAAAGCCCCAGCTCAAAACAAGAAGCCTGTTGTAGATAGTTCAGCTAGGGTTGTACCTAAATAAAGGTACAACAAGTTTGAGTGCTGGTGTTGTGGCAAGGTAGGACACTTTGCCTTAGATTGTTGGCACAATTATAGTGTCAAGGAGAGTAGTAATCTGTCTGCTAGAAGAGCTATATGTAGATTTGTTAAAGTACAGACTAACTTGCACCAAGGACCCAAAAGTTATTTGGGTTCTAAGGTTAAGTAATTTGTGTTGCAGGTGAGTCCAAGCTGGCATGCCCCAATATGGTACTTGGACAGTGGATGTTCCAAGCATATGACTGGAACAAGGGGGTTGCTGAAGGACTACACACCTATCATGGATGGCCCTAAAGTAACCTTTGGTGGTTCAGAAAAAGGAATCATTAAAGGATTTGGTAACATTTCTAGTAATCAGATTACTATCACTCAAGTGGCATATGTGAAGGGTTTGAAACAGAACCTTATAAGCATAAGTCAGCTGAGTGATTTACGATATGACATTTCATTTATTAAGAATGGATATCATATCAAAAGGTCAAGTGATAAAAAGGTCATATTGACAGGATATAGAAAGAGAAATGTTTATTGTCTTAACTTTGAGTGTGAGAACAGTGTTTCTCCTATTTGTCTTGTAGCTGATGAAAGAGTCTCACATTGTGTTAAATGACACAAGATGCTGGCTCATCTTAACTATAAGACTATTAGCCAACTCTTTAGCAAAGAGTTAGTGAGGAATGGTCCTCAAGTTAAGTGTATAAAGGATGGGATATGCTCAGCTTGTCAAAAAGGCAAGCAGACCAAATCCACCTTTCATAGCCTTGAAAACAAGGATTCAGTGAGGTGTCTATACCTCTTGCATATGGATCTATTTGGTCCTATGCCAGTTCACAGTCTAGGTAGGAAGGTCTACACATTTGTGGTGGTAGATGGCTATTCTAGATATTCCTGGGTGTTCTTTCTAAGACAAAAATCTGAAACCTCAAGTGTCTTATATAGTTTTGTTAAACAAATTCAGAATGAGTTGGACAGTACAGTGGTCAAAATCAGAAGTGACCATGGTACTGAATTTCAGTCTGAAAGTATGACAAAACTGTGTGAAGAATTTGGGATATTTCAAGAATTCTCCTCACCTAGAACACCACAGCAAAATGGTATTGCTGAAAGGAAGAATAGAACATTGATAGAGGCTGGTAAAACTCTATTGAGTGACACTTCTCTCCCAGAATATTTCTGGGCTGAGGCAGTAAATGTTGAAGCCAAAAATGACCTATGTGGAGTTCGGGGTCTCAAAATAGAGGTGATCGCGCACCTACTACCCTCAAGCGAACGATTTAGGCACAAGATTAGGAACACAAGGGACAGACCCAAGGTCTCAGCGTGGAGGACCCACCGCATACCCAGAAGACTAACAAACTCTTCCCCTCCCAAGCCAAAGGCTGAGCTAAGACACCTTCGGAGGGCACTCTCGGCCGACCGGAATATCTAAGGAGGATCTCGAGATCAACTCTCTCCTATCCAGATGTGTCTTCTTGGGTCTACACAAAATGCTCCTCACCTGCCCTACTGATGGCGCAAACTCGTCGAGCAATTCCACGACACGCTGCCCAAACTGGGCTACAAATAGCGTAATTCCGCTATTCTAACAGGCTGTCAACATGCCATTAGGGGCTTCCCGACAACTATACCTCGGGGCCCCCACGGGGCGAGCGGTTCACGAGCACACCACTCGCCCAAGATGGAAGGAGTAAACCATACATAAACAGAGCATCACAGATATTAAAAGAATATTACAGGAATATGAATTCCATACTTCAGCACACAGACCGGCAATATAAGAAAAAATAGGCCTTCGAGGGCCGACACCAGCTTGGGCTTAAGCCCGCTACTCCCCGCTTGGAACTGTAACACCTGTATACCAACGTCTCGTCAAGCGGCGGTCAGTTAAACGCCAGTCGGCTAACATAAGATGGCCAAATATATTTCACACCCCTTTTTAGGGGCTATTGTGTGCATTCCCTGCAAATGGAAAATATACAACTTCCTCGGAGTCTTCTCCGGGAACCCCAGAACATCACCAATCCGGCTCACACGTCCGGATGGGCTTCACACAGCATGCCTAAACCCGTACTCATGCTTCCGGGTGCTAACACAGTTAATTGCGGGGACGTACACGTCAACCCGTCGGAGAGCTCCCTTCATCCACCCGTTGGTGGAGAGGGGCTTCCATGCAAATATGGAAACTGAGGGCTTCACCTACCCAAGTAGAAATTTCATTACCCGAGGCTCCACGTCTAACGTCCGTAGTGGTTGTCCATGCTCGGATCCGACCACCGTGGGAGAGTTGAAAGCTCCGAATGATTTTTCCCCTCCATGGTTGAGCCTCTCCATGGCCGACCGTGCTCCAAGTGGCCGGCCGCTGCGGTACGAGGCCGATCCCGGCTCCAAGTGGTCGGCCTCTACTGTACGAGGCCGATCTCGGCTCCAAGTGGCCGGCTTCTGCCCTAGGCGGCGACGGGAGGAAAGAAGGGAGGCGGCGTCAGGCTCTGCTGCAGGCCGGCGGGACAGAGAGAGAGAGGGAGAGAGAGAGACGGGGTTGGGGCTGCTTTGCTTAGGCGGCAGTGGCGGAGAGAGGGATGCGGGGGAGGGCGGCTGCTGTAGACGGCCGGAGAGAGAGATGAAGGCGGTCGGGGTTGCTGCTATTGGTCGACGGGAGAGGAGAAGAGGGGGGCGGTGGGGCTGCTGCTGTTAGCCGACCGGAGAGGAGAAGAGGGGGGCGGCGGGGCTGTTGCTTCTTCTCCTTGGCCGAACCCTAGCTGGGGCCTCTCAAAATCCCGATCCCCCCTGCTTTTATTTCTCTTTTTCCTGTGTTGTCGCCCCTTACCCCCCACTCCCCACCGGCTCCTCTCCTTTCCCCTTTATTTCCTGTTTTCTTCCTTTTTTTAATCCTCCCCTCCCGTAACCCCCCTGCTCCCTTTTTTCTATTTGTTTTCTTTTTCTCCCCTTTGTCCCCCTCTTTCCAAGTATATATATATAAATAAAACATATATATTAAGATATTAATATTATAATATAATATTAATATTTTATTATTGTTGATTAAACATTTATCAAAAGTCTTTGCATAAAAAATCTCCGCACGTGAGCACGAGGATCCGCACATTTTCGAACGGGGCCGCACCAAAACGTCGCTCAAAGCACGTCTCTGGCCCGCTAATTGGGGAGGGTCTCACTTGGCCGGATACGGGGTTGTACAGTAAACACTGCATGTCATGTGATCAATAGAGCTACTATCACCAAGAGCCACAAAAAGACCCCTTATGAGATTGTGAAGGGCAGAAAACCAAACTTATCATATTTTAGGATCTTTGGTTGCAAGTTCTATATACTTAACAATGATAATTCTTATCTAACCAAGTTTGCTGCCAAATCCCAAGATGGGATATTTGTTGGATACAGCAACAATAGTAAGGCTTATAGGGTCTACAACTTGGTTACTCAAGTTGTAGAAGAGTCTGTACATGTAGTCTTTGATGAAATAAGACTGATTAACTGTGAGTTGCCAAGTAGTGCTTGCAGTTCTACAGGTTTAAATGAGAAAATGGACAAGCTTACTATTACAGAAGATTCTACTACAAATCAGCAAGTGGAAAATGGTGGCTGCTATCTAGGGGGAGTACAAGACTTACTAGATGCTGAAGAATACCAAGAGGTGCAGCTTAATGGAGAGGATGGAGGTGTACAACCTGAAGATAGACTACCTCTAGCTAATAGACACTTAAAGGATCATCCAGCAAATTAGATAATAGGTGATCCAAGACAAGGAGTGCAAACAAGAAGCAGGAATCTGAGCATAGTTCTTTACTCCAGTTTCCTATCATAAGTAGAACCAAAGAAATTTGAAGAAGCAGTTCTAGACTCACATTGGATTGATGTCATGCAAGAGGAGCTGAATCAGTTCAGAAGATGCAAGGACTGGAAACTTATTCCTAAACCAAAAGACCACAACATCATTGGAACAAAGTGGATCTTTAGGAACAAATTGGATGAGAATGGGATCATTGTGAAGAATAAAGCAAGACTTGTAGCAAAAGGATATAGGCAGGAAGAAAGTATTGACTTTGATCAAACCTTTGCCCCAGTAGCAAGACTGGAAGCAATCAGGATGTTCCTTGCTTATGCAACATATCAAGGTTTCAAGGTATTTCAAATGGATGTAAAGTCAGCTTTCCTGAATGGAAATCTAAAGGAAGAAGTCTATGTAGAGCAACCCTCAAGTTTTGTTGATCCTCTCAAACCTGATTATGTTTATAGACTTAGGAAAGTATTGTATGGGTTAAAACAAGCCCCAAGGGCTTGGTATGAAACTCTGTCTAGTTTCCTCATTCAGAACAAATTCTCAAGGGGGAAAATATACAAGACTCTATTCCTTAGGGAATCTAAAGGAAAGATAATCCTAGTCCAAATATATGTTGATGACGTAATATTTGGGTGTACTGAAAGTAATCTTTGCAGAAATTTTGCAAAACTTATGCAAGGAAAATTTGAAATGAGTAGTATGGGGGAACTTAAGTTCTTCTTGGGTCTCCAAGTAAGACAGACTGAAGATGGCTTGTCCATATCCCAGTCTAAGTTCACCCTGGAGTTAATAAAGAAGTATGGTATGGAATCATCCACTACCATGAGAACTCCTATGGGGTCAAGTGTGTGTCTTAGCAAAGATGATGCATGGAAACCTGTAGATGAAACTTTGTATAGAGGGATAGTTGGCTCCCTTCTGTATTTGACTACTAGTAGACCAGATATCATGTATGCTACATGTGTCTGTGCTAGATACCAAGCATACTCTAGATATCTTAAGGGCACACCTTATCTAGGCCTTTGGTACCCTAGGAATGGAGATTTTCTACTAACAGACTATTCAGATGCAGATTTTGCAGGTTGCAAGGAAGATAAAAAAAGTATTACAGTCACCTGTCAATTTCTAGGTGGAAGACTAGTATCTTGGAGCAGTAAGAAGCGGACTAGTGTGGCAATCTCCACAGCTGAGTCAGAATATGTTGCTGCAGGAAGCTGCTGTGCACAACTTTTGTGGATTCAACATCAGCTAGAAGATTATGGTATTCAAGTAAGTAGAACACCTTTGCTTTGGGATTCTACAAGTGCAATTTCTATAGCTAATAATCATGTCTCACATAGTAGGACTAAGCATATAGAAATTAGATACCATTTTCTTAGAGAACATGTAGAGAAAGAGGACATTTCACTAGAATATATTAAAACTGATTATCAAATTGCTGATATGTTTACTAAGCCTCTAGATGAAACTAAATTGAATAAGTTTAAAATTGAATTAGGAATGTTGAACTTAGAATAGTTTAATAAAATTGGCTAAGTAAAATGGTGTTGACACAAGGAGTTGTCTGTGTCGACACATAGAAGTGGTGTTGCCATTCCAGAGAAATGATGTCGACACATCTAGAAAGTCTGTGTCAACACTTCAGAGAAATTGTGTCGACACATCCAGAGTAGGTGTCGACACATCCAGAAGTGGTGTCGACACTTAGGTTAAATACAGATTTTGTCGAGTAGAGTTTCGACTAATCGTCGAGCTGAGATGTATAAGTGTCGACACATAAATTCTGTCGACTATATTAGTGTCGACATATAGAAGTCAACACTTATGTCGAGACATTAGAAGTAAGTGTCGACACTTTTCAACAGTGTCGACACATTAAGAGTATTATGACGCGCATTTTCACCTTCGTTTTTAGAAAGGTATAAATAGGTCTTCACCATTCTTTGTCGACACGCTCTCAATAGTTTCGAGACCAAAATTTTGTGTCGACATCTCTCTCATCTAAATTCAAGATTTCTCTAAATCTTAATAGCGCCAAAGCTCGAGGAGAACGTCAATGAAGGATATGAGCTAGTACGCAATGCATTTGACCATGCGGAACCAGAAATTAAGGATGTAGTAACCCTTATTACTGAGAATGGGTTGGTGTATTTAGTTTCTGAGCCAACCAAGATTTGGAAGAAGGAAGTACTTGAATACTATGGATCTGCAACTTTAGATTCAACTGGATTGAAGATCAAGTCAATAGTTCATGGAACCAAAGTCAAACTTACATTGAAGAGCTTGAGAAAAACTCTTCAACTACCAAGAACTAAAGAAGAGGAAGATGTACCTGCTTCTAAGCTAAGGGAAGCACTTCAATGATGTGGACTGGATTGCACCATGAAGATTGGCTCAGTATTTAACAGAAAAGGAATAAATATGCAAGGCAAGTTCTTGTCTGAAGTGGTAGGAAAGGTGATTCTGTGCAAGCCAGGCGGGCATGATAGGATATCAGCTCATATGTTCAGCTTAATGACAAGGATCATCTACAGACTAAACACTGACTGGTCAGCAGTGATTTTGAGAAGATTAAGGAAAGTCTGAAGAAGCCTAATCTGGGTAGGATAATGAGCTTGTACTTGGCTGGAACTATTCCAGAAGTAATGGAGCAAGCTGGTGGTTCTAAGATAAATCACATGAGGAAGATGGATATCAGGATTATCTCAAGATGAGATAGGGTGTTAACTAAGGACATGTCTACTCCAGAGAAGGAAACATCTCCACAGAAGAAGAAGAAGAAAGCCATAATGGCTCCAGAATCCTCCAGTAGTTCAGAGGAGCAAGTAGTTTTTAGTTCTAATGAGGAAGAAGCTGATAATACTGGAAGGTCACCAGCAAGGAATGAAGATGCACAGAGGCAGGGGAGCAACCATCTGCTAGCCCCATCCACCTAGATCCACTCCAGGGGGAGCCTCACCATGAGGAAGTGCCTACTCACTTAGAAAGTGAAATGACAACTCAAACAATCCTTGAGGTAATTCACGAAGTTAATCAATCAATTTTCCATATTGAGGATGAAGTATTAACTGAATATTTGATTGATGTTGAACAGCCAACACAATTACATAGTCAAGCACAAGATGTTATCTTGGAAGATACATCTATTGCTCCAGAGATCACAGTGCCTCAAGTTCATACTCAACAAGAGTATACTTTAGAAGAGCTGTTTCCTGATATTGAGGGGGAGCATGCTGGTTTTGAGGGGGAGAAAACTGTCTTTCAGGAAGTGCAAGCTAATCTTGAGAAAGAGCAAAGTAGAACTGAGACTGAGGAGCAAATGACTCAGGGGGAGCAATATAAGACTGTACAGGACTTACCTCCTAGTCCTAAGGATAGAGTAGAAATAGCTAGTACATCAGCATCTGAGGATGAAGAAGCTTTAAGAGCTAAGAAGAGGAAGCCACAGGTCTTCAAGAGGAGAAGCTAAAGCTACAAGAAGGCACTGCAAACTGTTGCTCCACAGCCTGCCCCAACAGTTGATTACAGTTCATTATTAATATCTTTACAAGTGAAGTTGGATGAGCAAAGAATAGCAATGGAGAAGTATATGGATGAGACTCACAAAGATCTCCAATTTTCTTTGGCTCAGGATACCAAATCTATAAGATTTGAAGTGAATCAAAATAAAAAGGAAATAACTGATTGTTTTCATAAAGGGGGTAATGCAGTGGTTTTCCTTACTACCCATCAAGAAAAGATAAAGACACAAGTGGATGATATGGCAGTGAAGTAGGGATATGTCTTGGAAAATCAGCTTAGAATGAATGATAATCTGACTGCATCTCATAATGCCATTGTTACAGAATTGAAAAAAATTGCAACAGCCCAGCCTGCTGATAATTCTAAAGCCAAACCGGAGTTTGATAAGGAAAAGTTTGATAAGGATTTCCAGGAAGGAATAGCTGCTGTAAAAACTACTATTACAGATTCTCAAAGGACTATTTCTGGACTGCTGCTCAAATTAAAAAGTTTTTATAAGGATGGAGTTAATTTTCTAGATGAACAGCTCAGGTTTCAGAAGGATGATCTTAGAGATCATGTGGCTAGAGAAGTCATAAAGGGGGAGAGAGTACTAGTCAAAGCTGGATCTGATCATGTTAAATGGATTTCCAATAGCATCAGAGCCACTCTTGGATATCCACCCTTTTGTGATGATGACAATGTATCTAAATCTGGTATCAATCCTGCATATTTTGGAGGAGAACAAGCTGAAGTTGCTCAGGTAATCTATCCTCCTGCAGATTTTGAGATGATACATCAAGAAGTACAATCAATGTACAGCCCTCCTGGGGGTAATAAGAATATTATTCTAGAAAAAGTAGACAAGCCAGTGCCTGAGGAAGTTTTGTCCAAAGAGCAAGAAACTCTTTTGTCCAAGAAGAGGTTCAGAGAACAGGCTGAGTTAAAGCCAGATTTTGAACAGTGGAGCCCAATATCTTGGAATATTATACTGACTGCTTGGAAAGCTGCAAAGGACAATATCCTAGAAAGGGGCAAATGGTACTCTGACCAAGAATGGAGAAAACATGAAGCCAGGCAAGAGGATATTGTTCAGTACAGAAGAAAGGCTAAACTTGGGAAGCTACCTCCTAATGCACAGAAGCCTAGCAAATATTTCCCAAAGCCTTATCATTATTTTGAAAGACAAAAGGTAAGGGTTGAAGAGCTGAAAAAGAAAGATCTAAAGGGCAAGAAGCCTGCTGATGACTCTGATGTTCCTGTGCAAGCCAAGATTCAATCAGGTAAGGGCATTGTCATCAAGGAGCCAGAGCAGCCATAGATTAGATTTTCTTAAGTTTAGATCTTTGTAATCTTTTGTGTTAAAATCTATGTAAACTTTTGTTAAAGAACGTTTTGGTAGTTGAAACAAAACTATAATGAATGCTCATTGTGTTAGCATACTTATTCTGTGATGAAATATCTTTTATGTTTTGTTTTAAGTATTTGCCCTGTCATATAATATTGTTATACATCATATTGTGTATTTGTTATGTATGGTGTATATCATTGACTAAGGGTTATGACTTCTCCAAATAGGGGGAGATTGTTGGGTACATTGGAAAATGTGTACCATATTTAAAGAAGCCTCACCCTACTCAATGATATACATCAAGGTGTATTTGATGTGTTTTGAGTTTATACGTGCAGGTTAAGTAATTGCAGGAAACACAGAAAACTTTCTAAGTCCATATGTCGACACCTAGAGAAACAGTGTCGACACTTATGAAGGCTTGTGTCGACACTGGAGAAAAGCTGTGTCGACACTTGGAGTAAATTGTGTCGACACCAGGAAAGGCAGAGTCGACACCAGAAGAAATGTGTCGACACATACAGGCAGAGTCGACACACTGTGAAGAATTGTCGACATAAATTGTGTCGACACTTAGAGGCAGTGTCGACACCCAGAGAAGCTTAGTCGACATCAAATATGTCGACACCAGGAGGCTGTGTTGACACACTGAAGGCTTTGTCGACATCAACTGTGTCGACACACAGGACTTGTGTCGACACACAGCAAGTTTCAACACAGTTAAAGTAAAGAAGTATTTGTGTCGACACAAAGGAGATGTGTCGACACACAGCAGAATTTCAACTAAGTTTTAAATCAGAAGTATTTGTGTCGACACACAGAATCTGTGTCGACACATTCAACAGAAGACTGTGTCGAGAAGTATTAACAACAACAAAGGAGTTGTGTCGACACCACCAAGGCAAGTGTCTACACTTAGTCCACTTGTGTCGACACTTAGTCTAATTGTGTCGACACATAATGAAGATCAGTCTCGACACTTTCAAACAGACAGTATTTTCAAGAAGTGACTGGATGACTTGACAGCTGCCATGTCAACCAGTCTACTATAACTGTCAGAACTGTCAGAAGGTTGTTAGAAACCGGATCAGCCGGTTACCATGGAGGAAGACTATATAAAGGCTTTCTCCTTCAACAGAAAGTGATGATCAATCATTGAAGAATACAGATTCTGAGTAATACAGTTAGAAGTAATTATACAGAAGATTTTCAACAGAAGATCTAGAAGAAGTTGGAGAGAGAGAGCTCCATCTAAGAAGAGCAGTTGTTGAACCAGGCTGCTAAGATAGATTCAGATTGAAATCTGAATCTTAAGTCAGAAGCTGATTGAAGATCATCTTCTCAGGAGATTCAACCCTACTGAGTTCAGATTAAAGAAGCTTTGAAGAAAGCTAAGGGAGGTTGATCTTTGTCATCAAGTTCTTCCAAGAACTGTTCAAGAAGCCATCCATCCCTTCTCTTTCTTTCAGGGTGGTGGTTATTTACTTTGTTCAATCCAATTTCTGTAAGATCTATTATAGATCTGAGCTATAAGCCTATTTTATAAAGGCTGAGTGTAAGAGATTTAGATCTCTGAGTGTAGGTCTTATTGAAGACTGAGTGGTAGGGCTTCGTGCCTGAGTTGTAGGAGACTGTGTTCTGTAAGTGTAGGCCTTGGTGAAGGCTGAGGTAGGGCTGTTTGCCTGAGTTGTAGGAGTGGGGACACTCTGAGTTGTAGGAACCTTTTTGGGGTTATGAGCTGTAAGATCTGAGGATCTGAGGTGAACTGCAGAAGTTAGGCCGAATCTAGTACACTGCTAGATAGGTGAAGGGGGAAGTGGATGTACCAGACCTTGGGGAACCACTATAAATACTGTGTGCACTCTGTGAATGATTGTTTCTGTGATTGTTGTACTGATAGCTATAGAATTTGCAATTGCTGCTTAAATTACAGAACAGATTTTCTGTCTTTTAAAGTAAAAGAAAAATTACACCTATTCACCCCCCCCCCCTCTAGGTGGTTAGGCACTAATTCTTTCAAGAGAGAGGTTCAGTTGCTTGAGCGGTGTTCAACCAATGTTGTTACTCTGTGCTTGAGTGGTGATCAACCTGTGTTAGTGCTCTGTGCTTCTGATAAGCTTACCAAGTTGTTGCAATGAAAGGGAGCTATGCAAGGGGTCTTGGCATTGAACTCTTGACCACGACTAACTTCAAGAAGTGGAAGTCATGTATGAAGAGTTTTCTTCTAGGCGAGGAGCTGTGGGAGGTCGTCGGTGGTGACGACAGACAGGAAGTTACTGCTGCGTTTGTTACTGCTGAGCAGGTGAGGCTCTGGAGAAAAATAAATGTGAAAGTGGAGTTTGTTCTCAAGAGAGCTATTTCACCAAAACTGTTTGATCACATCATTGGATGTGAGTCTGCTGCTGATATTTGGACAACTATAGATGAGTTGTTCAATAGGAAGAATGTGCCCAGACTTCAGTTTCTGGAGAATGAGTTGGCAAGAACAACTCAAGGAGACCTTACTATCTCAAAGTTCTTCTTGAAGATGAAAAGCTTGTGCGCAGAGATATCAGCGCTTGACCCTGATGAGCCTATCTTAGAGGCTAAGTTGAAAAGGCACATTATCCGCGGCTTGCGGAAGGAATATGTTGCCTTTGTAACTTCAGTTCAAGGGTGGGCAACTCAACCATCCTTGCTGGAGCTTGAGAACCTGCTTGCTTCGCAGGAAAGTCTGGCAAGACAGATGGCGGGAGTGACTGTCTCTGAAGGGGGCAGTGAAGCGCTGTTCACAAGCAAGAAGAAGAAGAGATGGGAAGGGAATAAGAAGAAGCAGGTCTCTACTGAGAATGAGCCTTCAACTTCTTATCAGCCAGAGAGGAGCGATGCTCCGAAGAAGGACTGGAAGAAGAATTTGAAGTGCTACAGGTGCCATCAGTGAGGGTACTTCAAGCGGGACTGCAAGGTCAAGCTGCAGCCTGGGCATACTGTAGGCAAGGAGGAAGCTTGCTCTAAGAGCGAGGAAGCAAAGTGGGGTGGAGCCTTCATGACGGGCACTTGTGTTCGTGCCTTGTCTGCTGAGGACTTCACCGGCGAGTGAATCGTGGACTCCGGGTGTGGTCATCACCTCACCGGAGACAAATCAAAGTTCTCTTCCTTGCAAGCATACTCAGGTAACGAAGCTATCATAACTGCTAATAACACTGTTTATGCAGTAGAGAAAGAGGGGGTTGTGTCTTTGGGTAGTGATTAAGGGCCACTCACATTAAGGAGTGTGTATCACGTGTCGGGCATGAAGAAGAACCTCTTCTTTGTGACCAATGCAGTAGATGCTAGTTATCACGTTCTGTTTGGGCCAACAGACGTGAGGTTCCTTCGCAACGTATCAGCGGTTAAGGCTGATGTTTCTCATATAGGAAGGAGGGTTAAGAACTTATTTGTTTTTGCTACTAATGCTTATGTTGATCGTATGAGAGCCAACGATAGCGTTGTTATCTAGCATGAGAGGCTGGGGCATGTAGGTATGAACAAGCTGAAGGCTATGGCTAGTAGAAGTTTAGTGAGAGGTTTGACCAAGTTGTCCTCCTTTGGTGACGGGCATGTTTGCGCGGGATGTCAATACGGTAAGGCACATCGCCTTCCGTTTGATAAATCACAAATAAGGAGCAAGCAACCATTGGAGTGCATTCATGGCGACTTGATGGGACCAACGGTCACTGCCAGCCTTGGTGGAAGCAGATACATGCTTGTCTTAATTGATGACTACTCAAGATATACTTGGGTTTATTTCTTGAAGGAGAAGTCTGAAGCCTTCCGATTGCTTGTGGAGTTCAAGGAGCTAGTGGAGGGCCGGCTTGACTTGCGGATCAAGAAGCTTAGAACTGATAATGGGGGTGAGTTTGTTTCCTCCGAGTTTTCTAACTTCTGCAGGAAGCACGGAATTCAGAGAGAGCTCACTTGTGCGCACACTCTACAACAAAATGGAGTAGCGGAGAGGAAGATCCGTCATTTGACGGAAACTTGCAAATGCTGGCTTCATGCGAAAGACATCCCGAGGTCCTTTTGGGCGGAAGGGATGTCCTGTGCTTCTTATCCCGATCAACATGAAGACTCCTATTGAGTTGTTGCTGAAGGAGAAGCCAAGTATGGGACACCTTCGGGTGTTCGGTTCAACTTGCTATGTGTATGTCCCGGTTGCTTCATGGACTAAGCTGGATGCAAAGGCAAGGAAGCTTGTCTTTGTTGGCTACGATGAGCGGAAGAAGGGATGGAAATGCATGGATCCTGCGATGAAGAAGTTCGTTGTGTCAAGAGATGTTGTCTTTGACGAGCTGACGTCGTATGGAGGTGGCTCAGTGGAGCTAACCAGAAGCAAGGTTGATGAAGAACCAATGGTGGACTGCTGAAGCCTTGGAAGAGGAGCTTGTTGTTTCACCAGCAGCTCCAGTTGCTTCAAACTCTGAGGCTGGGCCTTCTGGCTTAGGAAGCAGGGGGAGCATTGCTCAAATCTTGCCCCAAGTAGGAGTTGAGCCTGAAGAAGCAACGGAGGTAGTAAGCAAGGAGCAAACCTTCGGAGATCGAAGAGGGTTATTAAGCCACCGGCTCGTTACTGTCATGGGAATGCAGTGAGCTTTGTCTCCTGCTTCTTTGCAGGTCCTCTGGATGAGCGAGAGCCTGCAAAATTCAATGAGGCCACTGGAGTCAAGGAGTGGGAAGATGCCATGAAGGAAGAGATTGCTGCTCTCAAGAAGAATGAAACCTGGGATCTTGTGCCCAAGGTTGATGACATTACTCCGTGACTTGCAAGTGGGTGTTTAAGTTGAAGAAGAAGGATGATGGGAGCATTGATAGATACAAAGCTCGCCTGGTCGCTCTAGGATTCTCACAGCAGTATGGAGAAGACTATGAGGAGACGTTTAGTCCGGTTGCAAAGATGACTTCAGTTAGAGTGGTGATCGCCTTGGCTGCTAGCAAGGGATGGAGGATGTGGCAGCTTGATGTGAAGAATGCTTTTCTTTACGGAGAAATTGACAAGGACATCTTCATGGATCAGCCACTTGGATTTGTGTCTGAAGATCATCCGGACTATGTCTGCAAGCTCAGGAAGGCTCTATGGGTTGAAGCAAGCTCCTAGAGCTTGGTATGGGAAGATAGCAGAGTATTTGCAATTCTGTGGTTATCTTGCTTCCAACTCAGATTCCAGCTTGTTCGTCAAGAAGAAGGGGGAGCTTCAATTCTTGGTCCTGCTGTATGTGGATGACATGATTATCACAGGGAATTCGGAGGAGGAAGTTCCAAGGCTCAGGGCTGAGCTTGCTATGCTTCGAGATGAAAGACTTGGGGAGAGCTTCATCACTTTCTCGGTCTTGAAGTGGAGAAGAAGAGAGCGGTATATTCATTTGCCAAAGACGATATGCAGATCACATTATGAAGCGGTTCGGCATGGGCAAATGAAAGAGTTGCTTTACTCCACTGGAACATGGGCTGAAGCTTCGACGAGATGAGGGAAGGATTCTTCCTGATCTCTTGGTGTTCAGAGCTCTTGTTGGGAGCTTGATCTACCTAATGATTAATATGCCAGACATAGCTTACGCTGTTGGCCGAGTAAGTTGGTTTATGGCTGAACCAAAGAATTCTCATCTAGTGGCGGCAGAGAACATTCTGAAGTATGTCAAGACAACTTCTGACATGGGACTTCTCTATAAAAGGGACTTAGTTTTTGCCTTGCTTGGGTACACGGATGCTGACTATGGTTGTGATTCGGATGATCGAAGGTCAACTTCAGGTTATGTCTTCACTTGCGGATCAGCTAGCATCTCGTGGTGTAGCAAGAAGCAGGACTCGGTATCCGTCTCAACTACGGAGGCAGAGTATAAGGCTTCGGCCTTGGCTGCTCGGGAAGTCATCTGGTTGAGGAGGCTTATAGAGGATGTGCATGAAGAAGTGCAAGGGCCAACTTTACTCTGGGGTGACAATGAGAGTGCTCTCAAGCTGGTAAACAATCCAGTGTGTCACGCTAGGACCAAGCATATTGAGATCGATCACCACTTCGCAAGGGAGAAGGTGTTGAAAGGATCTCTTTTGGTTGGGCATGTTTGAAGTGAAGACAATCTTGCTGACATCTTCACGAAGCCACTGTCGAAGGGGCCTTTTGAGCGGTTGTGCAGCTTGCTGGGCTTGGTCACCACTTCTCTCTACTTCAAGGGGAGTGTTGAAAATTGTGAAGTGGAAGTGGTTGATGTGCAGGCCAGGGCGGCCTGAGCGGACAAAGTCGGCGGACTAGGCGGACTGGGCGGACTGCTATTATGCGGCCTGGTGATAGGTCTAGTGGAAGCTAGCTGTTCTTTTGAGCGGGTTGTGCGGATTAAGTCTGCGGCCTGGGCGGACTGTTATCTGCGGATAGGGCGTTGGTTGTCTTGCTGGATTAGCCAAGGAGCAGCCTGAGCGGATACAGATTCGCGGACTGTTGTACGTTGCTCGGTGGCCGTGTTGCAAGCTTGTGCTTACCGGCGGATTGGGTACTATCCGCGGGAGGCTTGCGGACTGGCGTGTCCGCGGTGTCCGCTGTTGCGGACTGGCCTTAGGAGTTTGGCTGTGGCCCTGCCGAGCTCTGATAGTGCAGCACTGTTGTTGCTGTGGCGGACTGGTGTGTGGAGTCCGGCAGATGGCCATTGCGTTGGACAGTTGTGCGAGGTTCTTGCGGACTCTGCCTTAACTTAGGAGGAGTGTGGTGACCTGCTTGATGGTTGGCGGACGGGATTTTGTCCGCCGTACTCGCGTTAGGCCCTTTGGTGCTTTACTGGACTTTGTCACATTCTGTGACAAGTCCAGTGTGTCTGCTGTATCCTCCAAGTCCGCTGTTGACCGGGCGGACTGTTGCTAACCCTTCTTTTGGTCATCGACTTGTGGCGGATGGAGGCTTTAGTCTTGTTCTATAGGGACTGCCTTTGGTATGTGCGGACAGTCTCTGACGGGGGATGCTGTCCAGCGGTGTTGCGGGCTTTGCGGGCTGGTGCCTTATCCTCATAGCTTGGCGGATTGATGAGGGTTCGCCCAAAGGTGCCTTGCTCCTGGCGGGTTTTCCTTGGAATCCGGCTAAGTCCTTGCGGACTCAGCAGACGGAGTTTTTGCTAGCGCGGGGGCTGGGGTTGTGTATATCCACTAGGGCGGTGACCACACTCCTCACCTCGCCTATAAATAGGACCCCCCCCCCCCCCCCCCGCACGTTTACAGTAACTGAGTGAACAGTAAGTGGAGGCTCGTCAAAGTGCTGCGGTCTCAGTTTTCTGGCCGCGCGCATTGAATCAGAGTTAACTGTTTGCTGTGTGCAGGTCGCGCGACTAGCTTCAAGGAGCCAGGAGTTTGGCTTTAACTTCGTCAAGTACTTGGAAGTGTGCGGTCTCTGCGGTTTCAGCAGGTCGCTCTGCGGCTTGTTAGTTCTCTGCTTCAACTTTGCAAGTTCCAATAACCTGTCCGTCAGTCTCAGGCGAGTAGGCGGTCTGTTCTTCAGTTCCTCAGCAGTAGGCGAATAATGGTGTGTCCGCGCGGTCTCGCGGCTTCGGCGGACTCCGTGTCTATTTGGCGTGTTGCAGCTTCAGCTCGGGCGACTTCCGCGGACTTGGCGACTTCGGCAGTCTCGGCGATTTCCAGTGCTGTCCGCCCGGCTTGGCTTTTGTACTTTCTGTTATAGCTGATTGTACTAGCGAAATCATGTCTCGCTACGTATATCGTCTTGTAAAGAAGTATAATGAATATAAGATCTGCTTGTTCTTCCATGTGCTTGTGTGTGTTGAGCTTGCTCCCTGGTGTTTCTGCTAGATCAAAGTGTGAACTGAGTAGTGCCGAGAATATTAATTTGGGGCTTTGGCTATCTTGCTGACCACTTTGAGAAAATTCAACAGACGATCCTGAAATTAGCGTTATTATTTCATCGGAATTAAAATAAAGTGAAAATTTTGATTTCCAAATATGGCCTTAATTCTTCATTATATTCAAACATTCTCGTGATCTGCTTGATGCCCTAATGGGAAAACTGGAAATTACACAACAAAATATTTGAATTAGGAAAACATACAAAACTCTTTAGAAAAGTGGAAAATCCATTTCCAAATTTGGACAATGAGAAAACCAAACAATGCCCCATCATTTGTGGTGATCAGCTTGATGCCCTAATTAATGGGAGAACTAGAAATTACACATCAATAGGAACAAAAACCAGGAACTACAAGCAGGATCGACAGCTTCAGGCAAGTGTGGAATTTGGAGCAAGATTTCACAGGAGAATAGTGAAGAAAGGATCAATGGGGGACTTCGACAAACGACTTCGGACATCGTCACCTTCCTCAACTCAACGACGGAAGACTTCCGGTGATCGGCTCAACTCAACGTCGTCCTCCCGGTGATCTGCTCGATGCGAAAAACAAGGAAAGTGCTTGAAGAGAGAACAGCGCTTGAAGAGAATCGCGCGGAAGAGGAATCACGCTGCGGTGGGGAGGAACCGGAGAAAATTTCTGCGGTTCAAGATGTGCATATACACAACTTATTTTAAAAACACTGTTTTATATATCCATCAGCACAACCAAATCCAGCTTTTTGCTCTAAACTTGCATTCTGGAGCTACCGCACCGGAGGCTATTAGATCCCCCAAACACTACCTTAGATTAACAGTTTTGATAAACAAACAAACTATTGCAGAGAAGAGCTTAAAATAACATTCCATTTCTTAGCAAACCAACTTTTCCTCCGCTCTTTATTCAAACTCACATAAAACCACAATTATTGTTCAGAGCATTGCATGCATAATAAATTTAAACACAACATAACACGCAGTTCTTAATTTCAAGCCAAGCAGTTGCTACTAGGCCTCATGGGAGAATAACACCGTGTTTCGGATGTTTCGCTGGATTTCTATTGAATTTGCCAAGAACAAGTTCTTTTGGTTTTTTCACCACGCCTGTAGATGTGTTTCACATAAGACGTCAATGAAGATTATAATTAAATTGGGAAATATTTTGAAATAATGCTAAGAATAGAAATAATTGTATACCTATAATTTTTACATGTTCCTTCATTGTAAAATGCTTCCTTTGAACCAAACCAACAGAATTCACTCCAATCCTCAAGCCATCTGCATCACCAACCATGTAGTTGCTTGCGACAGCAATGACCATCAGAAGAGCTAGTATCTTCCTGGAAGTCATTTCGATACGTTTCTACGCACAATTCAAGTATTCTACACAAATAACTGAGTAGTTTAGTTGCTTATAAATCATTCTTCATTCCACCTGTGTATTTATAGCTTTTCTGCTATATTTAGGATTCGTTTGAAGGGACTTATTTTTACCGGTCAAGCGGTTAGGACCGTATGAATTAGGCGTTAAATTAAGACTTGATTCATGCGGTCGTAAGCGTTTGACCGGTGAAAATAAATCCCTCCAAATGGAGCCTTAATCGCTCAGGATGAAGGATTGTGATTTCCATTTTCCAGCAATTGTGCCGGCCAGGCTTTAGAAAAAAACGAAGAGTAAAAAACAACTAATGGAAATTAAGTAAATTATTTCTTTTTTTAATACTTAAGTTGTCGCGACTATTAGTTGGCTGTTTATTAGCTTTAAGTGTTGTGGTGGGACTCCTCAGCAGATTTACTTACGGGTGAAAATAAGTCGAATTCGAGTCTAGCTTGATAAAAATTTAAAGCTCGAGCTTGAAATCAATGCCTATTTATCGAGCTCGAGCTGGTCACGAGTTTTTAGCTCTTGAGCCATACTTGATCTTAATATTTTTTTTAAAGTTGAAATAAAAAGATCGCAAGCTGGCTCACGAGCTCATGAACAATAATATCTGAGTTCGAGCTCGAGTTTTTTTTGAGCCAGGTCATCGAGTTTTTGAGCCAGCTCAACTCAACTTACACCCCTAACTCTACCTGCGCTGGGTTACACGGCCGTTACATTTTAGGTACTAGAATAAGTATTTCAATATTGTGTGGTCAATGTTATTTTATTTTGAATGATTAAATAAATCTTTATCTCTTTAGTCCTATATTCATTTTCCAGCAATGGTGCCAGCCGGGCTCCAGGAAAAAAAGAGAGTAAAAAGCAAATTTAATTATTATTGATAGCTCGTAAATGAATATTTATAACACGTTGATATTTGTATCTGAATTGGATATTTATACCCATAATTGATATTTGTACTCATACATAATAATATTGAGAAAAACGATGAGAACTCCTGAGAGACGTTAGTCGTGCCCGCACACCATGCATGACGTGCGGATATTCAAACCTTCCCCGGCGTAAGCAAAATCGTCGTCGCCCCAAACCGCCTTCGCCGCCGCCGCGCCAACAGCCATCATCGCCGCCGCCGGGCCAACCCTCATCACCGCCCACGCAAACCGTCATCGTCGTCCCCGCAAACCGTCATCGCCGCAAACCGTCATCGTCGACGGCGCAAACCGTCATCGCTGACGCTGCATCAAAACCGTCTCCGCCGTAAACCGTCACCGCCGTCGCCACAAACCGCCATCGCCGTCGCCGCAAACCGTCATCGCTGACGCTGGACCGAAACCGCCACCACCACAAACCGCCATCGTCGTCGCCGCAAACCGTCATCGCCGACGATGCACCGAAACGTCCGCCGCCGCAAACCGTCATCGTCGTCGCCGCAAACCGTCAGCTCCGACGCCGCACTGAAACCGCCATCGACGGCGCCGCGCCAACCGGTATCATGTGTCTTCGGCTTCTAACTCATGGACTTGGCGGTGAGTTATTATTGGACTTAGCCTACTCTGTTATTATGCTAGAACATACACATTGACATACGACCTAAAACAAACTATTTATAGGTTGACCGACGGCGAGAAGATGGGCGGAAAGCGCGACGGAATAGAGGGCACCACGGACGGCGAGATATTATTGGACCGCCGGGGAGAGACTGCGAACAGAGAGCTGAAGGTTCGGCTGCGGTAGTTTAGGGCTTGAGAGAAACAGAAACGAATTTTGTGTTGGGTACAAATATCAGGTAGGTTGAGGAAAAAATGCTAAAATTTGTATTATTTTTTATATGAATATCTAATTATGGGGTGTGAATAACAATTCTCAAAACAAGTAATGAAAATTAAATCAATTATTTCATTTTTTTAATGCCTCGGATGCCCGGATAATTGGTTCCCAAACTCGACTCGTTGGATGTCCTCACCCATCTCAAAACGAGTTGAGATCTGCTCGCTTTGAGATGTGTGCGGGAATTCACTCAAGTCATTGGATGTCTGCACTTTACCCTAAAGTGCAGGGGTGCACTTTACTCCCTCCGAGCAGGGGCGGATCTAGAGGGGGCCCGAGGAACACTGCCCCCCCCCCCCCCCCATTATTTTTAAAAATGTTTAGTGAATTTGGATTCCTCTCATCGAGGAAATGAATTTCGCTTACTTATATGTCAGAAATGGTGGTTAGATGAGGAGAAACGGTTCTGATAATATGAAATCGTTCAAAAAAATTTTGAAGGAGTTGATGACTGACCCCATGTTAAAATTGTTAAAACCCAGTGATGCATTCAAAAAAAATTTATGCACACACATTATTAATTTTCTGAATCAGTCACTGCCTCTGAGTCCTCTCTACCTAGGGGTGCAAACGAGTCGACTTTGGGTTGAGATTGACAAAAATTTCAATGTTTGAGCTAATCATTTTGAGCACAATCTCGAGCTCGACGAGCTGATTTTATCTTAAATTGAGCTCGAGTAGAGCTCAAGCTGCTCAGGAGTTTTTTAGCTCTTGAGCCCTATTTTCTTTATATATTTTTTTTATTTTTTTAGCTCGCAAACTCATGAACAATAATATCTGAGCTCGAGCACGACTCGTAATCGAGCTCGTTGAACTCGTGCTCCATAGGCTCGAGCTTCACATGCTCGAGCTCGAGTCGAGTTTTTTTCGACCCGGCTCATCGAGCTTTTGAGCCGACACAACTCAACTTGCACCCCTAACTCTACCTATAGAGGGCTACAGGGCCGATACATTTTATAGGCTAGAATAAGTATTTTTGTATTTCAATATTCTTCTCTAAATGATATTTTATTTTGATTGATTAAAAAAATCATTATCTCTTATCATAAAGTATGACTGATGGCCATTCTCCTGCTCTTTCAATGAATCCAATGCATGCTGCCACATAAGAAATAAATTCAAAATACTGGTGTGCTTTTTGAATTCTTAGATGTTCATTTTTCCATTAACGCGAGTGGGCAATGTTAATCGAGCCGACAACGCGAGTGGGCTGTTAAAATTTTTTCAGTGTGGCCAGCAAGGTAGCCCAAACGTCAAATTAATATCTTCGGCACTACCCAGTTCTCATGTTGAACCAGCGGAAAACCAAGGAACAAGCCTAATCCCAACAAACAATGGAAGCACAAGCGGATCTTTTATACATTCACTTCTTTACAAAACGAGGTATACATAGCGAGACATGATTTCGCGAGTATAAACAGCTGTAAACAGAAAGCACAAAACACCAAGCCGGGCGGACAGCACCGGAGTCCGCCGAGACCGCCGAGGTCGCCGAGGTCGCCCGAACTTAAGCTGCAATCCGCCGAATAGCCACGGAGTCCGCCGAAGCCGCGAGGCCGCGTGGACACACCGTTATTCGTCTCCTGCTGAAGCTGAACTGAGGAACACACCGCCTACACGCCTGAAGCCGGCGGACAGGTTATTGAAGCTGGTAAAGTTGAAACAGAGTTGACAAGCCGCAGAGCGACCTCCTGCTGAATCCGCAGAGACCGCACAACTTCCAAGTACTTGACCGAAGTCAAAGCCAAACTCCTGGCTCCTTGAAGCTACCCGCGCGACCTGCACACAGCAAACCGTCAGCCCTGAATCAATCAGCGCGGACAGACAAACTGAAACCGCAGCTCCTTGCCCAACCCAACTTACTGTTCACTCAGTTACTGTAGATGTGTCAGGGGGGTCCTATTTATAGGCAAGGTGAGGAGTGTGGTCACCGCCGTAGAGATAGCGACACCGCCCTAGCCCGCACGATAGCAAAACACCGTCCGCCGAGTCCGCAAGGACTTAGCCGGATACCAAGGAAAAAACCGTCAGGAGCAAGACAACATTGGCAAACCCTCTTCAGTCCGCCTAAGCTATGCGGATAAGACATCAGCCCGCAAAGCCTCCAACCACTGCAGGACAGCAATCCCCCTTCAATGGCTGTCCGCACAAACCCGAGGCAGTCTGCAAGACTCAAACCTCAATCCGCCACAAGTCCACGACCAAAGGCAGATAGCAACAGTCCGCCCGGTCGATAGCAGACTTGGCGGATACTACGGACACCATGGTCTTGGCACAGAGTGTGACCAAGTCCAAAACCATCAAAGGCCAATGCGAGCATGACGGACATAAACACTCGTCCGCCAAACACCCCAGCGCAGACCGCCAGCAGTCCGCGAGCTACTCGCACACTTGCCCAACGTAGCAGCCATCTCCCGGACTCCACACACCAGTCCGCCAACGATCTCCACAGCAAAGCACCTGCTGTAACACCATAGCTCAACAAGGCCTCAGCCAAGCTCTAAGCCCAGTCCGTAACAGCCGATACCGCGGACACGCCAGTCCGCAAGCTTCCCGCGAACATGAGCCAAAACCGCCAATCAACACAAGCTTGCACCACGGCCACTGAGCAATGCACCAGTCCGCAAGCCTCTACCCGCTCAGGCCGCTCCTTGGCTAAACCAATCAGCCAACGCCTTATCTGCATATACCAGGCCGTATAGTCCGCAGACTTCACCCGTGCAACCCGCTCAGAAGAACAACCGGCTTCCACTAGACTATCCACCAGGCCGCACACAACAGTCCACCCAGTCCGCCTAGTCCGCCAACGCTATTCGCCCAGACCGTCCGGCCTGTCCCGTCAACCACTTCCACTTCACAAATTTCAACACTCCCCCTTGAAATGGGATGTGGTGACCAAGCCCAACAAGCTGCGCAAGCGCTCAAAGGGCCCCTTCGACAGTGGCTTCGTGAAGATGTCAGCAAGATTATCTTCACTCCGAACATGCCCGACCAGCAGAGATCCTTCCAACACCTTCTCCCTGATGAAATGGTGATCAATCTCTATATGCTTGGTCCTAGCGTGACACACTGGATTGTTAACCATTTTGAGAGCACTCTCATTGTCACCCCGGAGTAAAGTCGGCCCTTGCACTTCTTTATGAACATCCTCTAAGCCTCCTCAACCAGATGGCTTCCCTAGCAGCCAAGGCCGAAGCCTTATACTCTGCCTCCGTAGTTGAGACAGACACCGAGTCTTGTTTCTTGCTACACCACGAGATGCTAGCTGAACCGCAAGTGAACACATAACCTGAAGTAGACCTTCGATCATCCGAATCACCGCCATAGTCAGCATCCGTAAACCCAAGCAACGCAAACTCCGAGTCTCTTCCATAGAGGAGTCTCATGTCAGAAGTCACCTTGACATACTTCAGAATACCCTTCGCTGCCACTAGATGAGATTGCCTTGGTTCAGCCATAAACCGACTTACTCGGCCAACAACATAAGCAATGTCCGGCCTTGTAATCGTCAGGTAAATCTATCTCCCAACAAGAGCCCTGAACACCAAGGGATCATGAAGAACCCTTCCCTCATCTCGTCGAACCTTCAGCCCAGGTTCCAGTGGAGTAGAGAACTTCTTCCCTTTGCCCATGCCGAACCGCTTCACAATGCGATCTGCATACCCTTTTTGGCTAATGAGAATCCCGCACTCCTTCCTCTCCACCTCAAGACCGACAAAGTGATGAAGCTCTCCCAAGTCTTTCATCTCGAAGCGTATAGCAAGATCAGCCCTGAGCCTTGCTACTTCCCCCTCTGAATTCCCTGTGATGATCATGTCATCCACATACAGCAGGACCAAGCTTGTAGCGCCCCCTTCTTCTTGACGAACAAGCTTGAATCCGAGTTGGAAGCTAGGTATCCACAGAATTTCAAGTACTCTGCAATCTTTCCATACCACGCTCTAGGAGCTTGCTTCAACCCATAGAGAGCCTTCCTGAGTTTGCAGACATAGTCCAGATGCTTTTCAGAGATAAAACCAAGCGGCTGATCCATGAAGATGTCCTTGTCAATCTCTCTGTAAAGAAAGGCATTCTTCACATCGAGTTGCCACAACCTCCATCCCTTGCTAGCAGCCAAGGCGATCACCACTCTAACTAAAGTCATTTTCTCAACCGGACTAAACATCTCCTCATAGTCTTCTTCATACTGCTGTGAGAATCCTCTAGCAACAAGGCGAGCTTTGAACCTATCAATGCTCCCATCAGCCTTCTTCTTCAACTTATACACTCAGTTGCAAGTAACCAGAGTAATGCCATCAACCTTGTGCACAAGGTCCCAGGTTTCATTCTTCTTCAGAGGATCAATCTCTTCTTTCATGGCACCTTCCCACTCCTTCACTTGAGTGGCCTCGTTGAAGTTTGCAGGCTCTCGCTCATCCAGAGGACTTGCAAAGAAGCAGGAGACAAAGCTCACTGCATTCCCATCACAGTACCGAGCCGGTGGCTTAACAACCCTCTTCGATCTCCAAAGGGTCGGCTCCTTGCTCACTGCTTCTGTTGCTTCTTCGGGCTCAACTCCTACCTGGGGCAAGCATTGAGCAGTGTTCCCCCTGCTTCCTGAGCCAGAAGGCTCAGCCTCGAAGTTAGAAGCAACAGGAGATGCTGGTGAAACAGCAAGCTCCTCTTCCAAGCTTTCAGCAGCCACCACCGGTGCTTCATCAACCTTGCTACTTTTGGTTAGCTCAACCGAGCCACCTCCATACGACGTCAGCTCGTCAAAGACAATGTCTCTTGACACCACGAACTTCTTCGTCGCAGGATCCCTGCATTTCCATCCCTTCTTCCGCTCATCGTAGCCAACAAAGACAAGATTCCTTGCCTTTGCATCCATCTTAGTCCGTGAAGCATCTGGGACATGCATGTAGCAAGTTGAACCGAACACCCGAAGGTGTCCCACACTCGGTTTCTCCTTCAGCAACAGATCAATAGAAGTCTTCATGTTGATAGGGCTGAGTGGCATCCTGTTGATGACATAAGCAGCACAAGACATCCCCTCCACCCAAAAGGATCTTGGGATATCTTTCGCATGAAGCTAGCATTTGCAGGTCTCCGTCAAATGATGGATCTTCCACTCCGCTACCCCATTTTGTTGTGGAGTGTGAGCACAAGTAAGCTCTCGTTGCATCCCGTGCTTCCTGCAGAAGTTAGAAAACTCGGAGGAGACAAACTCACCCCCGTTATCAGTTCTAAGCTTCTTAATCCGCAAGCCAAGCCGGCCTTCTACCAACTCCTTAAACTCCACAAACAACCGAAAGGCTTCCGACTTCTCCTTTAAGAAGTACACCCAAGTATACCTTGAGTAGTCATCAGCCAAAAAAAACATGTATCTGCTTCCACCAAGGCTGGCAGTAATCGTCGGTCCCATCAGGTCGCCATGAATGCACTTCAATGGTTTCTTGCTCCTAGTTTGTGATTTAT
The DNA here is from genome assembly GCA_039583875.1 of Platanthera guangdongensis. Classification (NCBI taxonomy): domain Eukaryota; kingdom Viridiplantae; phylum Streptophyta; class Magnoliopsida; order Asparagales; family Orchidaceae; genus Platanthera; species Platanthera guangdongensis. The sequence goes on along the minus strand of CM077156.1, from coordinate 167,753,713 downwards.
CAAACGGAAGGCGATGTGCCTTACCGTATTGACATCCCGCGCAAACATGCCCGTCACCAAAGGAAGACAACTTAGGCAACCCCTTCACCAAACTTCTACTAGCCATCGCCTTCAGCTTGTCCATGCCTACATATTCCAGCCTCTCATGCCAGATAGCAGCGCTATCATTGGCCCTCATACGATCAACATAAGAATTGGTGGCAAGAACAAACAAGTTCTTCACCCTCCTCCCTACATGAGCAACATCAGCCTTAACCACTGATACGTTGCGAAGGAATCTCACGTCTGTTGGCCCAAACAGAACGTGATAACCAGCGTCCACCGCATTGATCACTGAGAAGAGGTTCTTCTTCATGCTCGACATGTGATACACACTCCTTAACGTGAGTGGCCCCCGATCACTACCCAAAGACACGACCCCCTCTTTCTCTACTGCATAAACAGTATTATCAGCAGTGATAATAGCTTCATTACCTGAGTAAGCCTGCATGGAGGTGAACTTCGACTTGTCTCCGGTGAGGTGATGACCACACCCGGAGTCCACGATCCACTCGCCGTTGAAGTCCTCAGCAGACAAGGCCCGGACACAACTGTCCGTCATAAAAGCTCCGCCCCATTCTGCTTCTTCACTTCTCGAGGAAGTTTTCTCCTTTCCCACAGCATGCCCAGGCTGCAGTTTGACCTTGCAGTCCCGCTTGAAGTGCCCTCGCTGATGACACCAGTAGCACTTCAAATTCTTCTTCCAGTCCTTAGGAGCATTGCTCCTCTCCGGTTGATATGAAGTTTAAGTCTCCTTCTCACCAACGACCTGCACCTTCTTCTTCTTCTTCCCTTCCCATCCTTTCTTCTTGCCTGAGAAGAGAGCTTCGTTGCCTTCCTGATTAAGATTAACTCCAGCCATCTGCCTTGCCAAGCTCTCCTGCGATGCAAGCAGATTCTCCAGCTCCAACAAAGACGACTGAGTAGCCCACCCTTGAACAGATGTCACAAAGGCCACATACTCCTTCCGCAAGCCGCGGATAATGTGCCTTTTCATCTTAGCCTCAGAGATAGGCTCATCAGGATCCAGTGCCGACAGCTCAGCACACAAGCTCTTCATCTTTAAGAAGTACTTCGAGATGGAAAGGTCTCCCTTAGTTGCCCTGGCCAACTCATTCTCTAGAAACTGAAGCCGCGCCACATTCTTCCTATTGAACAACTCATCAATGGTTGTCCAAATATCAGCAGCCGACTCACATCCAACGATGTGATCAAACAGTTCCGGAGACACGGCCCTCTTGAGGATAAACTCTGCCTTAGCATTTGTTTTTCTCCACAGCCTAACCTGCTCAGCAGTACCGAACACAGCAGTTACTTCCTGTCTGTCGTCACCACCGACGACTTCCCACAGCTCCTCGCCAAGAAGATAACTCTTCATGCACGACTTCCACTTCTTGAAGTTAGTCGGCGTTAAGAGTTCAATGTCAAGACCACTTGCAAAGCTCCCTTCCATTGCAACACCTATTGGCAACCTTTCAGAAGCTCCGAGCAACAACACAGGTTGAACACCATTCAAGCCCTGAGTAACAACACTGGTTGACTACCGCTCACGCAACTGAACCTCCCTCTGATACCATGTTAAAATTTTCTCAGCGTGGTCAGCAAGGTAGCCCAAACGCCAAATTAATATCTTCGGCACTACCCAGTTCTCACGTTGAACCAGCGGAAAACCAAGGAACAAGGCTAATCCCAACAAACAATGGAAGTACAAGCGGATCTTTTATACATTCACTTCTTTACAAAACGAGGTATACATAGCGAGACATGATTTCGCTAGTATAAACAGATGTAAATAGAAAGCACAAAACACCAAGCCGGGTGGACAGCATCGGAGTCTGCCGAGGTCGTCGAGGTCGCCCGAACTTAAGCTGCAATCCGCCGAATAGCCACGGAGTCCGCCGAAGCCGCGAGGCCGCACGGACACACCGTTATTCGTCTCCTGCTGAAGCTGAACTGAGGAACACACCGCCTACCCGCCTGAAGCCGGCGGACAGGTTATTGAAGCTGGCAAAGTTGAAACAGAGTTGACAAGCTGTAGAGCGAACTCCTGCTGAATTCGCAGAGATCGCACAACTTCCAAGTACTTGACCGAAGTCAAATCCAAACTCCTATCTCCTTGAAGCCACTCGCGCGACCTGCACACAGCAAACCGTCAGCCCTGAATCAATCCGCACGGACAGACAAACTGAGACCGCAGCTCCTTGCACAACCCAACTTACTATTCACTCAGTTACTGTAGATGTGCCAGGGGGGTCCTATTTATAGGTGAGGTGAGGAGTGTGGTCACCGCCCTAGAGATAGCGACACCGCCCTAGCCCGCGAGATAGCAAAACACCGTCTGCCGAGTCCGCAAGGACTTAGCCGGATACCAAGGAAAAAACCGCCAGGAGCAAGACAACATTGGCGAACCCTCTTCAGTCCGCCTAAGCTATACGGACAAGGCATCAGCCCGCAAAGCCTCCAACCACTGCAGGACAGCAATCCACCTTCAATGGCTGTCCGCACAAACCCGAGGCAGTCCGCTAGACTCAAACCTCAATCCGCCATAAGTCCACGACCAAAGGCAGATAGCAACAGTCCGCCCGATCAATAGCAGTCTTGGCGGATACTGCGGACACCATGGTCTTGGCACAGAGTGTGACCAAGTCCAAAATCATCAAAGGCCAATGCGAGCATGGCGGACATAAACACCCATCCGCCAAACACCCCAGCACAGACCGCCAGCTGTCTGCAAGCTACTTGCACACCTGCCCAACGCAGCAGCCATCTCCCGGACTCCACACACCAGTCCGCCAACGATCTCCACAGCAAAGCACCTGCTGTAACACCAAAGCTCAACAAGGCCTCAGCCAAGCTCTAAGCCCAGTCCGCAACAGCCCATACCGCGGACACGCCAGTCTGCAAGCTTCCCGCGAACATGAGCCAAAACTGCCAATCAGCACAAGCTTGCACCACGAACACTGAGCAATGCACCAGTCCGCAAGCCTCTACCCGCTCAGGCCACTCCTTGGCTAAACTAATCAGCCAACGCCTTATCCACAGATACCAGGTCGCATAGTCCGCAGACTTCACCTGTGCAACCCGCTCAGAAGAACAGCCGGCTTCCACTAGACTATCCACCAGGCCGCACACAACAGTCCGCCCAGTCCCCCTAGTCCGCCAACGCTGTCCGCACAGGTCGCCCGACCTGTCCCGTCAACCACTTCCACTTCACAAATTTCAACATGGGCATTGTTAATCAATCCGACATGGTGAAAATTTCGTGTCAAAATGTGTCTATGCAGACTATTTGCGAACGTGGGTCGGTATTAGTTCGTGTGAATAGTCGAAGACATGATATATTGGCTAGATTTCTTCAGACATTAATTGTGTGAGTTTCGTCAATTGGATATGCCTTGTTGGGAAATATGTCAATAATGTTCTTGATTTGAAAAAGTCCTCAAGATGTATTACACTAAGTATTTGATGATTGTGTTTAGATTGTAGTTTTAAGGTATTAGATAGTGCAAGGGTAGCATAGGGCTATGTTGAAGCCTGGAAAATTCTCTGATTCAAAATATTCTGATCAATGCAGGTTAAGGTTACTGGTCCAGCGGTCGGACTTGACGGCTAGACAAGCTCGGACACAGAAACATGGGGACAACTAAAATGAACCCAGGTGTTTCAGCAGGGAGGTCTCACCACGTACTTGCATGCTTAGAAGAAACTTCCCTCCACAACCAAAGATGGTCGAGCGGGGTACAAGGTGGACACGGGCTGACGACTGTTAGAGGACGGCGACCAAGTGGATGATCACTATTTCACGACTAAAGTCCTTTATAGCATGATCCTAAAGCCCAGCCAAAAGTCCAGAAAAAAGGTTTAGTCAGATCTTTTATGAGATTCCAAGGTTCATATCCTTATACCATTAGGGCCCTATTTATAGGCAAATACAATGGGTGGGGGGCCCAGACCGACTCACCTGCTGAGGAGCACACCGGGGGACCTGCCGACTCGCCTCCTCCTCCCATAGACGGGATTGAAGATTATCTTGGTGACCATACAAACCCAGTGGAGATGAAACGCAGGACAGCCGAGCTGTTTAGGAAGCACGTGCACATCATCCATTCGCTGGCGCAAGACAAGCAGGCGGCAGACAGGCATATTGAATGGCTGGAAAGCGAGTGCGCATGCCTATCTTCCGAGGTTGATGCCTAGTTAGACGTTAATGGAACCAACCCTGATGTCATCATCAGCGAGGTCGACATGCAGCTTCGTCTCGCGCGTCGTGGGCTTGAGTCCATTCGCGCCTTCCACTCGCGCAGCAGGCCTCCCTGCGCGGGAGCTCGTGGTGGCCGTTGGCAATGACAGCCTTACTTAAGTCTGTCTGTCTCGCCCCTTCTCTTTCATTTTCTATTTAAATGTTGTAATAATAATTAAATAATGTTGTGTTGCCGTCTTGCCGGCATTGTCAGAAAACTTGGTGTCTGCTATATGTGGGATGGCGTTTTTTTGATCATTCATTACTGCTGTGTTAATTTCATTTTCTTTTAATTTCTCTAATTAATTATCTCGTGATTGCGACGGCTCGCGACGCTCGAGGTTTTGGAGAGAGAGAGAGAGAGAGAGAGCTTACCGCCGACTCTTCACCTTCCCCTGTACTTTTTCCTGCCTATCAATCATTTCATCATATTTGCTATAAATATCTCGGCCCTGGATCAGAAGGATATCCGCACTGTTTGCTCCTGCCACACCCAAACTCTTGCCTCTTCTCTTATTTCATCTCACTGACCTTTCTCGCCCTTTTCTCTCTCGAACATCTCTCCAGTCCTCTTACTCTTCCTTTTCCCTTCGTCTTGCCTAAAGCCGTTTCGCCAAAAGCCGTCTCGCGAACACCGTCTTGCTAAAGATGGGAAAGAAGAGGGTTGAGAAAGGCGAGGGGCGCAGCCGTTGCGGGAAGCGATTCACAGATCACGACTTCCCTCTCGGTCGGCTCTCAGAAGAAGACTACCTCAGCTTCGTCCACCAATACCTGGAGGAGGGGCTCAAATCGCGGCCTCCCAAAGTTGGCGAGTCGGTCAACACATATTACCCGGGAGAGCTCGCCTTCCCCGTCTCACACTTTGAGGCGAGGCTGAGGTTACCTCTATGTCTTGAGGTGAAGCAGGTCATCAAATACTTCGGCGTCCTCCCGGCGCAGTTCAACCCCAATGCCATCTCGGTGTTCGTCGCTTTCGCCTGCTACATGCGCCGGGAGCGCATCGAGTTCAGCTTGATGGTCTTCCGCAAGCTCTTCATCTATCACGCCAATGCCGACAACGTCTCGTACTTCACCGGGAAAGGGCTCAAGGTGTGCGAGACGCCCAACAAAAATCATCACTGGCTCACAAAGTTCGTCTTCGTCCGCGGCGACCGTGGCGACTTTGGGGGCATCCCGCTCGCGCCGGTGTCCCCCCCAGAGAGCTTCTACGCAACCCTGCAAGTGAGCGGCCCAGAGAAGCTGTTATACGATTACTTCGTCGGCAAAAACTTTGAGGTCAACTATCTGCGGCGAGGCCTCGACTCGCTGCCACCAGTTCTCCCTGGCGAAGGTACTCTCGCTTTCTTGTCTCGCTTTGTGCTTCATTGCTTTTCCGTCTCGCCTTCTCATCGCCTTTGTTTGTGTTTTCTAGGAGAGCGAGTGGTGCCAGTCCATCCCTCCTACAAGATCAACATCCACCCATCCAAGGTTCTCGAACTCGCCAGCGTTGTGGCTGAGGTGGCGAGAGAGTCCTTGACTCCCGCTCCTCCAAAGAGGCCTGCGGGCGATATGGCCCCCTCTTGCTCCAGCCCCCCAAAGAAAATGAGGAAGGCTGTGGTCGTTTCTAAGGGGAAGAAGAAGACGACCCCGAAGGAGAAGGGGTTACTGGGGTTGTCACAACCCGCATTTTCTTAAACTTTAAATCATATCAGAGTAAGAGAAAATACGTATTATGATGCCACGTCGTGCAGGGGATAACTGCACGCACTCAGGCAAAACTCATACTCTAGTTCTTTTTATAAATCATAATTTAATACGAAAGAAAACCAGTTATGTTTGATGGTCGTATCCGTCGGCACAGTGGATCAGCTAGTCCACATTTAAAAATATAGTTTTCTACGCAGCGGAAAATATTTTAGTTAAGTTAATTTGACATCCTACACGAGTGTAAACGTCCCCAAAGGACCACTCATGGAATGCAGGACTCTAGATTTATCGTAGTATAAGAAAAATAGCCCTTTACGTGTAACACCCCCTATCCGTCATATAACATATAACAGTAGGTCCGGCCGGGGCCCGACGCCATATGCCACAGACAGACCGGGTGGTTACTCAATGGAAACCATCCAACCAATCATAACGTCCTACTCAGAGGATTCTAGCGGAAGCAGTTTAAGTTGCAATTAAAAGAACTCAGCACAAGCATGAATGTCCACTAAAACACCAAATAGGAATGTAGTACATACACAAGTACTGGCCTTAAGGCCTTACAAATGGTTTACTTCATATTACATATTTTACAAACCACGGCACGCAGGCCGGTCATACATGAACAAAAGCAAGTAAACACTCCAATTAGGCCTTCGAGGGTCGGCTTCGCAATTTGGGCTTTAGCCCGCTATTGACCGCTTGGTCCAGCGACACCTGCAAGCAACAAACCACCGCACAGTGGCAAACAAAAGCAACGGTCAGCAATGCTGACCAAATTATAACGATCTCGCCCCCAACTCGGGGCGGCGATGCTCCTTCCATGCAATTATTAGCATAACCAAGCAGTGTATAAATATTCATTTCATCACAGGCGTAGGCTCACACGGCCACACACCCCGTGCACTCAGGGCACATTCTCCGTGAACACAGTCAAAGTCTGCCGACTCACCACTGTCCTTTTGGACGGCCAAAAAATGAGCAATTTGTCTTCCCGGCATGGGTCACGGTAATTAAAACCATAGACCGCCGAAGACCCTCATCTATGCCAACGGCAAGTGCCACGTACCCTTAGGTCTCTTTAACCGAATGACATAGAACGAGTATGATTCCATCTAACCCATGCTCACATCGCAACGTTAATTAAAAACATATGTGCAGGTCAAACTTCTCCCGAGTCCCGTTTCCATCACAAAATCACATAACCCGGTTATGTTAAAGTTGGCTCTCAGGCCTCCAAGTTGGGAAGATCACGCATCTGCCCAGTTTTTCGGGTGCACCTTTGGGTTAATCCCCAAGGTTCCCTGTTGCAATCTACCACGTAGAAAAACCCGAAAACAAACATTCGCACGGAGTCTTCTCCGGCATTTATGCAATGCAACATCAACGATCCAGACCAACATGTCCGGGTAGGATTCACACATCATGCCTATGTTCGTTCTCGTTTACAGACTCTACACAACGGGGATTATTCATGTCTACCAGTAGGAACGCCTCAAACTCACCGCAAACTCACGAGAGCGGGCTTCCTATGCAAAAGAAGGAGATCTTCACATGCTCAAGAAGAGAATCGTTACCCTAGCATTCTTCCTTGGCGCCATGAAAATGTAAGCGGATGAAAAGCACTGCACTCTCTTTGCCTCCGTAGATCCGAAGTCGGTTCGCGATTTGGAGCTTCGGAGCTCCTTCAATGGCCAGATCTAAGCTTCTTCTTCCTCCTTTGCTCTCACCTCTCTCTTGACTTAGAAAGAGAACCACTCAAGTAAAAATGAGGGTTTCAAAGGCCCAATCCCGGGTATATCCCAGTAGGAACAACCCCCAACTGTCGGATCCCAAAATAAGGAAACGAATGGCTACGATTCGTAGCTGAAAAGTAAAACCTGGGCCGAACACGGCCTGAGACACGCCCGTGTCCAGGGTCGTGTCCCTCATTTGCTGTCAAAATCGACTCGTCTAGAAAAACACACGGGCATCCAACAAGCCCGTGTTCAACCTGACACGACCGTTGTAACGCCCCGAAACTCAAAAGAGCGACTGGAGGCGTTTTGGGCCAAATCTGGTATTTGGTAGGAGGCACACGGCCTGGGACACGGGCGTGTCCCAGGGCGTGTCAGGCTCGAGTCGACGATTCGGCCTCGAAGTCGACATTTTGTGCTCGACGATGTATCGAGACGGGGCACACGGCCTGAGACACGGGCGTGTCTCTGGGCGTGTTGAGCCCGTGTCGACGATCGGCCCGGGGTGTCGACATTTTCGCTCGACGATGTGTCGAGACAAGACACACGGCCTAGGACACGGGCATGTCCAAGGCCGTGTCAGGCAGTCGACGAACTTTGCTCGACGAAGTGTCGAGACAGTGAACACGGCCTGGCACCCAGGCGTGTTCGAGTTAGACACGGGCTAGGACACGGGCGTGTCCAATACCCGTATGAGTCTCGGGTTGTTTTTGGTGCTGTGTCGATGGGGGCACACGACCGACCACACAGCCGTGTCAGTTGGAACACGGGTGTGTCAGGTCGAACACAGGCGTGTTGGATGCCCGTGTGTTTTTTTAGACGCGTCGATTTTGATGGTGAATGAGGGACACGGGCCTGGACACGGGCGTGTCTCAGGCCGTGTTCGGCCCAGGTTTTACTTTTCAGCTACGAATCGTAGTCATTCGCTTCCTTATTTTGGGATCCGATGGTTGGGGGTTGTTCCTACTGGGATATACCCAGGATTGGGCCTTTGAAACCCTCATTTTTACTTGAGTGGTTCTCTTTCTAAGTCAAGAGAGAGGTGAGAGCAAAGGAGGAAGAAGAAGCTTAGATCCGGCCATTGGAGGAGCTTCGAAGCTCCAAATTGCGAGCCGACTTCGGATCTACGGAGGCAAGGAGAGTGCGGTGCTTTTCATCCGCTTAAATTTCCATGGTGCCAAGGAAGAACGCTAGGGTAACGATTCTCTTCTTGAGCATGTGAAGCTCTCCTTCTTTTGCATAGGAAGTCTGCTCTCACGAGTTTGCGGTGAGTTGGAGGCATTCCTACGGGTAGACATGAATAGTCCCCGTTGTGTAGAGTCCATAAACGAGAACGGACATAGGCACGATGTGTGGAGCCTATCCTGACATGTTGGTCTAGATCGGTGATGTTGCATTGCATAAATGTCGGAGAAGACTCCACGCGATTGTTTGTTTTTCGGGTTTTCTATGTGGTAGATTGCAACAGGGAGCTTTGGGGATTAACCCTAAGGTTCACCCGGAAAACTGGGCGCATGAGTGATCTTGCCAACTTTTTGGTCTGGGAGCCAACTTGAAACATAACCGGGTTATGTGAATTGGGATGGAAACGGGACTCGGGAGAAGTTTCACACGCGCATATGGCTTAAATTATTGTTGCGACGCGAGCACGGGTTAGATGGAACCGTACCCGTTCTATGTCGTTCGGTTAGAGCCGTTGGCATAGATGAGGGTCTTCGGCGGTCTATGGCTTAAATTGACGTGACACATGCCAAGAAGACAAATTGCTCATATGTTTGGCCGTCAAAGTGGCGGTGGTGAGTCTGGAACGTCTACGGCTTAAATTGACGTGACATTGGCCAGTTCACCGAGAATGTGCCCGGAGCGCACGGGGTGTGTGGCCGTGCGAGCCAACGCCTGTGATGCAATGTATATTTATATACTGCTTGGTTATGCTAATAAAATACAGGGAAGGAGCATCGTCGCCCCGAGTTGGGGGAGGGATCGTTATAATTTGGTCAGCATTGCCGACCGTTGCTTTTGTTTGCCACCGTGCGGTGGTTTGTTGCTTGCAGGTGCTGCTGGACCAAGCGGTCAATAGCGGGCTAAAGCCCAAATTGCGAAGCCGGCCCTCGAAGGCCGAATTGGAGTGTTTACTTGATTTTATTCATGTATGACCGGCCTGCGTGCCGTGGTATGGAAAACATGTAATATTAAGTAAACCATTTTGTAAGGCTTTAAGGCATGTACTTGTGTATGTACTACATTCCTATTTGGTGTTTAGTGGACATTCATGCTTGGTGCTGGGTTCTTTAAATTGCAACTTATAAAACTGCTTCCGCTAGAATGCTCTGAGTAGGACGTAATGATTGGTTGGATGGTTTCCATTGATTAACCGCCCTGTTTGTCTGTGGTGTATGGCGTCGGGCCCCGGCCGGACCTACTGCTATATGTTATGCGACGGATAGGGGGTGTTACAATTTGGTATCAGACTACTGGTTTTGGTCGGGCTTAAAATGAAGTCGTGGGCGAATTCTTTTTAAGGGGTGGTGAGCACATGTGTGTGCGTCATCGTTATAACAACAAAAGAACCCATGAATGTTCACTTAGGAATGAAAATACATGTGTTTGAGGAACCTGCGCGTTCCTATAATTGCTTTTGCAATTTTGTTTTGTCGCTTAACGTTGTTTTGTACCACTATAGGTGACCAGAAGTGGTGCTGGGCCGTCGGAACGTCGAGTTTCTGAGGCTAGCAGTGCACCAGATGTTTCTCCTGCAACACCTCCATCGGCTGAGACCATACGATTGGTGGCCGAAGTAGTGTTGGCCATGATGAATGTGCAACCTGCAAGGTAAATGCAGCAGCCCGCTCCGGCGGTGGAGCAGGTAGTAGTGGAGTCGTTGGTGCCAAGGAGGGCAGCCGAGAGACAGCTCAAACATGTCATGAGCTTTAATCCTCCGGTATTCTCGGGGTTAGGAACCCCATCTCAAGCTGAAGACTGGCTCTCCAGGGTGAAGAGAGTCATGACAGCAATGGAGACGGAGGAGTGGCAAATGACCACCATTGCTACGTTCCTTTTGGACGGTGAAGCGAGATTGTTGTGGGAAGGATTGGAGCTGTACCTATTGAGAGGTAGGCAACTTGTTGATGTCTCGATGGAGGAGTTCTCGAGACTGTTCTTGGCTAGATACCTCCCTTCGGCGCAGAGGATAGCATTGGAGAACGAGTTCCTGAAGTTGGTACAAGGGGACAGTATCGTGGATGAATATCTCCACGAGTTTACTCGTTTGAGTCGATATGCTAGCTCCACCTTCACGGAAGAGGAGCGCAAGACGAATCGATTCTACGAAGTGTTGAGAGATGAGTTGAGGTTACTACTCTCGGGGTCGATGACGCAGGGTTTCTTGACCTTGGTCAACACGGCTCGGTCCTTGGAAAAGGACATGAAGAATGTTCAGGCAAAGAAAAGTTTGGGTGATAAAAAATCTGAGTTCAAGGTGCCGACTACTTCAAAGTCAGGCTATCGAAGATTCCATAAGAAGCATAGGACTTCGGGTCCAGCTCCCTCTTGTGGTGCTTCTGGGGCGACTACGGGTCGGACCCTGGGCGCATGTTTTACTTGTGGAAAGTCGGGGCACTTTGCCCGTGATTGTTGGAGCGGACATCCCAAGTCCGAAAGGAAGCCGGGAGCGACTTATGAAGAGAAGTGCAAGGCGGTGGATTCAACCGCGTCCCATTATGCTCCGGCCCAACTGAGGCTATACAATCTTGGCCAACAGGAGGCCATCAAACAGGAGGATGTGGTGACAGGTACGATTTAATTTATAGCAAGTTAATTTCTTGAAACACTTGTTATGCACATGTTACCTTACCACTGCTTCTTTAGGATTTGTTTTGATTTGTGAAAATCCGGCAAGAGCACTCTTCGATACGGGAGCTTCACACTCCTTCTTGTCCGAAGGATTTATATCATGCATCAGAGTCCCTTATTCGATGGCGAAGGATAAGTTGGATGTGTTGTTGCCTAATGGGTGTTCGATGCGCGCGGATAGAATCTGCGATGTTAAGATTCGCATTGGGAATCAGGAGTTCGATCTGCAAGCGTCGTTACTTCCGTTGGTGGAGTTCGATGTTATATTTGGTATGGACTGGCTCTCGGAGCAGCAGGCCTATATAGATTGTGGTCGCAAGGAAGTCAAGTTGGGAGCAAGTCGTGAGATGACTTTTACGAGCTTGAATGGGTCGAGCAAGATGTTGATGTCTGCTCTTCAGGTGGTGAAGGCGGTTCGTGTCAGTGCAGAACTGTTCTTTACACTAGTGGAGGTTGCAAAGCCAAAGCCCGCGTTGGATAGTATTTCAGTGGTATCGGAGTACCCTGATGTGTTCCCTAGAGATCTTCCAGGAGCCCCGCCTCAACGGGAGATAGATTTTGCGATAGAGCTCGTACCAGGTGCAAAGCCTGTGTCACGCTCTCCATATCGGCTAGCGCCTAAGGAACTGGCAGAGCTGAAGGTTCAACTGCAAGAGTTGTTGGAGCAAAGGTATATGCGCAGAAGTTCTTCGCCTTGGAGCGCGCCGGTCCTCTTTGTTAAGAAGAAGGACAGAAGCTTGAGGCTATGTATTGATTATCGGGAGCTCAACAAGTTGACGGAAAAGAATAAGTACACGATCCCCCGGATCGATGATCTTTTTGATCAGTTGGTCGGGTCGACGGTGTACTTAAAGTTGGATCTCAAGTCCTGGTACTATCAGCTACGAATAAGGGAGAGTGATATCCTGAAGACAGCGTTCAGTACGATATACGGGCATTACGAGTTTACGGTCATGCCGTTTGGGCTGACTAATGTGCCGTCAGTGTTCATGTATTTGATGAACAGGATCTTCAGGGAGCACTTGGACCATTTTATGATCGTCTTCATCGACGATATTGTGGTGTACTCACAGAGTGAGGAAGATCACTTCAAGAATCTTCATTTGGTTTTGGAGATGCTAAGGAGGAATCAATTGTATGCCAAGTTCTCGAAGTGCGAGTTTTGGATATCCTCAGTGGCGTTCCTCGGTCATATAGTGAGTGTAGAAGGTATTGCAGTGGATCCGACGAAGATTGTTGCGATAGGGGAGTGGCCTGAGGTTTCTACGGTAGCGGAAGTCCGGAGCTTTCTGGGGCTTGCCGGCTATTATAGGAGCTTCGTAGAGAACTTCTCGTGAATAGTGTTACCTCTCACTACTTCAACGAGGAAGGAACAGAAGTTCGTTTGGACGTCGGAGTGCGCGCGAGCTTTTGAGGAGTTGGAATGTCGGTTGACCACGGCGCCTGTGCTGAGTTCGCCGAGTGGGACCGACGGCTATGAGATTTATAGCGATGCTTCGGGCAGCGGTTTGGGTTGCGTGCTACTGCAACACGGAAGTGTAATAGCTTATGGCTCGAGACAGCTAAAAGTGCACGAGAGGAATTATCCGGTCCATGACTTGGAGTTAGCGGCCGTGATTTTTTGCCTTGAAGCTATGGAGGCATTATTTGTACTGTGTGAAGATTGATATCTACACCGATCACAAGAGCCTGAAGTATCTGATTGATCAGAAAGATCTGAATATGCGGCAGCGTAGATGGATGGAGTTCCTGGGGGACTATACATTCAAGATCCACTACGTGCCTGGTAAAGGTAATGCGGTTACGGACGCATTGAGCCGTCGGGCCCCAGCTCAAGCCAATTGGCTGTCGATCCATGACGAGCGGTTGGTTCGGGAGTTGGAGGCGTTGGAGATTGTTTGTGTGGATAAGTAATCAAGTGCTGAAGCAGTACTGAATTGGACTGAAGTCCAATATGACCTGGCTGATCGGATTCAGCAGGCTTTGGATATGGATGTACATATGAAGCAGTTCATGGTAGAGGCTTTGGATGGGTCAAATTCCCAATTCGTTGTGGAGGACAGATTGCTTTGGATAGATGGCCGTCTGTGCGTCCCAAGTGTGGGCAATTTGCGGGTGGAATTGTTGTACGAGGCACATCACACCAAGTACTCAATTCACCCGGGGAGCACTAAGATGTACCGCGATGTAAAGAAACTGTTTTGGTGGCCGGGTTTGAAGAAAGATGTGGCACTCTACGTGGCGAAGTGCCAAACTTGCGCCTTGGTAAAGGCGGAATGCCAAAAGCCGGGAGGATTTCTGAAGTCCTTGCCTATTCCGGAGTGAAAATTCGACGACATCTCTATGGACTTTGTGCACGGTTTGCCAAGGTCGCAAAAGGGGAATGATGCCATCTGGGTGGTCTGAGACAAACCGTGCACAAAGTCCATAGAGATGTCATCGAATTTCCACTCCGGAATAGGCAAGGACTTCAGAAATCCTCCCGGCTTTTGGCATTCCGCCTTTACCAAGGCGCAAGTTTGGCACTTCGCCACGTAGAGTGCCACATCTTTCTTCAAACCCGGCCACCAAAACAGTTTCTTTACATCGCGGTACATCTTCATGCTCCCCGGGTGAATTGAGTACTTGGTGTGATGTGCCTCGTACAACGATTCTCCCCGCAAATTGCCCACACTTGGGACGCACAGACGACCGTCTTTCCAAAGCAATCCGTCCTCCACAACGAATTGGGAATTTGACCCATCCAGAGCCTCTACCATGAACTGCTTCATATGGACATCCATATCCAAAGCCTGCCGAATCCGATCAGCCAGGTCATATAGGACTTCAGTCTAATTCAGTACTGCTTCAGCACTTGATTGCTTATCCACACAAACAATCTCCAACGCCTCCAACTACCGAACCAACCGCTCGTCATGTATCGACAGCCAATTGGCTTGAGCTGGGGCCCGACGGCTCAACGCGTCCGCAACCGCATTACCTTTACCAGGCACGTAGTGGATCTTGAATGTATAGTCCCCCAGGAACTCCATCCATCTACGCTGCCGCATATTCAGATCTTTCTGATCAATCAGATACTTCAGGCTCTTGTGATCGCTGTAGATATCAATCTTCGCACAGTACAAATAATGCCTCCACATTAACTTCCTTGCAACCTCCACTAGTGTAAAGAATAGTTCTGCACCGGCACGAACCGCCTTCACCACCTGAAGAGCAGGCATCAACGTCTTGCTCGACCCCTTCAAGCCCGTAAAAGTCATCTCACGACTTGCTCCCAACTTGACTTTCTTGCGACCGCAATCAATATAGGCCTGCAGCTCCGAGACCCAGTCCATGCAAAATATAACGTCGAACTCCACCAACGGAAGTAACGACGCTTGCAGATTGAACTCCTGATTCCCAATGTGAATCTTAACACCGCAGATTCTATCCGCGCGCATCGAACACCCATTGGGCAAAAACACATCCAACTTATCCTTCGCCATCGAAGAAGGGACTCTGATGCGTGATATAAATCCTTCGGACAAGAAGGAGTGTGAAGCTCCCGTATCGAAGAGTGCTCTTGCCGGATTTTCACAAATCAAAACAAATCCTAAACAAGCAGTGGTAAGGTAATATGTGCATAACAAGTATTTTAAGAAATTAACTTGCTATAAATTAAACTGTATCTGTCACCACATCCGCCTATTTGATGGCCTCTTGTTGGCCAAGATTATACACCCTTGGTCGGGCCGGAGCATAATGGGACGCGGTTGACTCCACCGCCTTGCCCTTCTCTTCATAAGTCGCTCCTGGCTTCCTTTCAGACTTGGGACGTCCGCTCCAATAATCGCGGGCAAAGTGCGCCAACTTTCCACAAGTGAAACATGCTCCCGGGGTCCATCTCGTAGTTGCCCCAGAAGCACCAGAATGAGCTGGACTCGAAGTCCTATGCTTCTTGAAGAACCTTTGATAGCCGGACTTTGAAGTAGTCGGCACTTTGCACCCAGACTTCTTATCACCAACGCTCTTCTGCGCTTGTACATTCTTCATGTCCTTGTCCAAGGACCGGGCCGTGTTGACCAAGGTTAAGAAACCCTGCGTCATCGGCCCCGAGAGTAGTAACCTCAACTCATCTCTCAACCCTTCGTAGAATTGATTCGTCTTGCGCTCCTCATCCGTGATGGTGGAGCTAGCATATCGACTCAAACGAGTAAACTCGTGGAGATATTCATCCACGCTACTGTCCCCTTATACCAACTTCAGGAACTCATTCTCCATCGAAATCCTCTGAGTAGATGGGAGGTACCTTGCCAAGAACAGTCCCGAGAACTCTTCCATCGGGACGTCTGTAAGTTGTCTACCTCTCAAATGATGCAGCTCCAATCCTTCCCACCACAATCTCGCTTCACCGTTCAGAAGGAATGTAGCAATGGTGGTCATTTGCCACTCCTCCGTCTTCGTTGTTGTCATGACTCTCTTCACCCTGGAGAGCCAGTCTTCAGCTTGAGATGGGGTTCCCAACCCCGAGAATACCGGAGGATTAAAGCTAATGACATGCTTGAGCTGTCTCTCGGTTGCCCTCCTTGGCACCAACGGCTCCACTACTACCTGTTCCACTCTCCTCGGCTCAGCCGCTTGCAGCGGTACCTGCTCCATCCCAGGAGCGGGCTGCTGCATTTTCCTTGCAGGCTACGCATTAATCATGGCCAACACTGCTTCGGCCACCAAACGTATGGTCTCAGCCGATGGAGGTGTAATTAGGTGCACTGCTAGCCTCAAAAACTCGACGTTCCGACGGCCCAGCACAACTTCTGGTCACCTATAGTGGTACAAAACACCATTAAGCGACCAAACAAAATTGCAAACAGCAATTATAGGAACACGCAGGTTCCCCAAACATGTGTGTTTTCATTCCTAAGTGGACATTCATGGGTTCTTTTGTTGTTATAACTATGACGCACACACATGTGCTCACCGCTCCTTAAAAAGAATTTGCCCACGAATTCATCTTAAGCCCGACCAAAACCAGTAGTCTGATACCAAATTGTAACACCCCCTATCAGTCGTATAACATATAGCAGTATGTCCGGCCGGGGCCCGATGCCATATACCACAGACAGACCGGGTGGTTACTCAATGTGTTGGAACACCCTATTACTAATTTGGGTCAGGATCACTATGTCTCTAGGAACCTTTGTTTGACCTTCTGTATAGCTTAATAGGTCAATTAGAATTGAGTCTAAGGGTTAGAAGTCTAGGATTGGAAGCTGCCCTGAAGACCAAGTTTTTCTGCCTGGAGACTAAGTCTGATCGTCGAGCTCAGCACGACGATTCGTCGAACTCAGATCGACGATCGTCTAGCTCAACTTCGACAGATCGTCGAGCTCCACTCGACGATCGCTGAGCTCAACTTCATAATATCGTCGAACTCCATTCGACGATCGGTGAGCTCAGGTCGACGATTTTGACTCTGCATTGGATCCTTATCTCTGAGCTCAGTTCGACGATCTTTGAGCTCAGATCGACGATTATTTTGCTGCTTAAGTTTTCCAGTTCGCTGAGCTCAGCTCGACGATAGCAGAGCTCAGTTCGACGATTTCAGTTAACTTCCAGAATTCAAATTCAAATCAGACAGGAGTTATTCTGCAATTAATTCAGAGATTTGCTAGCCGTTTTTATTTACTTCTGGACCAAGTTTCAAGGGATTTTTCAAGGAATATTTCTGTGGACTTTCCTCCAGAAGAGATTATGTAATTAAGGATGCAATCAATGCAGACCAACGGCTATCTTTGACAGAGAATAATATTCTACTCTGGAACAGAGAATAAAAGACAGAATATTTTTGAATCAATGGAGAAAAAAAACAAGAAGAGGACACACAACACAGATTATAGAGACTCTTTCAAAATCTTCTGTCAAAAAGAATTCTGAAGAACACTCATCAAAGAGATCAAGCTTTCAAAAATCTTCAGATCTCTTCAGCTCTCAAAGTGTTCAAGGCCAACATCATTTCAAGACTCCAGATACTCAACATTTCAGCTTGCTGAAATCATCTATTGCTGGAGCTCTATCTTTGAAGGCCTATCACCCTCAGCAAAGCTCTTCTTCCTGAAGATCTCAAGGACTCAGGGGGAGCTTTGGCATCAATCCACTTAGTCTTCTCAGTTTATTGAGAAAGAGAAGACTGCCATCACACTCTCTCACCCCCACTCTGTAAAGGGTTTTTTAAACTCCCTTCAAAAGTTTAAATCTGGTTTTTGAGCACCTTGTCAAAAGCTCATTGGTGGCAAGACACCTGATCAAAAAATCTGCTTTGGTTTTTGAGCACCTTATCAAAAGCTCATTGGTGCCCAGGACACCTGATCAACTCATCCTGCAGTGGATTCCTACCTAGGGTGGTAGAAGAGTGGATGTACCCAAGTTTGGGGAACCACTATATTTCCTTGTGTCATCTGGTTCTGCTTGTTTTCTTTTTGTTTCTGGCCTTGATTTTTCTGTGCTTAGTTTTTGCATAGCTTAGTTCTGTGATTAGTTTTATCTTTGCTTCCCTGCTCACACTATTACAACAATTGTTGTAAAATCTTGTAAAGGTTTGCAAAAGTTTTTAAAGCACCATATACTTTATTCACCCCCCTCTAGAGTATATCAGATCTAGTTGCCCTTTCAATTGGTATCAAAGCAAGGTTGGTTAAACATATCATATCTGTTTGGTTGTACAGGCTAACACCTGAACCCCAAGATCCCAAACTAGATCTTTCTTTTATATTTTATTATTAGATTCTGTTTGCACAAATCATGGCCCAAAACAAAGATTATGCTAGCACCAGACCTCCAGTGTGCAATCTGTCAAAGTTTGCACTTTGGAAAGCAAGGATTAAACTTTACATGAATTCTATTGATGAAGATATATTTAATTCTGTTTTGACAGTGTGTCCAAGACCCCCAGAAAGTACAAGTACAAATGTTGTTCCACCTCCATCAGGAACAGATGCTGACATCAAAAAATGGAAAGTAGCTGATGCCAAGGCTATGAACATTCTAGCCCAGACAATGTCAGATGACATTTTTCAAAAGGTAGCTGAATGTAATTCAGCCAAGGAAATTTGGGATAGACTCTCAGAAATAGTCTCAGGCTCAGCTGATGAGAGAAAGGACAGAAGATCCCATCTCATCTCTCAATATGAAAACTTCAAGAAGGGAGAGACTGAGTCAGTGGGAGACATGTACAACAGACTGAGTCTAATTGTCAGTGAACTAAGGACATTGGACAAAGAGATTTCTCTGACAGAACTCAATGACAAGATCCTAATGTGCTTCCCCAGCACTTGGGATTCAAGAATCTGGCCAATTAAAGATGCCATAAGTCTAAATGAGATCACCACTGAAGCCTTGTTGGGTAAGCTCAAATCTTATGAGCTGCTCATCAAGAATAGAGAGGAAGAACAGAAGGCTGCTTCACCAGCCACAAGAAAAGAGAAGACCATAGCATTCAAGGCAACTGAGGATCTGCCTGAAGATAAAGCTACAGGCAATGATGAACTTCTCAGCCTGTTGGCCAAAAGATTCTACAAGATGGCTAGAAAGGACTTCAGAAGAAGATCATACAAGGAGCAGGATAAGCCAAGTTATGACAAGTCCATTGGCAATAACAAAGACATTATTTGCTTTGGTTGCAGGAAACCAGGGCACATAGTTCGTGACTGTCCAGAGAACAAGAACAAGGACAGAAGGGACAGAAAAGAAAGAAGAAAGGAGAAAGACTCCAAAAGGAGTGGCAATAACAAACCTTCTTCCAGCAAAAATAAGCATACAAGGAAAGGGTTTGTTGTTGAATCCTGGAGTGAGACTGAAGAGGAGTCAGAAGCCTCTTCCAGCTCCAGTGATGATGAGGATGATGCAGAAGAAAAGGAGTTCTACATGATGGCAATTAATGCCTCACAGCACAATTCAGAGGAAGAGGAGTCAGAGTCAGACTCAGAGACTCAACCTGAAGAAGATCAGGTAATTAGTTCTTTTGACTTTACTTCAGAAGATTTTAAATCTGAATTTAAGGCACTGTGTTTAGACCTACTAAAGTCTGAGAAAGAGATTATCTCTCTCAGAAATCAATTATCTGAACACAATGTTTTAAAGTCAGACAACCTCAAACTCTCTTAGGAGTTGGAGAACTGTAGGGAACAAATAGCTTCACTGAAAAGTGAGCTCTCTGAGGCCAAGAAGCTTGAAGAATCCCTTAATGGGAGAAGCATCAAGCTGATGGACATCACAAGCACAGTGAACTCTAGATTCAACAGTACACTGGGCTTGGGTGCTTCATCCAGCCAACCTATAGTCCTAACAACTCCCATCAAGTTTATTTCTGACAAGGGAAAGGGAGTTGTAGAGGTTGCTAGGAAAAATTCTGATCTGCCTCAGAAAATCAAGTCCCAGCAGAAATCGTCGAACAGAGATCGACGATCGCCGAATGAAGATCGACGATCGCCGAACACAGCTCGACGATCTCAGGAAAAATCGTCGAACGATGATCGACGATCTCAGCTAATGTCGTCGAATGCAAGTTGACGATCACATATACCTGACCTCACCCATAGTCGACCGTCGAACGGAGCTCGACGATCTGACCCAAGATCGTCGAACTCAGCTCCAAGATCGTCGAACAGAGGTCAGAACCCTGGAAACTTTTTCAAAGGTAAATCAAAATTGAATCCTAAGGGTTCCTCATCCCAAACCTTTAACCCTTATACTGAATGGATTATACCTCCAAGGAGATATCATCCTGAAGGATATAAGAGTCAACCTGTGATGTCTTTCATTTCAGAATTTAGAGGTTATCAACCTAGGCCCAAGGTAAATTGGGTCAAAAACAAATGAATTGTTTTATGTGCAGGTGAAGACCAATCCAACATCTTACCAGCAATGGTATTTGGATAGTGGGTGCTCTAAGCACATGACAGGGAACAAGGACAACCTCACTTCCTTTAGAGCCAAGCTTGGACCCAAAGTTATCTTTGGTGATTCTAACTTTGGACAAACTAAAGGATATGGTGCAGTCCAGATTGGTTCAGTAACCTTCAAGAAGGTAGCATATGTGGAAGGACTGAAGCACAACCTAATCAGCATCAGTCAGCTATGTGATGAAGGCTACCAGGTGACCTTCAGCAAAACCTTATGCAGAATCAAGTCAGAGGACAACACAATTGTGTTGACAGGTAAAAGGAAAGGTAACATCTATCTAGTAGATTTTCTTTCAACTGATATAGGTATTTGCCTGTTTAACTCTATCTGTAGACCAAATGTTTTATGGCATAAGAGACTAGGACACCTAAACCTTAGAACTATTGCTAGGCTATCCAAGGACAACCTTGTTAGAGGACTACCTTCTAGCCCCTACAAGAAGGAAGGACTCTGCAGGGCTTGTCAATTAGGCAAGCAAACTAAAAATAGTTTTAAGTCACTTAATAAGAGTGATTCACCTA
Source organism: Platanthera guangdongensis (assembly GCA_039583875.1). Classification (NCBI taxonomy): domain Eukaryota; kingdom Viridiplantae; phylum Streptophyta; class Magnoliopsida; order Asparagales; family Orchidaceae; genus Platanthera; species Platanthera guangdongensis. The sequence continues at coordinate 167,732,702 of CM077156.1, read as the reverse complement.
GGATATTGTATCTGTTACACATGGATCTATTTGGACCCATCACAGTACAAAGCCTAGGAGGGAAATCCTACACTTTAGTAGTTGTAGATGACTTCTCTAGATTCACTTGGGTGTTCTTTCTAAGGAAGAAGTCTGATAACTTTAAGTGTCTGACAGAGTTTCTCAAATGTATACAGATTGAGTTCAATACTCACATTGCCCTGATCAGAAGTGATCATGGGACAGAGTTTGATTCTCTTCTTATGCAAGAGTTCTGTCAGAGTGAAGGGATCAGGCATACTTTCTCAGCTCCTAGAACTTCTCAACAAAATGGGGTAGCTGAAAGAAAAAATAGAACCCTTATTGAATCTGCCACTACATTGTTGTCAGATGCTCATCTACCTCTATCATTTTGGGCAGAGGCAGTGAACACCTCCAACTATGTGCTGAACAGAAGTCTGATACATAAACTAAAGGGAAAGACTCCCTATGAATTACTCAAAGGGAAGAAACCTAAAGTTGACTATTTTAGAATTTTTGGTTGTATTTGCTACATTCACAATAATGACAAGAAATACTTAGCAAAATTTCAAGCCAAAGCTGATGAAGGAGTGTTTTTGGGATACTCCATGATCAGCAAGGCCTATAGGGTTTATAATAAATCATCTTTGAAACTTGAGGAATCTGTTCATATTTCTTTTGATGAAACTAACATGTCTTTCAAGGAGAAGATTTCTTCTACCATAGAACCTTTGCAGGAACTCTCTCTAGTTGAAGATATGAACAAGTTACAGGTTGCTCAAGAAGAAGAAAGCAGTGAAGATGAAGGGAATGCTTCACCTATTGAAGCACAATCTGAATAGCCAGTTGTTGTACCACCAGAGGAAACAACAACACAAGTTGGTGAACAATCAACACCCCCTGTTGATTTAGTAACATCAAGAGACCATCCAATTTCCCAAATAATTGGAGAAATCTCAGCTGGTGTGCAAACCAGAAATCAGGTCAACCAAAACCTGTTGCACACCTGCTTCCTATCTCAAATTGAACCTCAGTCCATTCAAGATGCAGAGCAAGATCCACACTGGATCATTGCAATGCAAGAGGAATTGCATCAATTTGAGAGGAACAAAGTATGGGAACTAGTGCCAAAGCCTAAGGATCATTCCATTGTTGGAACAAAATGGGTATTCAGAAATAAACTGGATGATCAAGGAGTAATTATAAGGAACAAGGCAAGGCTAGTTGCTCAGGGATATTCTCAAGAAGAAGGAATTGACTACGACCAGACTTTTGCACCTGTTGCAAGATTGGAAGCCATTAGGATATTTCTAGCTTATGCAGCTCACAAAGGCTTCAAAGTTTATCAAATGGATGTCAAAAGTGCCTTCTTAAATGGAGACATCAAAGAGGAAGTCTACGTCAGACAACCTCCAGGTTTTATCTCTCCAACTCTTCCTGATTATGTTTTTAGACTGAATAAAGCATTATATGGTCTCAAGCAAGCTCCTAGAGCATGGTATGAGACCCTAGCATGCTTTCTCTTGGAAAATGGTTTTATAAGGGGTAGAGTAGACCAAACTCTTTTTATTAGAACCCATAAGTCTCATACCCTACTAGTACAAATTTATGTAGATGATATCATTTTTGGTTCTACTGACTCAAAATTGTGCAGAAGATTTTCTAACCTAATACACTCTAAATTTGAGATGAGTAGCATGGGTGAGCTATCCTTCTTCCTAGGATTGCAAGTCAAGCAATATGCTGAAGGCATCTTCATTTCTCAAACCAAATATGCAAATGAGTTGGTTAAGAAATTTGGTATGTCTGAGGCATCTTGTATGAAAACACCCATGCCTACCAATGCTGTATTGGATGCTGATGAACATGGGAAACCTGTTGATCAGACAACATATAGAGCAATGATTGGCTCTTTACTATATCTTACAGCTAGTAGACCAGATATAATGTTTGCTACATGCATATGTGCTAGGTTCCAAATAAGCCCTAGAGAGTCACACCTAACATTAGTAAAGAGGATTCTCAGGTATGTTAAAAGTTGTCCAAATCTAGGTCTCTGGTATCCAAAAGATTCAGCATTTGATTTAACTGGATTCTCTGATGCTGATTATGCTAGATGCAGAATTGACAGGAAAAGCACCAGTGGAACTTGTCAGTTCCTTGGTGATAGACTTGTCTCTTGGTTTTGTAAGAAACAAACATCTGTGTCAACTTCAACTGCTGAAGCTGAATATATGGCTGTAGGCAGTTGTTGTTCACAAATTTTGTGGATCCAAAACCAACTCCTAGACTATGGATACAACTTAGAGAAGTCAAAAATCTTTTGTGATAATACAAGTGCTATTTCCATAGCTCAAAATCCAGTCCTCCATAGTAGGACAAAACACATAGAGATTAGGCATCACTTCTTAAGGGACAATGTTGAAAAGAATAAAATTGAATTGCAATATATCCCAACTGATTTATAAAGGGGAGATATTTTCACCAAGCCTTTGGATGAAAAGAAACACACCTTCTTCCTAAATCAGTTAGGAATGTTAGATGGAGGAAACCTTAAATAATATCCAAGATTTTGAAAGCTAAAAATTGACCAAGTCTAGGCAAAAATTCTGATTTTTTTCTTAGTGTCTAGAATTTTCTGATCTCTGAACTGCGCTCGACGATTTCCCCAAAGATCGTCGAACGGAGTTCGATGATTTCCAGAATCGTCGAACTGAGTTCAGCGCCTCTCAGATAGTATGAACTATCTCTTCCGGTCAACGGTCGTCGAACGGCGCTCGACGATTTCGTTCACTGAACGATCATCGAACGGAGCTCGACGCCTTTCAAGATCATCGAACGGAGATCGACGATGTTGGAGTCTCTTCAGATTCCTTTAGAAGCCTCGATCGTCGAACTGAGTTCAACGATCTTTTCAATTCTGCGTCGAACCCTAATATAAAACTCATTTTTCGCCGTCGTTCTCTCTTGCGCTTTCAATTTCTCTGCAAGAATTTTCTTCCCTCCAAACAGTTCTACGCTTGGTCGTTTTGTTTGTTGAATTTTTGCAGGTACAATGGCTGTATCAGTTGCTGTTCTAGCCGCAATGAAGTTTGATGCAGGATTCGACATTGATCTGGAATCGTTCAACACTACTGATCAAATATTCCAAGACATTCTGAGTTTATTCAAGGATCAGAACTTGTCTGCCCTCATGACCACCAGGATAAAGCTGGCCTCAGATGAAATCAAGGAATGGGTTTACACTGCTCATAATCTGGACAACTCTACTATAGTTGGCTCTATTACTGGAAACCAGGTACCCTTGACCCCCACAGTTTTAACAGAGGTTTTTGGATTGAGAAATGGAGAAGAAACTGCTGAATTATCTGGAGAGGAGTTTTCTGACATACTTGCCAGGATGGGTCATCCAGAGGGAAACCCTAGCAAGTTATTCAAGAGGAACCTGTCTGTTGAATACAGATTCCTAGCAGATGTTGTAGGAAAAGTGCTGCTGGCAAAGCACTCTGCTCATGACACTATCTCCAGACATCAGCTCTGTCTCATGGGAGCTCTGGTAGATAAGAAAAGTTTAAACTGGGGAGAGGTCTTCTTTGACCTAATCAAGAAGAAAATCAACAAAAGCTTTGTTAATTTTGGAAGGATTATTGGAGTCTTCCTGCAGAACAAGTGCACTGCTTTGCTGGTCTCCTCTGGAGTGCACATTAATGCCTCCAAGAGACTTACCTGTGCCCTCTTTGGCAAGTGGGACAGGCAAATAAGCAAGCCCAGCAGGCCTTTCTCTAGTGCTCCTTCAGGTACCAGGACTCAAAGAGTCACTCCCCCACAGGTCTCTGCTCCTGCAGAAGACCTGGCTGTTGCTGTTGTTGCTTCCTCTCCTCCTCCAAGTCCAACCCTACCTCTACCATCCACCATTCCAGCTCCATCCTCCATTACCATATCCAGCCCATCTCCAACCTCAACTCCATCTCCAGCACCAATTCTATCTCCACCAGCAGACCACTTCCACCCATTGTTTTCATACCCTCCACCAGATATCACATCAACACCATCCATACCATCTTTCACCCTTCTAGATGACTCCTATATGGATGATTCCCCCTCATCTCCTCTTGAATTACCCTCCTCCTCTACATCATTCCAAGATCTCCTTCACCATATCATTGACCAACCCACTGTCACTCCTTCCATATCCATCCCCTTGTCCTCCATTTCCACCATCCCACCACCTGAGCCATCCATCCCACTCTCTAGCCCTCCACTTCCAGCATCCTCAGCCATCCCTATTCCATCTACCTCTGCTCCTGTAGTTGAGCATGTAGACCTCTCAGCCTTAGCTGACAAGTTGTATGAGCTACTTGCCCCCAGGCTCTCTCTACTCACGGAGGCCTCCTTAGATCCTCTACAACAGTCAGTGGCAACTCTCTCTGCCAGGCTTTCCTCCCTCCTTCCTCAAGCAGCACCTCCAGCAGTGTGCCTTGATACAGAGGTATCTGCATCTAGGCAGGGGGAGATGCCCTATGAAGCAAGCTTTCATGCTGTTGCTGCTGCTGTCTCTGCTCCTGTTGTTGATGATGCTGCTGCTGCTGCTGCTGCTGATGTTTCTATTTCTGCTACCTCTGCTCTTGCTGCTGTGCCTCCTACTCCAGTTCTGGCACTAGACCTAAAGTCCTTGCTCTCAGCCTTTGATACTGTCTTTTTCAGTTGTTTGCCTAAGAGTAATGTTGTCCAGCCCTCAGAAGACCTATCCAAGGCACTGGTGCCTTTCTCTGGCTGTGACCCCAGCATTATCTCTTCTTTTGTGCTCTCAGTAATTGCTGCTACTGCTGCTGTTGAAGAAAGGACTGTTTTTGCTGCTGCTGAAAATATTCTTACTGCTGCTGAAATCCCAACTGCCTCTGATGAGCAGATATCCAAGGATTTTCTGATGACAGAGGCCACTGATTCTGAGCCTGCTGAAGATTTTGTTGATGTTACAGTTGCTGCTGCCAACACTCATGCTATTGCTGTTGTTGTTTCTGCTTCTCCTCCTGTATCTGCTGCTGAATCTGCTGTTGTATTTGCTGTTGTCTCTGCTGCTGTCCCTGCTGCTGCTATTTTAGTTTCTGTCTCTTCTGCCTCTGCTCAGCTGAAGAAAGATCTTATGAAAAGAATAGATGCTTTATATGATGATCAGAGCTCTGAATCTGATGAATACAAAACAGACTCTGATGATTCATCTGCCACTATTGCAAGGAAAAGGAAAGCTAGGAGCAAGGCTATGAAAAGGATTCCTCCTGCAAAAGTAAAGGATAATGATGATATTCCTTATTATATTCTACATAACTGCCAAATTACTGAACATTGGATGCAGTATTCCAAAAATCAGCTGAAAGCCATGAAAAAGAAGAGAAAGTATGAAAAGGGCTCCTCCCAGTTCCAGCACCCTCATCCTCCTCCACCACCTCCTCCTGATGCAGGTGCAGGTGGCAGCTCTGCAAGTCAAGCCCCAGCTAGAAGCCAGGCTCCCTATCAACCCCATGCCAGATCATACCAAAGGGAAAGCTAGTCTAGGGGTTCTTATTCTAGGAGAGGAGGATACAGGGGTAGTCAGAGAGATTTTCAGGTTTATTCTAAAGGGTATTCCAGGTAGCACCCATACTACAGGGGAGGACATGTTTTATCTGATACTACTTCTGGTCCATTCCCCTACAAGCTAAAAGAGACAGTGTCTACTAGGCCTCCTCAAGACAACTCTTCCAACAGGTATGAGCCACCTGTACCATTTGAGGACCCTGAAAAGAATCCAGCTGCTTGGACTGCCAGGATGAAGGAACTGGCTGCACTAGATCAGATCAAGAAAGCCAAAGATCAAGGCTTAGACTCTTCAAATATTTCTACAATGTTAGAGCAAAGACAAAAGGAACTAGAGAAATATGCCTCCAGAAAATTCTTTGATGCAGACAGATATATGGAATTGCATCCTGCTGCTGTAGTTCCCAGGTCTTCAAAGCAAACCTATTTGGGTGCAGCAGATGACACCAGATCCAACAAAGAAGCCCTGAACCCTAACAGAGAAATCAAAATGGTTAAAGGCAAAGAAAAAAGTGACTTTGTAAGGTGACAATCTTTGGATTTTTTGACTGCTATCTGGATGTCATATATATATATATATATATATATCTGTGATGTTTCTATAATGTCTAGCTGCTGTTGTTTTTATGCTTTTCTGATTGTATGTTGTTATTTTCCAAAGTCTGTAAATAGTAATCCTAACCCAAATAGGGGGAGATTGTTGGAACACCCTATTACTAATTTGGGTCAGGATCACTATGTCTCTAGGAACCTTTGTTTGACCTTCTGTATAGCTTAATAGGTCAATTAGAATTGAGTCTAAGGGTTAGAAGTCTAGGATTGGAAGCTGCCCTGAAGACCAAGTTTTTCTGCCTGGAGACTAAGTCTGATCGTCGAGCTCTGCACGACGATTCTTCGAACTCAGATCGATGATCTTCTAGCTCAACTTCGACAGATCGTCGAGCTCCACTCGACGATCGCTGAGCTCAACTTCATAATATCGTCGAACTCCATTCGACGAACGGTGAGCTCAGGTCGACGATTTTGACTCTGCATTGGATCCTTATCTCTGAGCTCAGTTCGACGATCTTTGAGCTCAGATCGACGATTATTTTGTTGCTTAAGTTTTCCAGTTCGCTGAGCTCAGCTCGACGATAGCAGAGCTCAGTTCGACGATTTCAGTTAACTTCCAGAATTCAAATTCAAATCAGACAGGAGTTATTCTGCAATTAATTCAGAGATTTGCTAGCCGTTTTTATTTACTTTTGGACCAAGTTTCAAGGGATTTTTCAAGGAATATTTCTGTGGACTTTCCTCCAGAAGAGATTATGCAATTAAGGATGCAATCAATGCAGACCAACGGCTATCTTTGACAGAGAATAATATTCTACTCTGGAACAGAGAATAAAAGACAGAATATTTTTGAATCAATGGAGAAAAAAAACAAGAAGAGGACACACAACACAGATTATAGAGACTCTTTCAAAATCTTCTGTCAAAAAGAATTCTGAAGAACACTCATCAAAGAGATCAAGCTTTCAAAAATCTTCAGATCTCTTCAGCTCTCAAAGTGTTCAAGGCCAACATCATTTCAAGACTCCAGACACTCAACATTTCAGCTTGCTGAAATCATCTATTGCTGGAGCTCTATCTTTGAAGGCCTATCACCCTCAGCAAAGCTCTTCTTCCTGAAGATCTCAAGGACTCAGGGGGAGCTTTGACATCAATCCACTTAGTCTTCTCAGTTGATTGAGAAAGAGAAGACTGTCATCACTCTCTCTCACCCCCACTCTGTAAAGGGTTTTTCAAACTCCCTTCAAAAGTTTGAATCTGGTTTTTGAGCACCTTGTCAAAAGCTCATTGGTGGCAAGACACCTGATCAAAAAATCTGCTTTGGTTTTTGAGCACCTTATCAAAAGCTCATTGGTGCCCAGGACACCTGATCAACTCATCCTGCAGTGGATTCCTACCTAGGGTGGTAGAAGAGTGGATGTACCCAAGTTTGGGGAACCACTATATTTCCTTGTGTCATCTGGTTCTGCTTGTTTTCTTTTTGTTTCTGGCCTTGATTTTTCTGTGCTTAGTTTTTGCATAGCTTAGTTCTGTGATTAGTTTTATCTCTGCTTCCCTGCTCACACTATTACAACAATTGTTGTAAAAGCTTGTAAAGGTTTGCAAAAGTTTTTAAAGCACCATATACTCTATTCACCCCCCTCTAGAGTATATCAGATCTAGTTGCCCTTTCACAATGGAAACCATCCAACCAATCATAACGTCCTACTCAGAGCATTCTAGCGGAAGCAGTTTAAGTTGCAATTAAAAGAACTCAGCACAAGCATGAATGTCCACTAAAACACCAAATAGGAATGTAGTACATACACAAGTACTGGCCTTAAGGCCTTACAAATGGTTTACTTCATATTACATGTTTTACAAACCACGGCACGCAGGCCGGTCATACATGAACAAAAGCAAGTAAACACTCCAATTAGGCCTTCGAGGGCTGGCATCGCAATTTGGGCTTTAGCCCGCTATTGACCGCTTGGTCCAGCGGCACCTGCAAGCAACAAACCACCACACGGTGGCAAACAAAAGCAACGGTCAGCATTGCTGACCAAATTATAACGATCACGCCCCCAACTCGGGGCGGAGATGCTCCTTCCCTGCAATTATTAGCATAACCAAGCAGTGTATAAATATTCATTTCATCACAGGCGTAGGCTCACACGGCCACACACCCCGTGCACTCAGGGCACATTCTCGGTGAACATAGTCAAAGTCTGCCGACTCACCACCGTCCTTTTGGACGGCCAAACAATGAGCAATTTGTCTTCCCGGCATGCGTCACGGTAATTAAAACCATAGACCGCCGAAGACCCTCATCTATGCCAATGGCAAGTGCCACGTACCCTTAGGTCTCTTTAACCGAACGACATAGAACGGGTACGGTTCCATCTAACCCATGCTCACATCACAATGTTAATTAAAAACATATGTGCAGGTCAAACTTCTCCCGAGTCCCGTTTCCATCACAAAATCACATAACCTGGTTATGTTCAAGTTGGCTCTCAGGCCTCCAAGTTGGCAAGATCACGTATCTACCTAGTTTTCCGGGTGCACCTTTGGGTTAATCCCCAAGGTTCCCTATTACAATCTACCCCCTAGAAAAACCCGAAAACAAACATTCGCACGGAGTCTTCTCCAGCATTTATGCAATGCAACATCACCGATCCAGACCAACATGTCCGGGTAGGCTTCACACATCATGCCTATGTCCGTTCTCGTTTACAGACTCTACACAACGGGGATTATTCATGTCTACCAGTAGGAACGCCTCAAACTCACCGCAAACTCGTGACAGCGGGCTTCCTATGCAAAAGAAGGAGAGCTTCACATGCTCAAGAAGAGAATCGTTACCCTAGCGTTCTTCCTTGGCGCCATGAAAATATAAGCGGATGAAAAGCACTGCACTCTCTTTGCCTTCGTAGATCCGAATTCGGTTCGTGATTTGGAGCTTCGAAGCTCCTCCAATGGCCGGATCTAAGCTTCTTCTTCCTCCTTTGCTCTCACCTCTCTCTTAACTTAGAAAGAGAACCACTCAAGTAAAAATGAGGGTTTCAAAGGCCCAATCCCGGGTATATCCCAGTAGGAACAACCCCCAACCGTCGGATCCCAAAATAAGGAAACGAATGGCTACGATTCGTAGCTGAAAAGTAAAACTTGGGCTGAACACGGCCTGAGACACGCCCGTGTCCAGGGCCGTGTCCCTCATTCGCCATCAAAATCGACACGTCTGGAAAAACACACGGACATCAAACACGCCCGTATTTGACCTGATACGCCCGTGTTCCAACTGACATGGCCGTGTGGTCGGCCGTGTGCCCCCATCGACACAGCCCTGAAAATATCCCGAGACACACACGGGTATTGGACACGCTTGTGTCCTAGCCCGTGTCTAACTCGAACACGCCTGGGCGCCAGGCCGTGTTCACTGTCTCGACACTTCATCGAGCGAAGTTCGTCGACTGCTTGACACGGCCTTGGACACGCCCGTGTCCCTGGCCGTGTGCCTTGTCTCGACACATCGTCGAGCGAAAACTGTCGACACCCCGGCCGATCGTCGACACGGGCTCGACACTCCCTGAGACACGCCCGTGTTTCAGGCTGTGTGCCCCGTCTCGACACATCGTCGAGCGCAAAATGTCGACTTCACGGCCAAATCGTCGACTCGAGCCTGACACGCCCTGGGACACGCCCGTGTCTCAGGCCGTGTGCCTCCTGCCAAATAGCAGATTTTGCCCAAAATGCCTCCTGTCGCTCTTTTGAGTTTCGGGGCGTTACATTACGTACTTGAGAAGTAGTGCTTTAGTTTTAAAATTATGACATGCATGAGATACATATAGTAATACTTTTAGGGTTTAAAAATACCTAACATGCAACCTAGCATAAAACATTCCTAGAAGCAAGTAAACAACCGCCAAAAAGGCAAAACTAGCAGTACTCAGTTCATATTACATCACTAAAAGTAAGCCACCAGTGGGCGTCAACAACCTGACACGAACCCACTGGTGAGTGTGTATGTCTGTATAGAAAGAAGAAAACTACCTCGCCAAAATGAGGAACAGCAACCTCAGCTACCCCGGAGGCCACAAGCAAACTCCACCAAAAAGAACAGTAGCCGCTCAATCGGCTATTACCTGAACCTGAGCCATTCAAAGAAAGAATACCTCAACAAGTATATAAGGAAAAGAAACAGAGCAATAGATCCATAAGTAAGAAAAGAGGGCTTACCAACCCTACAACCAAATGTTATTAAATGAGCAAAAGGAAACTGAATAGAATATCAAAGTTAACACACTGCCCAAGGCAGGATCAAGATGCACCAAGTGCGAGAGATAATCAACATATCCGGCTAAAATCTGCAGGAGCAACAAGGCAAGCATATGCCAAAATAACAAAGGAACGAACAGTCCTAACTTATGAATTATTAGCAGTGGTAAAGCCATTACTCAAGGGTTCAACGGTGGCAGCCCTAAGGTGCAACACACCAAAAACAACAGCCCATATCGGGGCCAAAAGATGCCCTCTACACCATAAACAACCAGCCCATATCGGGGCCAAAAGGTGCTCTCTACACCATAAAACAACCAGCTCATATCGGGGCCAAAATGATGCTCTCTACACCATAAAACAACCAGCCCATATCAGGGCCAAAATGGTGCTCTCTACACCATAAAACAACCAGCCCATATCGGGGTCAAAAGGTGTCCACCAAGGCTTTACACCACACCACCCCTCACAGAGCCATCAAACAAAACCACATGCCATAATTCACGACTCGGCCGTAAGAACAAGCCGAGAAACACCAACAACATGAAATATCCCATCTTAACCTCAAAAGACTTAACCACAAAACCTGAAATTTCGTCCTACGGAAGCACGCAACATTTTCTATACAACAAACAATTTCCTACGTTCTTATTTCTACCTTCAGCCATGGTTTAGACACAAAATCAGCAACCCTAACTTCTATAGATAATATACTACACAATAGCCATAAGATATGAAAGTAAAGGAAAACTTGGCAAGGGCAAAGAGCACCACTTGCCTCAACCTTCACGGCACAACAGCCGTTATCTCAGCTTTAGCACAGCTAGGCAAGGTTATCCATAAAACCACAAAACCTGAGGTGAACAAAATAGGGAAAACTGAGAAATTCGACAGCCCATAGCTTCTACAATAATCCAAGAGCAAGAAAATGTTACCTAAGGAGAAAATCTAGGCGAGAGCAGCTGGTTCCTCCTTCCTTTCCTTCCTAGGTTCTCTCACTCTCTCTCTATCTATCTTTCTTGAAAATGGGGAATGAGAAGAAGAAGAAGAATGAGAACAAGGAGAAAAACTCATTCTCGGCCTTATTACCCAGGGAAGAAGTCTGGTCCCTTAGATCAAAATAATAAAGAAATTGAACGGAGGCACTTTTCTCAAATTTCACAATTCAGCCCTGACACGCCCTGTGACACGCCCGTGTCACAGGGCGCGTACCTTAAGCGGCACACAAACCGACCATTCGGGCTTATCTAGACTGAACACCGCCAGGATACACGCCTGTGTTGGCCCGGTCACGCCCGTGACCCAGGGCGTGTCACCCCTTTACTCGACACTCGACATTCGTCGAGCGAACTTCGTCGACCGAAATTCGTCGACCCAGCGGGACACGCCCTGTGACACGCCTGTGTCACAGGCCGTGTACTGCTTCTCTCGACAATCGTCGACCTCAAGTCGTCAAAATCTCAATTCGTTGACCTCTCGACACGCCCCCTGTCACGCCCGTGTCACCGGGCGTGACACCCCCGAAAACTTCGTCGACCGAAATTCGTCGACCACGCGGCCATCAGCTCAACCCGAGCTAGACACGCCCGTGTCCCAGGCCGTGTCACTCAAATTTTGCAAATTTCTAGAATTTGAAATGTTACAACTCTCCCCTGCTACAATAACTTTCAACCATAAATTTACACCTAGGGAGGAAACAAGCAACCAATATGTTATAACCTCATATTCATATGTTACAACTTCTTCTTAACCATGATATTCCCGAGCAAAACGATCCGGGCTCGAGCAAACTATCTCGGAATGTAACAAAATTCACACCGTAGCTAAATACCCACGCTACGAATCTAGTGGCGAAGTCAAAATCAGCATCCGACAAACAAAACTTGGGCTAACCTTACCCGAAGCCAAAACACAAGCATTCCCGAAGCGGCACCACCGAGTCACCAAAACAGACTCCGGCTTGCTAGGGAATCTTGCAAACATGCTACCAAACCAGCCACTAAAAGGCAAAAAGTGCGAAGATCACGCTCTAACAACGGCAAAGGCCAAAAATATGCCAACGTAACGCCAAACAAAAATTACACAATTGCCAAAAAAACCGGGGGCGTTACAGTCACTCCCCCTAAAAGAAAGTTTCGCATCAAAACTTTACGCACAACACTTCTACCAAAGAAGGAACATAACAATCAAAGAGGTAAATGGAAGAAACCATACCAGGCAAGCTTAAGGAAACAGATGAGGGTGAGCCTCCCTCATAGCCGACTCTAATTCCCAAGCCGCGCTTTCCATGTCTTGGATCCTCCATAACACTTTCACCATAGGAATCTTCTTTCTTCGCAACACACGATCCTGAGAATCCAAAATGCGGACAGGCACCTCCACATAAGAAAGATTTGACTCTAACTGAGGCACAGAATCTAAAACTTGCCTGTCATTTTGCACACACTTGCGAAGTTGGCTTACATAAAAAATGTCGTGAACACTAGGAAAAGATGCGGGCAATTCCAACTTATAAGCTGATACACCAATCCGCTCAACAATCTTGAATGGTCCCATAAACCTTGGGTCCAACTTTCGATCTTTACCAAATCTCTTTATGCCAACCATCAGGGAAACTTTAAGAAATACCAAGTCCCCCACAGCAAACTCCAAATTTGATCTACGCCGATTGCCGTTCTTCTCATATCGTTCTTGAGCTATCTGAAGCTTTTCTCGAATAAGCATTATAGCAACTTCCATTTCTTCCAATGCATTGGGACCCAATAAAGATGTCTCACAAACCTCAACCCAAAAGAGAGGAGTTCTGCAACGTCTCCCATACAGGGCCTCAAAAGGAGATATTTGCAAGCTTTCTTGATAACTATTATTATACGCAAACTCCATAAGCCGTAAACGTTCATCCCATGCTCCTATGTGGTCTAAGATATAACATCTGATCATATCATCTACTATTTGATTCACTCGCTCTGTCTGACCATTAGTCTGCGGGTGGTATGCGGTAGAATATCTCAAATCCGTACCCAAACCTTCTTGTAAACTCTTCCAGAAGCGAGATGTAAATCGGGAGTCTCGGCCTGAAATGATGCTGACTGGAACACCATGCAAGCGAAGAATCTCATTCACATACAGCTCAGCTATCTTCTTCATCGGATAATTAAGCTTATACGGTAAGAAGTGAGCACACTTCGTTAATCGATCTACGATCACCCATACGGAATCGTATCCTCTAGGAGATCTCGGTGGACCTGTTATGAAATCCATCGAAATGCTCTCCCATTTCCAAGTTGGAATTTCCAACGGTGTCAACTTGCCACCGGGCCTTCCATGATCGGCCTTAACACGCTTGCAAGTATAGCACTCGAACACAAATCTAGCTATGTATCCTTTATCCCATTCCACCAGCCAATTTGCTTCAAGTCATGATACATCTTGCTAGACCTTGGATGGTAAGAAACACTCGAATTGTGAGCTTCTTTGCATAACATATCTCGGATGTCCACAACAGCGGGGATACAAAATCTGCCGCGGTACTTCAACGTACCCGCAGCATCAATCGAGAAATCAAGTAACTCTCCTTTCTCATCTCTATGATATAAGTGCAGCAAATCTGGATCATCATTTTGATGAAGCCGCGTCAGCGCAATCCAAGAAGGTTTTGCTGTCACCAAACTACTCTGCAAGTCGCAGCACCCTACAGAAATATCCATCAACAGGAATTCTTCCACTAATCGATCGGTGGAGAGATTAAAAATCTTTCCCGTCTTCCGACTTAGGGCGTCGACCACCACATTAGCCTTGCCCGGATGGTACTGGATTTCCACATCATAGTCGGCAACATACTCCAACCATCGCCGTTGGCGCAGATTCAGTTCCTTTTGGGTGAAGACATACTTTAAACTCTTATGATCAGTAAAAATCTTGCACTGCGAGCCATAAAGTAGATGTCTCCACAACTTCAACGCAAATATAACAGCTACAAATTCCAAGTCATGTGTAGGGTAGTTCTTCTCATGAGTCTTCAGTTGTCTGGACCCATACACAATCACTTTTCTATCTTGCATCAACACGCATCCAAGCCCAACATGCGATGCATCCACAAAAACATCATAACCCAAGCCCTCCGTAGGCAGAGTCAAAACAGGAGCAATACACAATCTGTTCTTGAGTTCAAGGAATGCTTCCTCACACTTATCATTCCAATCAAAAGCCACATTATTCTGGGTTAATCGAGTCAAAGGTGCAGCCAAAGTAGAGAAACCTAACACAAATCTTCTGTAATAGCCGACCAACCCCAAGAAGCTCCTAATCTCCTTGGGTGTATCCGGTCTTTTCCACTCCATCACTGCAACTATCTTCTCTGGATCAACTGATATCCCATGCCTATTGATCACATGGCCGAGAAACGAAACGTGAGGCAACCAAAATTCGCACTTACTAAATTTGTCGAACAACCTATGGTCCCTCAAAGCAGATAAAACCAAACGCAGATGTTGATCGTGCTCCTCAGCATTGCGGTAATAGACGAGAACATCGTCGATAAACACAACTACAAACTTATCCAGAAAGTCTTTGAACACTCAGTTCATCATATCCATAAAGGCTGAGGGCACGTTGGTCAAACCAAATGACATTATGAAGAATTCAAAATGCACATGCCTTGATCGAAAAGCAGTCCGTGGAATATCTGACTCATGGACCTTAAGCTGATAATAACCAGAACGAAGATCAATCTTCGAGAATATCGAGCTACCGCGCAGCTGATCAAACAAATCGTCAATCCTTGGCAGGGGATACTTGTTCTTAATAGTGACTTTATTTAGTTCTCGATAATCAATGCAAAGTTGCATCGACCCATCTTTATTTTTAACGAACAGAACAGGTGCACCCCAAGACGACGAATTTGGTCTAATAAAACCCTTTGCTAACAACTCATCCAGCTGGATACGCAACTCTGCCAACTCTCGCGGGGCCATCCGTTACGACACCTTTGCAATAGAACGAGTACCCAGCTCCAACTCTATCACAAACTCAACATCTCTGTCAGGCGGAAGACAAGGAAGATCATCAGGAAAAACATCTGAAAACGCGCGCACAACAGGAATCTCTGCTAAACGCGGCAAATTACCAACGGTATCCAAAACTGAGACCAAACAAGCAAAATAGCCGGAACCTAGCAACATCTGAGCACATACCTGAAGTGGCACTGGCTGAAACACATGTTGAAGCTGCGGGCACTGAGTCTTGATGCGCCCCTTTTGTCCACACTGATAACAAACTTTATTTGACCAACAACAGGCAACATCATGCCCCTTTCTCATGCACAACGTACACTTCAAGTCCCTCTTAGGAGCACTCTGACTCGCATGAACCTGCTCCTTCTTCTGAACTCCTAACCTCTTGAAACATCTCTCAAAGGGGTGGCCTGACCGGCCACAAAAGCTACAAACCTCTTTGCTCTTCTTCCTTGAAGCAGCATCAGGCACCTGAGGGCTCTTCCCTTCCACTAGCTTCCTCTTATCTTTCCTCATCCACTGCCCTCTTTGCTTAGCATTTTCAATTGCCTCAACTCTCAAAGCAGCTTCCACTATGGCTGCATAGCTTGCTGCTCCATATGCACTTGCTAACTACTGCACATCATTTCTTAGGCCACCAAGAAAACTCTTAACTTGATCCGCCTTGGAAGTTACCATGCCGGGGAAAAACCGACTCAGTTTGCTGAACTCAATCTCATACTCACTAAATGTGAGCTGCCTCTGCTTCAAATGTAAGAACTCATTCATCAAGCGGTCCCGCTCGACCGAGGGTAGAAACTTCCTTAGGAGCATCTCCTTAAAAGATTCCCAAGAGCATCCTTCCATCAAGCTCTCCTTTTCTCGCAACCACCAACTCTTTGCTAACCCCTTTAACTGATATGCAGTGATCATCACTTTCTGATCATCAGTGACGCCAGAGTAGGAAAACATTTCCTCCATTGCTATCAACCAATCATTCAACACCATGAAATTCGCTTTGTCATCATAAGTAGGTGGTCCAAGTCGCTGAAACTGGGAGATAAATGTCATCTTGGGTGGAACCACTATGGGAGGCACCAAAGGAGCAGGAGGGGCAGGAACAGCTGGACCCACAGCAGGGTCCTGCACCCTCGAAGCAAGCCCACACACCACGAAAAACATAGACTGAATCTGGGACTGCACATCCACCATCTGCCTTGCCAAGGCCTCATTACTATGCCGCAGATTCTCCATAATTGCATTGTTCTGGGCACCCAAAGACTCGCCCTCAGACTGGGGAGTCTGCCTCGTCACAGGACGCTTAGACATCCTATAATCAAATCAGCACAAATCAATACCTAGCACAACTGCTAGCACAAAACGACCCTGTATAGACACACATACTTACATATGAACTTCAACTTCTAACTTGCTCTGGGGGGTTTTCAATGATGATGTTATGCCTAACCTACGATGAGTCTCCCTCATCACACTAACTCATGTGCCTAGACCATGAATGCATGAATTTATATTCCTTTTTGACTCAAAACCATGTGTGTACATGTGTCATCATGTACATCTTTAGCTTGGTACGTTGTGCTTATGCAATGTTATGATATGCATGTTGTGCTATGCATTCTAAAAAGGCCTTAATGCATGTCATGGGCGGCGTACACATGAAAATGTTATGCATCCCATACTACATAACATTTGCATGCAACGAAAAAGAAAACATGCAAGTCGCAGCCATGTGGTGAGGTTATGCATTCCATACTACATAACCCTCACATGTTGCCCCTATGGTTGATCCATATACAAACACATATTATGCATCCCATACTACATAATATGCCCTGTATACTTCTTGTATGCTTATGAGTGTAGTGCTCATGCTTTAGCCAAGATGGACTGATGACACCTCGGTGTGTGTATGATATGCCACTAAATAACTAACATTAAACAAGGAAAAGTTGCCCGACCAATTGTCAAGAAAACCTCCCTCTGATACCAAATGTCACAACCCGCATTTTCTCAAATATTTAAATCATATCAGAGCAAGAGAAAATACGTGTTATGATGTCACGCCGTGCAGGGGATAACCGCACGTGCTCAGGCAAAACCTATACTCTAGTTCTTTGTATAGATCATAATTTAATACGAAAGAAAACCAGTTAAGTTTGATGGTTGTATCTCTCGGCACAGTGGATCAACTAGTCCATATTTAAAAATATAGTTTTATAGGCAGCGGAAAATACTTTGGTTAAGTTAATTTGACATCCTACACGAGTGTAAACGTCCCCAAAGGACCACTCATGGAATGCATGACTCTATATTTATCGTAGTATAAGAAAAATAGCCCTTTACGTACTTGAGAAGTAGTGCTTTAGTTTTAAAATCATGACATGCATGAGATACATATAGTAATACTTTTAGGGTTTAAAAATACCTAACATACAACCTAGCATAAAACATTCCTAAAAGTAAGCCACTAATGGGCGTCAACAACCTAACACGAACCCACTGGTGAGTGTGTATGTATGTACAGAAAGAAAAAAAACTACCTCGCCAAAACGAGGAACAACAACCTCAGCTATCCTGGAGGCCACAAGCAAGATCCACCAAAAAGAGCACTAGCCGCTCAATCGGCTATCACCTGAACCTGAGGCATTCAAAGAAAGAATATCTCAGCAAGTATATAAGGAAAAGAAACGGAGCAATAGATCCATAAGTAAGAAAAGAGGGCTTACCAACCCTACAACCAAATGCTATTAAATGAGCAAAAGGAAACTGAACATCAAAGTGAACACACTGCCCAAGGCAGGATCAAGATGCACCAAGTGCGAGAGATAATCAACATATCCTGCTCAAATCTGCAGGAGCAACAAGACAAGCATATGCCAAAATAACAAAGGAACGAACAGTCCTAACTTGTGAATTATTAGCAGTGGTAAAGATATTACTCAATGGCTCAACGGTGGCAGCCCTAAGGTGTAACACACCAAAAAAAACAGCCCATATCGGGGCCAAAAGGTGCTCTCTACACCATAAACAACCAGCCCATATCGGGGCCAAAAGGTGCTCTCTACACCATAAAACAACCAGCCCATATCAGGGCCAAAATGGTGCTCTCTACACCATAAAACAACCAGCCCATATCGGAGCCAAAATGGTGCTCTCTACACCATAAACCAGCCCATATTGGGGCCAAAATGGTGCTCTCTACACCATAAAACAACCAGCCCATATCAGGGCCAAAAGGTGGCCACCAAGGCTTTATACCACACCACCCCTCACAGAGCCATCAAACAAAACCACATGTCATAATTCATGACTCGGCCGTCAGAACAAGCCGAGAAACACCAACAACCTGAAATACCCCATCTTAACCTCAAAAGACTTAACCACAAAACCTGAAATTTCGTCCAACGCAAGCACGCAACATTTTCTATACAACAAACAATTTCCTACGTTCTTATTTCTACTTTCAGCCATGGTTTGGACACAAAATCTGCAACCCTAACTTCTATAGATAATATACTACACAATAGCTATAAGATATGAAAGTAAATGAAAACTTGGCAAGGGCAAAGAGCACCACTTGCCTCAACCTTCACGACACAACAGCCGCTATCTCAGCTTTAGCACAGCTAGGCAAGGTTATCCATAAAACCACAAAACCTGAGGTGAACAAAATAGGGAAAACTGAGAAATTCGATAGCCCATAGCTTCTACAATAATCCAAGAGCAAGGAAACGTTACCTAAGGGGAAAATCTAGGCGAGAGCAGCTGGTTCCTCCTTCCTTTCCTTCCTTTGTTCTCTCTCTCTCTCTCTCTTTCTTGAAAATGGGGAATGAGAAGAAGAAGAAGAAGAATGAGAACAAGGAGAAAAACTCATTCTCGGCCTTATTACCCAGGGAAGAAGTCTGGTCCCTTGGATCAAAACAATAAAGAAATTGAACGGCGGCAAATTTTCTGAAATTTCACAATTCGGCCCTGACACGCCCTATGACACGCCCGTGTCACAGGGCGTGTACCTTAAGCGGCACACAAACCGACCATTCAGGCTTATCCAGACTGAACACCGCCAAGATACACGCCCGTGTTGGCCCGGTCACTCCTGTGACTCAGGGCGTGTCACCCCTTTACTCGACACTTGACATTCGTCGCGCGAACTTTGTCGACCAAAGTTCATCAACCCAGCGGGACACGCCCTGTGACACGCCCGTGTCACAGGCCGTGTACCCTTCTCTCGACAATCGTCGACCTCAAGTCGTCAAAACCTCAATTCGTCGACCTCTTGACACGCCCCCTGTCACTCCGCCTGTCACGCCCCCTGTCACGCCCGTGTCACTGGGCGTGAAACCCCCGAAAACTTCGTCGACCGAAATTCGTCGACCAAGCGGCCATCAGCTCAACCCGAGCTAGACACGCCCGTGTCCCAGGTCGTGTCATTCAAATTTTGCAAATTTCCAGAATTTGAAATGTTACAACTCTCCCCTGCTACAATAACTTTCAACCATAAATTTACACCTAGGGAGGAAACCAGCAACCAATATGTTATAACCTCATATTCATATGTTACAACTTCTTCTTAACCATGCTATTCCCGAGCAAAACGATCCGGGCTCGAGCAAACTATCTCGGAATGTAACGAAATTCACACCGTAGCTAAATACCCACGCTACGAATCTAGTGGCGAAGTCGAAATCAGCATCCGACAAACAAAACTTGGGCTAACCTTACCCGAAGGCAAAACACAAGCATTCCCGAAGAGGCACCATCGAGTCACCAAAACAGACTCTGGCATGCTAGGGAATCTTGCAAACAGGCTACCAAACCAGCCACTAAAAGGCAAAAAGAGCGAAGATCACGCTCTAACAATGGCAAGGGCCAAAAATATGCCAATTTAACGCCAAACAAAAATTACACAATTGCCAAAAAAACCGGGGGCGTTACAGGGGTCCCTGAGCCCCATCTCTCTGGGGGGCTCCCAGTCCCCGCACACACCTCCTCAACAGGCCGTCTCGCCCATTCACGAGATGGCCCTTCTCAATGAGCCTGCCTCCACATCCAAACAACCTGCTGCCACCGCCTCTCAACCTGCTGCCATCGCTTCTCGCGAAGGAGACTCCTCCAGCCGCCCCGCCCCCTCTTCCCACAATTAACTTCAACCTAGGCCTCGTGGTCTCAGATGCCGCCGGCGAGCCTGTATTGATGTGGGGGCGGGACACCAACTGCGTCACCATCTCCACCCTACTTCCCCCTTGGAAGGAGCAAGAGTAGACCACCAGCCATGCTTTCGCCCTGGGGTATGTCCTTTATGGCGGTCTCGATGCCGTCTCGCCCGAGAGCGAGTCCACGCGAGATCTCGTCCTGAAGGCCTCCCAGGCTCAAATGCGCTCCTTGGAATTTGCGCACCGTGCCTCGCACCGCCTCATATATATCAATAAAAAAATGTAAAGACAGCGAGACAGACCTGGCGGCGGAGCGAGAGAAAACAAAGGGTCTCGTGAAACGGTTATCAGATGCCGAGACCCTCCTCGCAAAAGCTCAAGGCGGCGTGGTAAGCCCTAGCCTTACTCTCGGACTTTTCTTTTAAAATCTTTTACTAATGATCGAGTGTCTCGCAGGATGCCGAGACGGCAGAGCAGTTGCACTCGCGCGTTGCAGCCCTGGAGGAGGAGGTCAAGGACCTAAAACCCCAGAACACTCGCCTTCAGGACAACGACGCATCAACATCTCGCCGCAAACCCTTCCGGACTCCTCCGCCACATTATTCTTATGACGAGGTCGAGGAGCAGTACCGAGACGCCATCATCCGGGCAGCGGAGCTGGTTCTAAAGATGATGAAGGAGTTGGGGGTTATGAAGGATGGCTGCGAGACGGTGACCATTCGCGTTCTGGTGCCCCAGCTCTATGGCGAGGAGAGCGAGGATTCTTCTTCTGGCGAGGAGAAATGAAGTGCCAACTCCCAAGAACCAGAATCCCTCTCTCATCTTCCTTATGTTGCTGCTTATAAAACTTAAGACTTAAATTTTTTGAGCCTAACTTTGTAATATAACAGTGATCCAATGTACATGTCTTGCTTGTTATTTTGTTCTTTATTTTGCGAAATGAGTCTCTGGTTTGCTTTATCCTGCGAGACGGTGCTACCCATCTGTCTCGTAGCCTTGCCCTTACTTTTTATTTTGCTTTACTTTGCTTATTGCGAGACGACCCTCTGACGCGCTTACACACGCGAGATGATGTTGTGTCCTGTCTCGTTACCTAGCTGGAGAGTTGGCTCTTCTGTGAGCGCGAATCGCCACTTGCCTTACCTTTTTGCGCGAGATCTGTCTGGTATAATCGTCTCGTCTTGCCCTTTAGGTACTCCCTGCGCGAGTGGCTCTTGGTGATGCAACCTGCCCTCTGATTATTAGAGCGAGCCTTTCGTCTCGCGTGAGTGCCCACTCACCTACGCGAGACCATCCTTGTAACTTCCAGCGGCGAGTGCCTCCACTCGCACTGCTTCAAGTTTTTGCCTAAATTCTTTTCTTCTAAGTTTTAGCTGGGATGTTGTTTTAAGGTGCTTTTCCCAACCATTCCATCATCGAGTGAGTTTATCGCCTTGCTAGCTTGTTGAGAGCCTGGGCAACGAGTCCCCCGGGGACTGAGCCAAGCTCAAAGTGGTGTAGAATTTCCTAGAGTTTAGACCTATTCTCAAGAACTTTGAACCCAACCTTCAAGAACAAGACCTCTCCCCCACAGGCGAGCCTTCGGACCTGCCATCTAATGAGAGCCTGTGCAGCGGGTCTACTTGGGGCCGAGCCGCGCTCGGGGTAGTGAAAAACCAAGGACAAAGAACCAGACCTCTCCCCAATAGGTGAGCCTTCGGACCTGCCAGCTAATGAGAGCCTACGCAGTGGGTCTACCTGGGGCCGAGCCGCACTCGGGGTAGTGCAGAACCAAGGACCAAGGACCAGACCTCTCCCCCACAGGCGAGCCTTCGGACCTGCTAGCTAATGAGAGTCTGTATAGCGGGTCTACTTGGGGCAGAGCCGCGCTCGGGGTAGTGCAGAACCAAGGACTAAGACCTCTCCCCCAAAGGCGAGCCTTCGGACCTGCCAGCTAAAGAGAGCCTGCGCAGCGGGTCTACCTGGGGCCGAGCCGCGCTCGGGGTAGTGCAGAACCAAGGACCAAGAACCAGACCTCTCCGCCACAGGCGAGCCTTCGGACATGCCAGCTAATGAGAGCCTGCGCAGCGGGTCTATCTGGGGCCGAGTCGCGCTCGGGGTAGTGCAGAACCAAGGACCAAGAACCAGACCTCTCCCCCACAGGCAAGCCTTCGGACCTGCCAGCAAATGAGAGCTTGCGCAGCGGGTCTACCTGGGTCTGAGCCGTGCTCGGGGTAGTGCAGAACCAAGGACCAAGACCTCTCCCCCACAGGCGAGCCTTCGGACCTGCCAGCTAATGAGAGCCTGCGTAGCGGGTCTACCTGGGGCCGAGCCGCGCTCGGGATAGTGCAGAACTAAGGACCAAGAACCATACCTCTCCCCCACAGGCGAGCCTTTAGACCTGCTAGTTAATGAGAGCCTGTGCAGCGGGTCTACCTGGGGCCGAGCCGCGATCGGGGTAGTGTAGAACCAAGGACCAAGAACCATACCACTCCCCCCACCGGCGAGCCTTCGAACCTGCCAGCTAATGAGATCCTACGCAGCGGGTCTACCTAGGGTTGAGCCGCGTTCGGGGTAGTGCAGAACCAAGTACCAAGAACCAGACCTCTCCCCCACAGGTGAGCCTTCAGACCTGCCAGCTAATGAGAGCCTGCGCAGCGGGTCTACCTGGGCTGAGCTGCGCTCGGGGTAGTGCATAACCAAGGACCAAGAACCAGACCTCTCCCCCACAGGCGAGCCTTCGAACCTGCCAGCTAATGAGAGCCTGCGCAGCGGGTCTACCTGGGGCCGAGCCGTGCTCGGGGTAGTGCAGAACCAAGGACCAAGAACCATACCTCTCCCCCACAAGCGAGCCTTCGGACATGCCAGCTAATGAGAGCCTGAGCAGCGGGTCTACCTGGGGCCGAGCCGCGCTTGGGGTAGTGCAGAACCAAGGACCAAGACCTCTCCCACACAGGCGAGCCTTCGGACCTGCCAGCTAATGAGAGCCTGTGCAGCGGGTCTACCTGGGGCCGAGCCGCTCTCGGGGTAGTGCAGAAGTGACCACCTTCCTGCCATTTGAATTTCATAGAAGAAAAATGACAAGAATCAATTTGAGAAGTATATTACAATGAATTTGATTTGAGTATACAACTTTTGTTCTCCCTTCTCATGGGTAGAAGCGTTTTAAGTCATTGCCGCTCCAGGTGTGGCTCATGGTCCCACCCTCCACATCCCAGAGGTGGTAACCTCCTGTTCTCAGGACCCTCTCAACAATATAAGGCTCTTCCCAGTTTGGGTTGAGCTTACCCACGGGAGAAAACCTCCCCGCAGCATCAACTTTCTTTAGCACCAGATTTCCTTCCGTGAATTGCTTGATCCTGATATGCTTGTCGAAGTATCTCGCCATCCGCCGTTTGATCTCTTCCTTCCTGATGGCTGCGACATCGTGTAGCTCGTCCACCATATCCAGCGAGAGACGTAAGCCCTCTTCATTTTCTAGCCTCCAAGCCTTGTCTCCATCACCTGCAGCCACAAGTCATGGGGATCGGACCTCAAATTCCACGGGCAGGACCGCCTCACACCCATGGGAAAGTTTGAAGGGGGTCTCGCCGATGGTTGTGTTCGGGGTTGTTCGCATGGCCCACAAAACTGAGGGGAGTTGTTCCACCCAACTCCCCCTCAAATTCTTCACCTTCTTTTTGAGCAAGTTTACGATAATTTTGTTAGCCGCATCCACCTGATCGTTGCTCCTGGGGTGGTGGTTGGAGGCAAACCTGAGGTCGATGCCCAGCTGGGTGTAGAAACTTATGAACTCCTCACTTTCAAATTGAGGACCATTGTCCGTGACAATGGCGTGAGGCAGCCCGTGCCTGCAGATGATCTCCCCCCAAATGAAGTTCATGATGACTTGGGAGGTTACTTTGGCCAGCGTCTTAACTTCTAGCCACTTAGAAAAGTAGTCGATCATAACTAGGAGGAATCTCCTTTGCCCACTAGCCGGAGAGAAAGGCCCAACTAAATCCATCCACCAAATAGTGAACGACCACGGTGCTGTGATTCTTCGAAGCCTTTGAGCTGCCAAGAGCTGGAGGGGGCGTAGAACTGGCATTTTTGGCACCTCCTCGCAAACTCCGTAGCATCCTTCCTTAGGGTGGGCCCGAAGTACCCTTGTCTGATCACCCTTGCCTCAAACGTCCTACCTCCGGAATGGCTACCACATTCCCCGGAGTGTACCTCCTCCAGAATTCGTCGGGTCTCCTCCTCGGTCGCACATCGCGCCAAGAGTCTCGAAAGCATCTTCTGGTGCAATCTCCCTTCATGCATGAGATAGTGGACTGCCTTGCGCCGAAAGCTCTTTGCCTCCTTGATTCCCTCAGGGAGGTTGCATGTGACGAAGGTCACGAAGGGATCCACCCACGACGGTCGCCGATTAACTTACATGAGCTCCACTTCCTCGATCGCTGGATGGAACAGATAGGTTATGGTTCCCCCTCCTCGATGTCCAAACTTGGCCAATCGATCGGCAGCTGTACTTTCTTATCTAGGAACGTGCTGGATGGAGAATGTCCAGAACCTCCCGATTATCGACCTTACCTTGGACAAGTACTTCACAAGGGTGGGTTCCCAAGCTTCGAACTCTCCTCGAATCTGTGATGCCACTAACAATAAGTCTGTGAAAGCATCCACATACTGGATCTCAAGCTGCTTTGCCAAACAAAGGCCGGCTATCACAGCCTCGTACTCTGCCTGGTTGTTAGTTGCAGGAAAGTGTAAGACCACTGTCTGCTCTATGGTGACCCCTTGAGGACGTGTCAGCACCACCCCTGCTCTGAGGGAGTGCTTTCGCGACGCCCCATCCACCGTCATCTTCCATGCCTCCTGCGACTGCGACTCCTCGGCCCCGACCTCCACAACGTAGTCTGCCAAAAAGTCAGCTACTACTTGTGCCTTAATGGAGAGCCTTGACACGAATGAGATATCGAACTCGCTCAACTTGATAGACCACTTGGCCAACCTGCCCGAGTGCTCCACTACTTCAAAAATCTAACGGAGGGGATGGTCTGTCACCACCCTGATTGAGTGTGCTTGTAAGTATGGCTGGAGCTTCCTGGCTGAAATGATCAGGGCGAACACCAGCTTTTCTAGGATAGGGTAGCGAAGCTCCGCCTTATTTAGGATCCTGCTTACATAGTAGATCGGCAACTGCTTCCTCCCCTCTTCCCTAACGAGGACAGAGCTTACCGCCTTGGCTCCCACTCTTAGGTACAAGGTTAGGTTTTCCCCCTCCTTTGGGCTTTGAAGTAGAGGAGCCAGGGAGAGCTTCTCCTTCAACCTTCGGAAAGCCTCTTCACACTCAGGAGTTCACTGGAATCTTTGGTTACCTCACAGCACTTTGAAGAATGACGAGCACTTTTCTCCCGACCTTGAGAGGAACCTACTTAGGCCGGCCAGCTTGCCTGTCAAGCGCTAGACCTCCTTGGCGTTTTGTGGTGATTCTAGCTCTAGGATGGCTTTTATCTTATCCGGGTTAGGTTCTACCCCTGCCGGGGTCATGAGATGCCCAAGGAACTTCCCACGGCCTACACCAAAAATGCACTTTAAGGGGTTTAGCCTCATTTTGAACTTTCGTAAGGTGGCAAACGTCTCCTCCAAGTCTCGAAGGTGCGAGTCTACCCCCTTGCTTTTTAACATTAGGTCATCAACATAGACCTCTAGGTTCCTCCCCCTCTGGCCCTGAAAAACTCGATTCATCATGCGTTGGTATGTTGCCCCTGCGTTTTTCAACCCAAACGACATCATTTTGTAGCTGAAGAATCCCTCCCTCGTGATGAAGGAGATGTCCTTGATGTCGGGAGGGTGCATTCGAATCTGGTGGTAACCTGAAAAAGCATCCAAAAAACTCATAATGGAAAAACCGACGGCTGAATCAACCAGCGTGTCGAGTCGAGGCAGTGGTAGCAATCCTTGGGGCATGATTTATTTAAAAGAGAAAAATCAATACACATGTGCCATCCCCCCCCCCCCTTTTGTCACCATCACCATGTTGGAGACCCAGCCTGGATACTGGATCTCTGAAATGAAACCAGCCTCCAGAAGCTTCTTGACCTCCTCGCGGATCGGCTCCTCCAGCTTTATTGCGATGGTCCTCATCTTCTGGCATATGGGGCGCATCCGAGGATCCAGGTTCAGGCAGTGGCAGGCCATATCCACATCGATGCCTGGCATGTCAGCAGCACTCCAAGAAAAGATGTCGATGTTGCTTTGGATGCATGCCTGCACTCTCTCCTGGTCCTCGGGACTCAGACCCACACTGATCCTCACCTTCCGTATCTGTCTGGCTCTGGTGAGGACTTCCATCTCCACCACCTCCTCCGCCGGCACCAGCCGCGACTGCTCCTAACCGGCCCTTGCCTCCTCTTCCTCCCCCAACTTTCCTTCTCCTCCTACTCCCTCAACTTCCATCGCCTCCCCTAGGCTCTCATTCTGCTGCTGCTCAACCTCCAGGCCTCTCTCGGCTTCCCTCTCAGCTCCTTCTTCTTCCTCCCCCTGCCGACCCTCTCGCGGGTCCAACTCTTCGTCCCTCTGGACCTCCTGCACATCTCTTCCCCACTGCTCCTTCTCAATCTCCTCTCCGATGACCTCTTAAGTCTCCTCCCTTGCCTCCTCTAGGCTCATCTCCTCCTCTCAGACCACCTCTTAATACGCCGCGATTTCCTTCTCCAACTCCTGCGCCTCTGCCATCCAAGATATGGTGTTGACCGCCATAATGTAGCACTGCCTCGCCACCTTCGGGTCCCCTCTGACCCTAACCTACCCCCCCCCCCCCCCCCGTTGTTGAACTTGAGGCATTGATGAAATGAGGAGGGGATGCAGCGAGAGGCGTTGATAAGAGGGCGCCCAAAGATTGTGATGTAACTGCTCGGGGCGTCCACGATCACGAATCTGCAGTTCTGTGACACGCCCCCCAACCTCACGTGCAACCCTACTCCACCTATTACTTCCTTCCTCTCCCCTGAGAAACCGAACAATGGTCCGTCCGAAGCTAGTACTCTCTTGCCTTCGACCTGCATCTCATCGAAAGCCTTTTTGAAGATCACATTTACGGAACTCCCGTTATCCACTAGGATCTTGGAGAGCATGAAGTTTTCTATCGCCGTCTGGATCACCAAGGCGTCGCAGAACGGATCTTCATAATCCGACATATCTTCTGAAGAAAAGGTAATTTTTTCCTTCGAGGGTGGAGCCTGGGAGGTCGAGGCTACCCCTCTTCGGAACATGGTCTGGATGCTCCCCTTACGGGCTGCCTCGATCCCAACCCCTCCATAGATCACTCTGATCCCTCCTCGGGTTCTTACATCCACCAGGTCCTCACATCTATCCTCCATATCTCCTTGCTGCACTTCTACGATCCTCGTCGGCGGATCCTGCCTCCTCACCCCCTGGCTTCCCTGGCTTCTCTCATTTCTAAGAACTCCGGGCAGGTGGCCGTTGCGTGACCCTCCTCCCGATAAAAGTCACAGAAAGGCAACGCCACCCTGCCCCTTCTCCCCTCTCCACCATTTCTCCTTCCAGCTCCTCCCCGAGTTCCTCTCCTTCCTCCTCTACCCCGACCGATCTCCATCGCCTCTTGCTGCTGCTGAAAGCGATCTCTCGGCCCCTGCCTCCAAGCCGACCGATCGAGCCTTCTCGGCTCACGGAAGTTATCTCTCCCCTGAAAACCTTCTCCCAACTCCTGGGGGCGACCCTCCTGAGGCCTCCAACCTATCTGGTTGTTCGTCTCGTGGGCCCCTCCCTTGATGCAATCCCTGCTCCCCCTGCCCCCGGGGCACTTCTCTCCTCCTCTCCTCTCTCTGCTCCCTCCATCTTCCTGCTTCCGGCTCCTTCACATCATCCTCGGCTAACCTAGCCAGCTTCCTTACAAACGTCAGATTGGCCCTCTCGAAGTCTGTCTCCTTTGTCGCCCTCTCCATGAGCTCCTCAAAGGAGAGGGGGGGGGGGTACTCTCTTTAACTCCATACTAAAGAAACCCGGCCTTAGTCCCACAGTAAATGCGAGCATCAGCGTATACCCCGGGACTTCCTAGACCAGGAGGAACTCTTCCTGAAACCGATCCACATAGTGCCCCAACGTCTCATCCTGCTTCTGCCTCACCGCGAACAAGAACTCCGCCTCCTTCTTGCGCTTCTTTGATGTTGAGAACCTCAACAGGAAACTTCTTCGCAGATCTTCAAAATAGTAGAATTATCTCGCTGGAAACTGGTGAAACCAGTCCCGCGCCTTCTCCTTCAACATGATGGCGAACAGCCGACACTTGAAGGCATCCGTCATCTGCCTTATTGAAACAACGTATTCAAACCACTGCACGTGTTGTACAGGGTCATCCTTCCCCGAGTAGTAGTACATGTCAGGCTCCCGCAACCCCTCCGGCACTGGAGCCGAGATGATGAGCTCACTGAAAGGGCTCTCGCCACCTGCCTGCCGAGAGGGCACATCTCGCGACCTCAGCTGGCTGGCCCGATCCGTGAGACCATGCCTAGTGAAGAGCTCTCACACAGCTGCCTCCCTCTCGTCGACTTCTGATGGGATCTCTTTTTCGGGATGCCTGCTTGGGAAGAGCTCTCGTGCCGCTACGTCCCTCTCGCCAGCCTCCGCCGAGACCTCCTTCTCCAGGCGCTGTCCAGGGGCGTTCTCGCCTAAGAGCGGGACCTCTTCTATCGGGACCTGAGGCGTGTCCCACTCGCTCCTTGCCGAGAAGGCCAAGTTGATGGTCTGCAGAACCTCTCGCCTGAAGTCCTCCAACATCTTCCTTGTCGCTTCCTCTCCCCGGGAGGGGGAAAATCCTGAATCAGATCCTTCACCTTCACCTCCTACCATCTGACCCAACTTAGGCCTTTCTTGTATCAGCTACCTTTCACGCTCACCGCAGCAGAACTGTTGAAGCCAAAATTTGACTTCGACAAAAGTTCGAAAAATAGGGGTGTAGGCAACACCTACTCGTCCCAAGCTCTGACCTCCGACTGGTCGTGAAGGACTAGAAACTGACCCAAAGCCTCAGTAGGGAGGTCCCACCGCTTACCCGGAAGATCTCTGAGAGCTTCCCCTCCAAAGCCAGAAGCTGGGCTTGGAGCTCCTCAGAAAGCACAGACAAAAGCCTCTCAATTCCTGGGGGAAAACGGTGTGCTTCTAAAGAACCCCTATGGGTCTATTTATAGTTTTCTGAGTTGGATCTGCTAATAACCATACCGAGTTGATCTGAAATTACCAAAGTACCCTTGGTTGGGTCTGCCAACACCCAAACTCCGCTCTTCTGTGGAGTTGTATGCAGACTACCAAGGGTAAAAGGGTAAAAAATACCCAGGGTAGAAGAGTAAAATCCCCTTGGGGGTAGAAAAGTGAAAACTGCCTCCCTTCTGCTTGGCGAGTGGGGGAAGAGCCTATCGGCGCGACGAATCTCCCTCCCATCTCACCATACTTATATGTCGTGAGGCCTTCTCGCGCTTGACGGTCTTCTCGTGCCCCCAGGAGGAGCGTCTCGCCTATCTGCGGAGACTACCCATCTTGCCACCTGCGAGTGGACCCCTATGGTCCTACTCGCCCATTCAATCCTCTCGCCTGCTTCGACTATTCGGACCTTTGAGGATCTCTCGCGAGCCCGAGGTTGTACAGTATTGGTTCGTGTGAATAGTCCAAGACATGATATATGGGCTAGATTTCTTCAGACATTAATTGCGTGAGTTTCATCAATTGGATATGTCTTGTTGGGAAATATGTCAATAATGTTCTTGATTTGAAAAAGTCCTCAAGATGTAGATGATTACACTAAGTATTTGATGAATGTGTTTAGATTGTAGTTCTAAGGTATTAGATAGTGCAAGGGTAGCATAGGGCTATGTTGAAGCCTGAAAAATTCTCTGCTTCAAAATATTATGATCATTGCAGCCTAAGGTTACTGGTGCGGTGGTCGGACTTGACGGCTAGACAGGCTTGGACACAGAAACATAGGGAAAACTAAAAGGAACCTAGGTGCTACAGCAGGGATGTCCCACCACGTACTCGATGCTTAGAAGAAGCTTCCCCTCCACAACCAAAGATGGTCGAGCATGGTGCATGGTGGACACAGACTGGCGACTATCAGAGGACGGCGACCAAGGGGATGATAACTATTTCGCAGCTAAAGTCCTTGATAGCATTATCCTAAAGCTCAGTCAAAAGTCCAGAAAAAAGGTTTAGTCCAGATCTTTTGCGAGATTCCAAAGTTCATATCCTTGTACCCCATAGGATCCTATTTATAAGCAAATCCAATGGGCGGAGGTCTTATTTATATCCCAACCCCCACCTGGTGACTAGGCGACTTCCGGGAGAACTCACTCGGCTTGGGAGACTATCGGCCCTAGTCCCCTACCCGACGAGTATGCGAGGGGAGCTCGTCGTACTCGCTATTGCCTTTTACTTCCTTGAATATTGACTCTGACTTTTACCTTAACCTCTTGAATTTGACTTCTTCCTGACCTGGCTTTGAGTGGGCCCCCCTTAATGAATATGGTTTGTACACAATCTCCGCTCTTTGCGAGCAACGTAAGTGCTCAGAAAGAAACTGATGCTTAAAATCTGATTGTTGCAGTAGACAAGTGCACCTATCGCTTGTATCATGATCAAGTGTCGTATTTCCCGGGTCTTTTGAGTACTTTTACTCACAAGGTGGAACTATTAACTTATCGAGTGAAAATTGGTTTTGGTTTTTGTAAAAACGAAGAGAGATGACTAACAAGAAAATTCACGATTTAGCACTTGATTGGGCGTTCTTGGGAATCTGATTATAAAAGATACGTTCTAATTCTTGAGAATCCATTTCGATTGGGGGATTTAAAAATACAATAGCAACTCGCTAAAGACAACTACCGCCTAATTTTAAAAACATTTCAAACATAATCTCTTAAAATTTGAAAGTAATTTAAAATTGCATGAACGAAAAATCCCAAAACCAAAAGATTTGATATCCTCAATTCTCATAGAAGAATATCAAAATCTCTTCATTTCCGAGCGATCTATGACATTCACGAGCCTCTCGGCTAACTAGACTACCAATCGGATAGCGAAATTTTATATACTAGTAATATAAATACGCCGCCAAATTTTAATTGGAAATAAATCGCAATTAAAAATTCAAAAATTAGAGACGAAAAATTATAATTAAATCTTCATCCCAATACTAACCAATCAAGTACTAAGAAAGGATTTAGCTACTCATGATAAAGAAAACAACAACAATGAAATAAAAAGTTTGCATTTTCATTAGAAGGGAAATAACAAAAGTACACAACACAATGGAAATTAAAGCATAAGAGACAACATAAAAGAAACTCTCATACAAGGTAGAACTCTCTCTCTCTCTCTCTTGAACTTGCTCTCTTCTCTAACTCTAACTTTTTTTCCTCTCTCTCAAAGCCTTGGCTTCATGCTCCTTTTATAGCAACCATGGAAGGATCTAGATAAAGAATAAAATGAAAGGACATAGGATTTAATTGGTGAGAATAAATGTGGGGAAATGAAGAGGTGGAGGGAGGTGAAAAGGTGAATGAGGGAGTTTAACATAGCCGGCCACATGAAATGGTGATGAATTAATGAATATGAGGTTTTAATTGATTGGAGTTAATGTGATTAATTAAGAAATGAAGGAGGAACTTAAAGTGGGCGGTTTTGATTAAGGAGGTTATGAGTGGAATTAAGAATAGGTGGCGGTTTGCATGGTGGAGGAAATGAATGGCCGGTTTTAATTTAGAGGTGGCCGGTTATGAATGAAAGTTTTGGCCGGCCATATGAAATGAGGTTTACTATTAATAGTGGTGGAGAAAATAGAATATGGGGGGGAAGAAAAAGGGAGAGAGAAAAAAGGAAAAAAAAAACTAAAAATAGAGAAGAGGAAGGAATGTGGCCGGCCACATGTAAATGAAAAAAATAAAATGAGTGGCAACATGACATGATGTATTTATGGGAGAGGATTATATAAAAATTAAAATAAGAAGATGCTACATGAAATAATTATATAAAGAGGCTTGCATGGGAAAGGAGGCTACATGTATTGATAGTTATAACTATTCATACATGGTCATGCATGAAAAATCAATTACCATGCATACATATATGAATAGTTATAATAATAATAAAGGATAATTCATGTATTGGGAGGAGAGAAAAAAGGTGGGAAAGCAACATGCTTGCAAAACTTATTTGCGTGGGAAATATTTCTCGTACAAAAATGGACAGCGGGCGTTTTACATCGAATCGTGTCGAATTCCCCCCAGGCCTGTCACAAAACAAAATAAAATGATATTAGTATAAATAATTATGATATATTAATAATTAGATAATTATATTAAAATTAAGAGTAAATACATATAATTTATAATATAAATATAATAATAATGATGAACATATTTTAGTCAAAATATGTGTCATCAAATCCCACCAGACTTAAGCCTTTGCTTGTCCTCAAGCAAAACAAGACTTACTATAAAAGTTAAATTAACAAAATTTTCTTGTTTTTTTTGTTTAAGAACACCAAAACAAAAATTAAACTATCAAAATTAATATGCTACCAATGAGTGCATTGATAGAAATCAATATAGAGGAGAATATAGAAGAGATTAAAGATATTACTATGACATATACTTAGATTGTAAATTTTCTACCAACATAAAAATAAGGCATCAACATGTTACCTAACAAACGTAATAGATGTAGCGATTCAACTATTGCGATAATTAAGGGCAAGATATATATTAGTTGTAAATATCTGTACCTAATTAAGAGCCTACGGTTTTGGCAATTGCTATTATTTTGGTTGTAAATAGCTTGTCGTTTTGATTCCTTCCAGTTTAGGAAACTCTTGTTATTTTTGGCTCTATATAAAGCCATGTACGTTAATAAGAAGAGACAGAGAAAATTCATCCCCCCCCCACCTTCTTCTTTCATGGTATCAGAGCGAGGTTCATAACATCTCTTCCTGTGTTACTTTCACCGGTGTTGTACCCATGGCAAAAGTTGGTGGTGAAGCTATCGAAAAAGGCAAGATGGTAGCTGTCGATCTAACTTCTCCATATTATCTACCCCCTTCGGATCATCCCGGTATGACCATTTATCCTGTGGTCCTCAAGGGCGACAACTATCAAGAATGGGAGAAGAGTATACGCAATGCATTTCGAGCTAAGCGTAAGCTCTGTTTCCTAGATGGCACGGTGACTAAACCAGATGATGATGCAAAGGAGATAGAAGACTGGTGGAGCGTTAATTCCATGCTCGTTGCATGGGTGCTCCAATCCATTGAACCCTCCCTTCGTTCCACAATTACCTACTATGAGACTGTGCAAGAACTTTGGGACGAGTTGTAGCAACGGTTTTCCATTGGAAATGGACCTCGGATCCACCAACTAAGGTCAGATCTTACTCGCCACCATCAACGTGGTCAGAATATAGCAACATACTATGGACATCTCAAGAAGATTTGGGATGAGCTTTCCACTTACGTGAAGGCAAGAGGATGTACTTGTGGTAAGTGCACTTGCCACTGGGCTACGGATTTAAGCAAGGAGCGTGAAGATGAGCGAGTTCATCAATTTTTTATGGGCCTCGATGATGATTTATATGGTACCTTGCGCTCTAATATTCTGGCCCAGGATCCTCTCCCCCCTCTGAATCGTACTTATGCCTTAGTGGTGCAAGAAGAACGACACAAGACAATGACAAAAGTTCGTGATGCACGCAATGACGGTATGGTTTTTGCTCTTCGCAGTGCTCCGTCTCGTCTCCATGACAAGCCCACTTGCTCGAATTGTGGACGTTCAGGACATGAGGCAAGTTCTTGCTTCAAAATAATAGGATATCCAGAGTGGTGGAATAATGGACGGGGGACCGACAAAGGAGCAGAGAAAGGGAGGGGTGGTCGCTCTGCTTCCGGTCTTGGACGCGGGAAGGGCGTTGGTGGTGTTGCCAACGCAGCTCAAACTACCACCAATCCAATTGGTTCACCTACTCTTCATGCTCCATTTACATCTCAGGATCGTACAAGTCTCTCTCCTGCATTGACTAATGATCAATGGAATGAGGTTTTGAACATGTTCAAATCCTTTACTCATAAATCTTCTTCCAGTGAGCATCTCTCGGGTAAGTCGTCTTCCCAATGGATATTAGATACCAGTGCCTCTTACCATATGACAGGTGATAAAAAAAATTGCTTGTAAACGTATCCGACATTTTTCCATCTCCCATTATGTTAACTGATGGGACACATACCAATGTTGTCTAGGAAGGGACAATGATTTTCAGTACAAATATGACAATTCGGCACGTTTTATATGTTCCGCGGTTAACCTGTAATCTGATATCTTTTGCCCAGTTGATCAAAGAATTAAATTGCATAGTCACCCTAACTGACAAACTATGTGTGATACAGGACCGCACTTCGAGGATGGTGATTGGGGCAGGTAAAGAGAGGGATGGGGTCTATTGGTTCCACTCAGCGGCTTCAACTGGTAAACTCTGTCATACAACTCAAGCCGATTCTTACCAAGCGTGGCATCGGCGCCTTGGGCATCCTTCTCGTCTGATAATTTCTCAGCTACCAGGCATCAGTGGTATCGATCAGCATATTAATGAACCTTGTGATGTTTGTTTCCAAGCAAAACAAACTCGTACATCCTTTCCAATTAGTTCTAATAAAGCTGCTGATTTATTTGACTTAATTCATTGCGATGTGTGGGGACCCTACAACGTTCCTTCTTCATGTGGTGCTTCATATTTTTTGACAATAGTGGATGATTGTTCAAGAGGAGTTTGGGTGCATTTAATGGCCACAAAAACAGCGGTTGGGAAAATTATCCAATCTTTTTGTGCCATGACTGAACGACAATTTAATAAGAAGGTGAAGCGTGTTCGTAGTGACAATGGGACCGAATTTACCACTTTAAAAAATTTCTTTGCCGAACAAGGTATTTCATTTGAGACCTCTTGCGTTGGTACCCCTCAACAAAATGGGCGGGTGGAACGCAAACACCGTCATATTCTCAATATAGTCTGTGCACTCCGCTTTCAAGCCCATTTACCTCTTGAATTTTGGGGGGAATGTATTCTTACTGCTGGTTATCTTATCAATCGTACACCTTCCGCCATCCATAAAGGCAAAACCCCATATGAAATCCTCTTTGGCTGTCCGCCTAATTATGACCATATCCGAACATTTGGATGTCTTTGTTTTGCGTCCCAAATTCCCCGTGATCGAAATAAGTTTGGTTCTCGTAGCCGTAAATGCATCTTTGTTGGGTACCCACATGGTAAGAAGGCCTGGCGGTTATATGATCTTGAAAACAGAGAGTTTCTGAACTCATGTGATGTTGTTTTTTTATGAAAATAATTTTCCCTATGCATGTACTGCTTCATCACAATCTCCCATAACTGGTGCGTTGTCACACTCTCACCATCCTGATATTGATCTTGCTGGGCTTGAATTCTCACCTAGTTAGCCCATTCATTTGATCCCTTGTCCAACAGATGTCATAGGAAATACTGAGATGGAGAACACTACTGAGCCTGGTATGCCCATTGAGCACAACATGCCTTCGACATTCCCTACAGGATCTGATGTAAGGGGAAGTGATATTCTTGAGCCATCTTTGGATACTCGACCTACAGCTGGCACTCTTTCTACAGAGGCTCGGGATTCTGCTTCAGATTCTTATGTTGATGGCATTCGGCGTAGCCAACGTGCATGTCAATCGTCAGTTCGTTTACACGACTATGTTTGTCATACTGCTCGCTGCTTAGACCCCCCCCCCTCTCCATCCTCTGCTCTATCACCAACCTCAGGTACGCCATATCCAATAGTGAATTATATGACTTGCAATAATTTTTCTGCTTCCCATGGTCATTTTTTGGCCGCCATCACTACAGGACAGGAACCCACTTGTTTCTCTGAAGCTGTTCGTAAGCCAACTTGGCGCGAGGCCATGCATAAAGAAATCATGGCTCTGGAAAACAATGGTACATGGGTGATTGTCGATTTACCACCTGGAAAGAAAGCTATTGGATGCA
Organism: Platanthera guangdongensis; assembly: GCA_039583875.1. NCBI lineage: Eukaryota > Viridiplantae > Streptophyta > Magnoliopsida > Asparagales > Orchidaceae > Platanthera > Platanthera guangdongensis. Next base: position 167,696,110 of record CM077156.1, on the reverse strand, counting down.
AGTGGATATATAAAATCAAGTACAACTCTGATGGTACCATTGAGCGCCACAAGGCTCGTTTAGTTATTCTCGGTAATCGTCAGGTTGAAGGCATTGACTTTGACGAGACATTTGCGTCGGTTGCTAAAATGGTTTCAGTTCGTGTCTTTCTTGCCGTTGCAATTGTTCGTGGTTGGGAACTTTATCAAATGGATGTTCACAATGCTTTTCTACATGGTGATCTCGATGAGGAAGTATACATGACTCTTCCTCCTGGGTTCTCTAGTTCTTCCTCTGGGAAGGTGTGTCGCTTGCGTAAATCTCTTTATGGTCTTCGCCAGGCACCTCGTAATTGGTTTGCAAAGCTTGCCTCTGCTTTGACGTCTTTTGGTTTTGTCCAATCTTATGCTGATTATTCCTTATTCCCTTTGGAACGCAATGGTACTGTTCTTCATGTCCTTGTGTATGTCGATGACTTGATTATTGCGGGAAATGTTTCTGAAGCCATCGCTAATTTTAAGGCTTATTTGAGTGCATGCTTCCACATGAAGGATTTGGGTGCGTTGAAATACTTTCTTGGGATTGAGATTGCTAGAGGACCGGATGGATTGTATCTTTCCCAACGAAAGTATGCATTAGATATCATCTCTGATTCTGGTTTGCTTGGTGCGAAGCCATGTGATTTCCCTATGGAACCAAATCATCAGCTAGCACTCGCCGCGGGTCCAAATTTCGCGCATCCTGAACAGTATCGTCGGCTCGTTGGTCGCTTGATTTACCTTACCTTCACTCATCCAGAGTTATGTTATGCGGTTCATATTCTTGCTCAATTTATGCAGTGTCTGAAGGAGGCTCATTGGAATGCCGCTCTTCGCGTTGTACGCTACTTAAAAAATACTCCCGGACAGGGTATTCTTCTCCACCGCAACAGCGATCTACACCTCAATGCTTACTGTGATTCAGATTGGGCTACTTGCCCTCTAACACGTCGTTCCGTTACAGGTTATTTTATTATGTTGGGCATGTCTCCTATCTCCTGGAAAACAAAGAAACAGCCAAGCGTCTCTCGGTCTTCTGCTGAAGCCGAATATCGTTCGATGGCTACCACAAGTTGTGAGCTTACGTGGCTTAAATCTTTGCTAAAATCTCTTGGTGTTTCACGTTCAAGACCTATGCGTTTGTTCTGTGACAGTCAAGCTGCTTTACATATTGCTGCCAACCCTATTTTTCATGAACGCATGAAACACATTGAGATTGATTGTCATTATGTGCGTGATCAAATTCAAGCAGGGCATATCACTACCTTCCATGTTCGCACTAATATGCAGCTTGCTGATATTCTTACTAAGGCTCTCGGGAAACAACAATTTCAGTTCCTCTTGCGCAAGTTGGGCATTCAAGATCTCCATACGCCAACTTGAGGGGGAGTATTGCGATAATTAAGGGCAAGATATATATTAGCTGTAAATATCTGTACCTAATTAAGAGCCTACGGTTTTGGCAATTGCTATTATTTTGGTTGTAAATAGCTTGCCGTTTTGATTCCTTCCAGTTTAGGAAACTCTTGTTATTTTTGGCTCTATATAAAGCCATGTACGTTAATAAGAAGAGACAGAGAAAATTCATCCCCCCCCCCCACATTCTTCTTTCATCAACCAAAATAAGTGCATTGAACAAACAACATGTTGCTAGACTTCGATTATTCTACAAAACACTCCAAGATAACCTCCAAAGAAATCCATCAATGATGGTGACCATAGGCTTGCCCGGTCACACTCTCTCCACTATACAAGGTAATGTCATGACTTAAAGATCAAAAGGGCTTTCCTTAGGAATAAAATTTGGCTTATGTAAATGATAAGGATTTGGAAATCAAAAGATAAACACGAAGGCTAAAGATCACACTAAACCAAGGTGAGAGTTTTATAAAATTTAAAAATAAAACCCTCAATCAAAAAAAATTTTTACAACAAACTCTCCCATTTTTTTTGAAACATAAGGCCATGAATATTTTTCTTTCAAAATTGGCCAATGAAATTCTTTTTCACTTGATTTTTTTATTATTATTTTTTTACATTGATACTTTATTTTTCATACAAAACAGCTCCAAATAAAAATGTGAAAATTCCACTTTTTTCACAATAAAAACCACATCACAATATTTTAATAAAACTCAAATATTTAGTGTGATCATGGGATAGATGTTTTGGCTTTGGTGAAAATGAAAGGTGGAGCTAACAAAGAAATTAGGAAAGGCCCAAAATGGTTTAACAAAGTGAATTTTTATGGTGGGCAAAAAGGCACAAACGATCCAAAAGGAGGCCTAAATCACTTCTAAAAGATCATGACAAACTTATGCAAATGTTTCGAGAGTCGCTTGAGGCAAGTTCTAGCCACCAAGAAAGACTACCTTGCGAGTGAGTGTCTAATAATATCGTCTAACAAAATAAGTACGCTATTACACTTAGAATAGAAGAGATAACTACAATATTAAAATAAAAATGATGCCAAAATTTATGAAAGAGAAAATGACAAAATTAAGATATGAAAGAGTAATATAGTTAAACTAGACTCTATCCTAACATACTACCAATGATTAAGAATACTACATGAGCCTACACAACACTCAAAGAAACATACTAAAATAATGATAGAAAATAATTTTTGATGGTTTTCAAATTTTAAGTTTCCTAATTTTTTTTTGTTTGTTAAAATATTATCTTTTTTTTGTGTGTTTTTTTCTTTTATAACATAATAACATAAACATAAGCTTAAATAAATATATTTTTTTTTGATTTACCTAAATTTGATATGATTTTCTTTTTGAAATTTTCTAATATAAACAAACCAAAACAACACAAAATTCAAACTAACTCAATCCCACCGGACTTGGGGAAAACATCATCCTCGATGTTAAAAAGAAGAAATAAAAGAAATTGAAAATAAATAAAACAGGTACTTCCCTGAATTGGCGAGTCTGAAGGTTGATTCTGCTTCCTCATGCTTGCTTTGTAGAACATCTTGAAACTTGTCTTGAATTATCATAAAAATCAGCAACGTTGAAGCAACACAGTGGCCAATTCGTAGGAGCCGCCGGAACAAAGATAAAAAGAAAAGAAAAGTGCAAAAAATACAAAAGAAAGAAAAGAATAACAAAAATTACTAAGTGTTTGGAAGAAAAACAACTTCATTGTCCTCGGCAATAACATCACCAGAATAATAGAGTTTAAGACGCTGACCATTAACTTTAAAATCACCCTTGTCAGGGTGTGAAAGCAACGCAGTGTCATATGGAAAAACTTCTTTCACCATAAATGGACCAGACCAACGTGATTTCAATTTTCCGGGAAATAAGCGCAAGCGAGAATTATAAAGTAAGACTCGGTCGCCCGGTTTAAATGTTTTTGGGTGCCTTAAATTTTTATCGTGAAAGTGCTTCGTTCGCTCTTTATAAATCTTGTTATTTTCATAAGCGTTGGAGCGTCACTCGTCGAGTTCGTTTAGTTGGAATTTGTGATGTTCAGCGACAGAGTGGGGATCAATATTTAAAAATTTTAAGGCCGAAAAGGCACGGTGTTCTAGTTCTACCGGTAAGTGACACGATTTTCCATAGACTAATCGATACGGAGTACAACTGATGGCGGTTTTGTAAGCCGTTCGATAAGCCCAAAGAGCGTCGTCGAGTTTTAAAGACCAATCTTTTTTAGAAGATGAAACAGTTTTTCCAATATACGCTTGATTTCTCGGTTAACAACTTCGACTTGGCCGTTAGTTTGGGGGTGGTATGCAGTGGAAAGCTTATGTGTAACGCCATATTTTAATAAAATTTTTGAAAGTTGGGCGTTACAAAAATGCGCACCCCTATCACTAACGATTGCCCTAGGCATGCCAAATCGAGAAAATAATTTTTTAAGAAAAGAAATAACAACACGAGAATCATTCGTAGGAAGAGCTTGGGCTTCCACCCATCGGGAAACATAATCAACCGCAACTAGAATGTATTTATTACCGCAACTTGAACGAAGGGGGCCTACAAAATCTATTCCCCAAAGATCAAAAACTTCGCATTCAAGAAAATAGTTTTGCGTCATTTCATTTTTATTAGAAATATTTCCGGTCCGTTGGCAACTATCGCACCGTCTCACCAAAGATTGAGCATCTTTGAAAAGGCTAGGCCAATAAAAGCCTGCACTTAGAACTTTGTGAGCAGTCCGATTGGCTTGATAATGGCCACCAGTCGGTCCTTCATGTACATGTTTCAAAATATTTTGACCTTCTTCAAATGAAACACATCTTCGTACTACTTGGTCCGCACATACTCTAAAGAGAAATGGGTCCTCCCAAAAATAATTTTTCAAATCAGCAAAGAATTTCTTCTTTTGTTGAAAAGAAAAATCATTTGGGAGGATACATGCCACCAAATAATTGGCAATATTGGCAAACCAAGGCGTAGAAGATGAAGAATTGATTTTTAAAATTCTTTCATCCGGAAAAGAGTCGTTAAAAGATTTTTCATTTAATTCTTCAATAAATGGATTTTCTAAATGAGATAAATGATCGGCCGCAAGATTTTCGGCTCCTTTCTTATCCCGGATTTTCAAGTCAAACTCTTGAAGTAGTAGAATCCAACGAATTAAGCGTGGCTTGGCATCCGGTTTAGAAAGTAAATATTTAAGAGCCGAATGATCGGTAAAAACAATAACTTTCGAGAGGGTGATATAAGGACGAAACTTATCAAACGCAAAAATAACGGCTAAAAGTTCCTTTTCCGTTGTGGTGTAATTTTCTTGTGCCGAAGTGAGTGTCTTACTTGCGTAATAGATTGGATGAAAGCTTTTAGAAATACGTTGGCCTAAAACTGCACCAACGGCAAAACTACTCGCATCGCACATAATCTCAAATGGAAGTTTCCAAACCGGAGCAATCATGATCGGCGCGTTAATAAGTTTTTCCTTAATTAAGTTAAAAGCGTATAGGCAATCGTCGTCAAATAAAAATGGTGTATCCTTTTCAAGGAGATGAGTGAGAGGTTTAGTGATCTTTGAAAAATCTTTTATAAAGCGGCGATAAAAACCAACATGTCCTAAGAAACTTCTAATAGCTTTTACGTTAGTCGGCGGAGGAAGTTGTTTCTATTTTTGCTCTATCTACCTCGATACCCTTAGAAGAAATCTTATGACCCAAAACTAAAACTTCACGCACCATGAAATGACACTTTTCCCAATTTAAAACAAGATTTGTTTCTTCACATCTTTTTAAAACTTTTTCTAAATTTTTCAAACATAAATCAAAAGAATCTCCAAAAACCGAAAAGTCGTCCATGAATACTTCCATAATGTCTTCTACGTACTTATCAAAAATAGCCAACATACATCTTTGAAATGTAGTCGGCGCATTACATAAACCAAATGGCATTCTTCGATAGGCGAAGGTGTCAAAGGGACAAGTAAACGTTGTTTTCTCTTGGTCCTCGGGTGCTATGGGAATTTGGAAATATCCCGAGAGACCATCAAGAAAACAATAGAATCTATGACCGGATAAGCGCTCTAATATTTGATCTATAAACGTTAATGAGAAGTGATCTTTGCGAGTGACATCGTTTAATTTGTGATAATCTATGCACATCCGCCATCCGGTTACCGTTCGTGTTGGAATTAAATCATTTTTTTCATTTTTTACTACGGTTATACCCCCTTTCTTAGGAACTACTTGAACCGGGCTTACCCATTTGCTATCCGAAATTGGATAGATAATCCCCGCATCTAATAATTTAATAACCTCATTTTTTACTACGTCTTTCATATTTGGGTTTAATCGGCGTTGAGGTTGAACGATATTGCGGGAGTTATCTTCTAAAAGTATTTTATGTGTACAAAAAGATGGGTTTATGCCTTTTATATCTGAAATTTGCCAAGCTATAGCCCGACGGTGCTTTTGTAATACGATTAATAATATTTTCATTTTCGAATTCCGTTAAAAAGGCCGAGACTATAACCGGTAAATTAGAATTATTTTCTAAAAATATATATTTGAGATGATCGGGTAATTGCTTAAGCTCCAAAGTGGGTGGCTCCTCGTAAGAAGATTTTAAAATTTTATCTTTTTCTAAACTAATTTCTTCAAAAGATTTGGATTTTGGCTCACTTTCAGAAATATTGTTGATGGCCATAATTGTATTAGGTGGAAAATTATGCGGGAGTTCCAAAAAGGAAGAAAAACTTTTTTTAGAAAAAGTTTCAAAAGGAAAATTTGGCTCGTCTTGAGAAACGTCTAAGAAAAAACAAGAGTCGTCATTGGATGAAGTATTTTTCATAGAAGGGGTGATGGAAAATGAAACTTCGTCATCACCTACTCGTAGAAAAAGTCTTCCGTTGCTTACATCAATTACCGTACGAGAGGTGGCAAGAAAAGGGCGGCCAAGGATTAAGGGAACCTCGACGTCCTCTTCGATATCCAAAATGACAAAGTCTACTGGAAAGATAAACTTGTCAACCTTTACGAGCACGTCCTCAACTATTCCTAACAGATACTATATGGACCTATCCGCAAGTTGAATACTCATCCTAGTCGGGCTTAGAGTGCCTAATCCTAGCTTCTTAAAAAGAGAAAAAGGCATCAAGTTGATGCTCGCTCCTAAATCGGTCAACGCACGTTTCACAAATAAATCACCAAAAACGCATGGAATAGAAAAGCTACCTGGATCATTTATTTTTTTAGGTAAAGTATTTGTTAAAACTGCGGAGCACTCGGCGTTTAAAGTAACATGAGACAGACTTTCCAATTTCTTTTTGTTAGTTAAAAGATCTTTCAAATATTTCGCATACTTCGGCATATTAGCTATCGCTTCACATAAAGGTAAATTGATATGAATTTGTTTAAACATAGATAAAAATTTGCCGTAATGCCCATCTAGTTGTTCTTTAGCTAATTTTGACGGATACGGAAGAGGCGGTTGATATTCCTTAATGTTATTAGAATTAGAATTTGAAACTTGAGGAGTAGGAGGAGGGGAAGAAGAGATGGGTACCTCCTTTTCAACCAGCTTTTCATGAGTGGTTACCACTTTACCGCTCCGAAGTGTGATGGCCTTCGCTTGCTCCTTTGGGTTGGCCTCTGTATTGCCTGGTAACGCTCCTTGCTGATGATCAGAGAGCATTTTTGTAATTTGCCCAATTTGGTTTTCCAAATTACGGATGGATCCGGTGAGATTCCGGATATTTGCATCATTAGTTGTCGTATATTTGGTGAAAACTTCCTCCAAAGAAGGAAGTTTTGGAGCTTGCGGTGGAGGAAATCCGGGTGGATTTGCGTTTGGGGGACGCATAGCATTCCCCGGATTGCTCCAAGAGAAATTGGGGTGGTTTCTATAACCCGGGTGATAGGTATCAGCATAATTAGTATTACCCGGATTAAAGGGTGGCCGATTTGGATTTCCCATATAATCCACATGCTCGGCCAACGTAGTGGGAGAGGGGGAAGAAGTACGATCCCAGGTAGGTGTAGAAGAGGAAGCAGACATCTCTTCTAATCGTTTGTTTAGCATCTCAACCTGGAGAGATAGATTGGAGACCGTATCAATTTCATACATCCCGGCCGGTTTAGGTGGTTTAGAGCGAGGTGTACTCCATTGATAGGTATTCAAAGCCATACCTTCTATAAGCTCTTGGGCGGCCGCCAGTGTTTTGTTATTAAGCGTTCCACCGGCAGCGGCATCAATATGTTGCCTAGTTTGAGAATTTAGGCCGTTATAAAAGGTTTGGATTTGTAACCAATCCGGAATTGCATGATGAGGACATCGACGAAGCAATTCCTTGAAACGCTCCCAAGTATCATATAACGTTTCTGAATCAAGTTGGGAGAAATAAGTAATATCATTGCGCAATTTAGCCGTTTTAGCCGGCGGAAAGTATTTCGTAAGAAATCTTTCCGTCATTTGAGCCCATGTTGTGATTGATCCTCTTGGTAGAGAATTCAACCATTGTTTGGCTTTAGTGCGCAATGTAAATGGAAATAACCTTAGCTGGATGGCATCATCGGATACACCATTAATTTTAAAAGTATCGCATATTTCTAAGAAATTAGAAATATGCGCGTTGGGATCTTCATCTTGAAGCCCATCAAATTATACATATTGTTGTACCATTTGGATGATGCTTGGCTTCAACTCAAAATTATTGGGGGCAATAGCGGGGCGAACAATACTAGATTGAGCCTCATCCAAGTTTGGACGGGCATAATAGGACATAGTCCTTTGTTCGACCGCATTTGGCTCACCCATATTGGAAGAAGAAGAAGAAGAAGGAGATCTAGGAGAATGGGAAGAAGAACTAAATGAAGAAGGTGAAGAAGAAGGCGGTGACGGAGAGAGAATTAATGAAGGATTAGGAGTGTCTCCTAAGGATTCCGTATCTTGAAAATTCGGAACTCGAAATCGTAAGCGGTGCCGAAGGGTTCGCTCGATTTCCGGATCCAAATCAAAAAGAGGTGACGGATTCCCTCGGGTCATACACCACACATAAAAATTTTAAGATTAAAAATTTATAAAAAAAATTCTAGGACTTCGCAAGGAATACCCGGTGAAGGGCTCTTGAGATACTAGGCGGTCTTGTGGGATGAAAACCCAACACGGCTGTTTCGCAAGAAGTTTTAATTATAAAAATTTAAAAATCAAAATTTTTATGAAAAAAAAATGATAAGAGTAATAGAACCTTGCTTTCAAAATATCAAAAATTAGTTCCCCGGCAACGGCGCCAAAAACTTGATGCTTAAAATCTGATTGTTGCAGTAGGCAAGTGCACCTATCGCTTGTAGCATGATCAAGTGTCGTATTTCCCGGGTCTTTTGAGTACTTTTACTCACAAGGTGGAACTATTAACTTATCGAGTGAAAATTGGTTTTGGCTTTTGTAAAAACGAAGAGAGTTGACTAACAAGAAAATTCACGATTTAGCACTTGATTGGGCGTTCTTGGGAATCTGATTATGAAAGATACGTTCTAATTCTTGAGAATCCATTTCGATTGGGGGATTTAAAAATACAATAGCAACTCGCTAAAGACAACTACCACCTAATTTTAAAAACATTTCAAACATAATCTCTTAAAATTTGAAAGTAATTTAAAATTGCATGAACGAAAAATCCCAAAACCAAAAGATTTGATATCCTCAATTCTCATAGAAGAATATCAAAATCTCTTCATTTCCGAGCGATCTATGACATTCACGAGCCTCTCGGCTAACTAGACTACTAATCAGATAGCGAAATTTTATATACTAGTAATATAAATACGCCGCCAAATATTAATCGGAAATAAATCGCAATGAAAAAATTCAAAAATTAGAGACGAAAGATTATAATTAAATCTTCATCCCAATACTAACCAATCAAGTACTAAGAAAGGATTTAGCTACTCATGATAAAGAAAACAACAACAATGAAATAAAAAGTTTGCATTTTCATTAGAAGGGAAATAACAAAAGTACACAACACAATGGAAATTAAAGCATAAGAGACAACATAAAAGAAACTCTCATACAAGGTAGAACTCTCTCTCTCTCTCTCTTGAACTTGCTCTCTTCTCTAACTCTAACTTTTTTTCCTCTCTCTCAAAGCCTTGGCTTCATGCTCCTTTTATAGCAACCATGGAAGGATCTAGATAAAGAATAAAATGAAAGGACATAGGATTTAATTGGTGAGAATAAATGTGGGGAAATGAAGAGGTGGAGGGAGGTGAAAAGGTGAATGAGGGAGTTTAACATAGCCGGCCACATGAAATGGTGATGAATTAATGAATATGAGGTTTTAATTGATTGGAGTTAATGTGATTAATTAAGAAATGAAGGAGGAACTTAAAGTGGGCGGTTTTGATTAAGGAGGTTATGAGTGGAATTAAGAATAGGTGGCGGTTTGCATGGTGGAGGAAATGAATGGCCGGTTTTAATTTAGAGGTGGCCGGTTATGAATGAAAGTTTTGGCCGGCCATATGAAATGAGGTTTACTATTAATAGTGGTGGAGAAAATAGAATATGGGGGGGGGAAGAAAAAGGGAGAGAGAAAAAAGGAAAAAAAAAACTAAAAATAGAGAAGAGGAAGGAATGTGGCCGGCCACATGTAAATGAAAAAAATAAAATGAGTGGCAACATGACATGATGTATTTATGGGAGAGGATTATATAAAAATTAAAATAAGAAGATGCTACATGAAATAATTATATAAAGAGGCTTGCATGGGAAAGGAGGCTACATGTATTGATAGTTATAACTATTCATACATGGTCATGCATGAAAAATCAATTACCATGCATACATATATGAATAGTTATAATAATAATAAAGGATAATTCATGTATTGGGAGGAGAGAGAAAATTAAGGTGGGAAAGCAACATGCATGCAAAACTTATTTGCGTGGGAAATATTTCTCGTACAAAAATGGACAGCGGGCGTTTTACGTCGAATCGTGTCGAATTCCCCCCAGGCCTGTCACAAAACAAAATAAAATGATATTAGTATAAATAATTATGATATATTAATAATTAGATAATTATATTAAAATTAAGAGTAAATACATATAATTTATAATATAAATATAATAATAATGATGAACATATTTTAGTCAAAATATGTGTCATCAGAAACATCCAACACTTATTCGGCGAGCTGCTTTTGGCGAATATCTAGACTACTTGCGACATATGGTTGTTGCTGACCTCTATAAATATGGGGTGGCCCTTCCTTGTGGCGCACCTTCTGAACTCACTCAAGATGTCGCAATCTACCAAGGAAGTTTACACTCGAGCATTGTTGCACTGTCTGGATTTCTGTTTCCCAAAACGTTAAAGAGGCCTCATGATGGTGATACTGTTGTCAGGCTCCCTCCGTCAAAGAAGAAGAAGTTGAAGAAGAAGAATAAGAAGAAGTCGCTAGCTTCCATGAAGGAGAACCTACCTCCTAGTACTGAAAATATCGACACTCTGGTCGATCATCCGGGGATCCTTGTAGACACTCAGCAGTTGTGCGACGAACTCAATCTGGAAAACCATGTTGAACCGACCCCGCCGGAACCTTCTCGCAATCCTCCACTGACACCTCCACCCGCTGTGAACCTCGTCGGGTCTCCGGCTCATATGCAGTCAGACCTTGCTGCCTCGGAAGGTTAGAACCTCGCCTACTGTCTACTTTTAGTTGTCGACCTTTGCTTGATTTCGTCTTACTGACACTTTCTTGCTACTCGTAGTTCCACTGCCAACTATTGAGGCCTCCAACGAGCATCGGGTGTTGCCTCCCTTACGGTCAATTCCTTCGGCAACGCTTGAATCTCCACTGGAGCCACTACCTGGCCACTCTATACGGATCAGCGTCGACTCCAATAAACAGTTGGAGAAGCAAGTTCCTGAGGCGAGGGACAAGGATACTCCCGCGGGGATGACCTAATTGGTTCGTTTGAATAGTCGAAAGACATGATATATGGGCTAGATGGCTTTAGACATTAATTGCGTGAGTTTTGTCTCACGTATGACATATTTGGATCAATTGGATACACATTTTTGGGAAATATGTCCACAAGGTTTTTGATTTGAACAAGTCCTCAAGATGAAGATGATTACACTAAGTATTTGATCAATTCTCTACTTCAAAATATTCGGATCAATGTAGCTTAAGGTTATCGGACCACCGACCGGATTTGACAGCTGGACAAGCTCGGATACAGAAACATAGGGACAATTAATAGGACCTCAGGTGTTGCGGCAGGGAGGTCCCACCACATACCTGGATGCCTAGAAGAAGCTTCCCCTCCACAACCAAAGATGGTCGAGCAGGGTACAAGGTGGACACAGGCTGGCGACTATCAGACGATGACGACCAAGGGGATGATCACTATTTCGTGGCTAAAGTCCTTGATAGCAGGATTCTAAAGCCCAGCCAAAAGTCCAGAAAAAAGGTTTAGTCGAGATTTTTTGCGAGATTCCAAGGTCCATATTCTTGTACCACTGGGATCCTATTTATAGGCAAATCCAATGAATGGGGTCTTATTTATAGCTATCCCCCACCTGGCGAGACGGGCTCCAGGCGAGACGCCTTCGGCGAGACCTCCTGCTCACACGACGAGATCAACCACGCGGGGCGAGACGGGCCGGCGAGAGGGGACCACTTCACTCAGCGAGAGCACCAGGGTGAGTTACTCGCAATCTCTCCTGTGTGTCGTCCAGGCAGGCAACCAACGCACGCCGAGTCAAAAACCAAAACAAACAAACACCAGGCGCTGCAGTGCTCCACACAGGGAAGAGGATAAATTTCACTATCTCATCAATCTGTAAATGAACTGTTGGGTACATTGGAATATATGTACCTGATTTGAAGAAGCCTCACCCCACTCAATGATATACATCAAGATGTATTTGATGTGCTTTGAGTTTCTTTGTGCAGGTTAAGTAACTGCAGGTTTGCAGGAAAAGTTTCTAAGTTCATGTGTCGACACCTAGAAGAAAAGTGTCGACACTTAAGAAGGCTTGTGTCGACACCTAGAGAAGCAGTGTCGACACTTGGAGTAATTGTGTCGACACCAGGAATGCAGAGTCGACACCAGAAGAAAAGTGTCGACACACACAGGCAGTGTCGACACACAATGAAGAAATGTCTACATAATCAGTGTCGACACTTAGAAGAAGTGTCGACACTTAGAGAAACTTGTCGATAACAAAAGTGTCGACACAAGGATGCTGTGTCGACACTCAGCAAAACTTCAACAAAGTTCAAGTACAAGTGTCGACACTAGGAGGCTGTGTCGACACTCAGCAAATTTCAACAAAGTCTAAGTACAAGTGTCGACGCAAAGGAGATGTGTCGACGCTCAGCAAAGTCTCAACACATGAAGAATGTGTCGACACAAAGGAGATGTGTCGACACTCAGCAAAAGTTTCAACACATAAGGCATGTGTCGACACAAAGAAGATGTGTTGACACTTAGCAAGTTTCAACACAAGAAGATGTGTCGACACAAAGGAGTTGTGTCGACACTTAGCAGAATTCAACTAAGTATTAAAGAAGAAGGACTTATGTCGACACAATGGATCAGTGTCGACACATTCTGAAGAAGTAGTGTCGAGATGCAGTTTCTACAACACAAGGAGTTGTGTCGACACCATGAAGGCTAGTGTCGACCCTTAGTCTACTTGTGTCGACACTTGGTCTATTTGTGTCGACACATAAAGACTATCTGTCTCGACACTTTCAGACAGTGACAGAGTTTTCAAGAAGTGACTGGATGACTTGACAGCTGTCATTTCAACCGGTCAACTGCTACTGTCAGAGCTGTCAGAAGACCGTTAGAAACCAGATCAGCCGGTCACCATGAAGAAGGCTTATATAAAGGCTTATTCCTTCAACAGAAAAAAATAATGATTATTAGAGGAAGCAATCATTGAAGTGAAAAAACAACACAACAAGAAGAAGACCTTCAAGTGAAGATATAAGAAGAAGGAGAGAGAAAGCTCCTTCTAAGAAGACAGCTATTGAACCAGGCTGATAAGAAGGTTTCAGATTGAGATCTGATTCTCAAGTCAGCAGTTGATTGAAGATCATCTGCCTAGAGATTCAACCCTACTGTGTTCTAATTCAAGAAGCTTTGAAGAAATCCAAGGGAGGTTGATCTCTGCAAAGTTCTTTCAAGAACTCATCAAGAAGCAGTCAACTCATCTTTCTCAATCAGAGTTATGGTTATTATTCTTTGTACTCTTTATTTTCTGTAGGATCCTTAGGATCTGAGCTGTAAGCCTGTATTATAAAGGCTGAGTGTAGGAGACAGTGTCCTCTGAGTGTAAGTCTTGTCAAAGACTGAGGTAGGGCCTAGGGCCTGAGTTGTAGGAGACCTTGTTCTCTGAGTGTAAGCCTTGTTGAAGGCTGAGTGTAGGACTTGTTGAAGGCTGAGTGTAGGTCTTGGTGAAGACTGAGTGGTAGGGCCTTGGTACCTGAATTGTAGGAACCTGTTTGGGGTTCTGAGTTGTAAGATCTGAGGATCTGAGAAGTAGTGGAGAAGTTAGGCCGAATCTAGTACACTACTAGATAGGCGAAGGGGGAAAGTGGATGTACCCAGACCTTGGGGAACCACTATAAAAGCTGTGTGTACTCTGTGTGTGATTCATTCTGTGATTGCTGTGTTATATGTGCTGAATTGCTGTAGAGAATTGCATAAACAGGTCTAATAGATCATTGTTTCTGCCTTTAAAGTTAAAAAGATTAAGTGCACCTATTCACACCCCCCCCCTCTAGGTGTTTAGGCACTAGTTCTTTCAAGTGGTATCAGAGCCAGGTTACTCAAAAAGGACATAACTGTCTAAGTAAAGATCATGTAGGCAGAATCAGTATAATCAAGAATCAAGAAAATGGGTTCAATTGAGAATCACAAAGAGCTAGGATCCATGAAATTGCCAATCTGCAGAAAGGAGATCTTTGGCATTTGGAAAGAAAGGGTTAGACTTTTTATGGAAGCCTCTGACCCAAGAATATACATTACTGTTAAAGAAGGGCCATATGTGCCAATGAAAGTATCTATTCTTGATGTAAATCAGAGAACTCCTAAAGACTATTCAGAAATGACCAAGGATGAAATTATTCTGGCCACTATGGACAAGAGGGCCCAGAATATTATTGTAAGTGCAATTGATGATGCCACATTTCAGAATCTGATTCATTGTAAAACATCAAAAGAAATGTGGGACACACTGATAGTCTATATGGAAGGATCAGAAAAGGTAAGACAAGATAGGAAGTATTTATTAAATCAAGAGTATGAAAGCTTCAAACAAGGCAGGTCTGATAGCATTACTGAGTGTTATAAGAAATTCTATAGGATTGTTAATGAGTTAATGTCATATGGAAGAGAATTCAGCAATTATGAGCTGAATGATAAGTCCTTAAGATCCCTAACTAAAGACTGGGATACTAAGATTTGTGTCATAAGGGAAATGGCCAAATTAGCTGACATACCTCCTCCAACATTGCTTGGAAAACTATTATCTTATGAGATGCAGTTAATGGTAAGAAAGGAGGAAGAAAAGACTACTAGGGTGGAGCACAAAGAAAGAGCTGTGACCTTCAAGACTGAAGCCACTAGGAAATATAAAAGCAAGTCTCCATCTCCACCATAAATAGTTGCTGAGACAGTATCAGATACTTCAGATAGCAAGAAGTCAGAAAGCAGTGAAAGTGATGAACACTTTGCTGCATTTACTAGGCATTTTCAGAAGTTTCTAAAGAAGAAGTAGTGGAGGTCCAAGCCATCCACTTCATAGACAAAAGATGACTATTATCAGAACAGGAAGTCATCAAGGAATGACAGGAGAAAGTCCAAGTCTAGTAAAACTACATCCTCAAAGATAGTATACTATTGTTGCAATAGACAAGGACATGTAATAGCTGATTGTCCAGAAAAGAGGAAAGAGTCTACTGACAAGAAGAAGACACAGTTCAAGGGCAAAAAGGAAAGGTCTTTTGTTGCCAAGAAGGATAAAAGTCTGACTGATATGTCATCTTCAGAAACAGATTCAGAAGTTGAAGCCTATATTGGCTTGTTTGCTTAAGAAGAAGAAAATGAGCTCATGCAGCTAATGAACTCAATTAATGAGCAGGAGGACATACAGTGCAAGGGACTGATGACCTTATCAGAAGGAGACAAAATCCAGGATCAACCTGGACCTAGTCAGGTACAAAATTGTTCTTCAAGTTCAATTTCTAGTACTGAGACAGATTCAGATACATCAGCATCAAGTGATGAGAGTGGATCTAAATCTGAAGGAGACATTCATCAGTTAATTGATGAATATAGAGTATTGTTGCAGGCTTTGAAGAAAAGCAAACTCTTGACCAAAACTCAAGCTAAGGAGATTGCTAGTCTTAAAGAGGCTGCAACAGACTTTGACAAGTTATTAGATCAGAAATTAAATGAAATAGCCAGACTGAAGAATATTACAGTTATTCAGATGGGGACTATTACATTTAAAAATGATCAAATTAGAAATCTGGAGGCTAGACTTCAGAAGGAGAGAGATATTGTAGCAAGTTTTTCTAAACCAAAATATGTTCTACCTTTGATAGATGAGTTTGTACCTCATAAGGGTAAAACTGGATTGGGGTTTACAAAACCTGCCTGGACAGTAAGTCCAAGTCTAAGGGCAAAGCCCCAGTACTCAACAAGAAGCTTGTTGTATATAAAATAGCCAGGGTTGTACCTAAACAAAGGTACAACAGATTTGAGTGCTGGTGTTGTAACAAGGTAGGCCACTTTGCCATAGATTGTTGGCATAATTCAAGTGCCAAGGTGAGTAGCAAACTGCCTGCTAGAAAAGCTACATTTAGTTTTGTTAAGAGTCAGACTAACTTGCACCAAGGACCCAAGAATTATTTGGGTTCTAAGGTTAAGTAATCTGTTTTGCAGATGAGTCCAAGTGGTCATGCCCCTATATGGTACTTGGACAGTGGATGTTCCAGGCACATGACTGGAACTAGGGGATTGCTGAAGGACTATACACCAATCAAGGATGGTCCTAAGGTTACCTTTGGTGGTTCAGAAAAAGAAATCATCAAAGGCTTTGATAACATTTCTAGCAACCTTATTTCAATTACTCAAGTGGCTTATGTAAAGGGTTTGAAACATAACCTCATTATCATAAGTCAGTTGAGTGATTTAGGATATGACATCTCATTTGTCAAGGATGGTTGTCATATCAGTAGGTCAATTGATCAAAAGATCATTCTGACAGGATATAGGAAGAGAAATGTCTATTGCCTAGACATTATGTGTGAGAACATAGTTTCTCCTATTTGTCTTGTAGCTGATGAGAAAGTCTCACATTGTGTTAAATGACACAAGAGGCTGGCTCATCTTAACTATAAGACAATTGGCCAACTATTTAGCAAAGAGTTAGTGAGGAATGGTCCTCAGGTTAAGTGTATAAAGGATGGGATATGCTCAGCTTGTCAAAAGGGCAAGCAGACCAAATCCACCTTTCATAGCATTGAGAACAAAGATGTTGTGAGGTGCATATACCTCTTGCATATGGATCTTTTTGGTCCTATTCCAGTTCACAGCCTATGTAGGAAGGTCTACACATTTGTGGTTGTAGATGATTATTCAAGGTTTTCCTGGGTATTCTTCCTAAGACAAAAATCTGAAACTCCTAGTATCTTTTATAGTTTTGTCAAACAAATTCAGAATGAGTTAGACAGTACAGTGGTCAAAATAAGAAGTGACCATGGTATTGAATTCCAGTCTGATAGTATGACAAAGCTATGTGAAGAGTTTGGGATATTTCAGGAATTTTCCTCACCAAGAACACCTCAGCAAAATGGTATTGCTGAAAGAAAAAATAGAACATTGATAGAGGCTGGTAGAACCCTATTGAGTGACACATCTCTCCCAGAATATTTCTGGGCTGAGGTAGTTAATACTGCATGTCATGTGATCAATAGGGCTACCATCACCAAGAGCCACAAGAAGACCCCCTATGAGATTGTGAAGGGCAGAAAACCAAATCTATCCTATTTCAGGATCTTTGGTTGTAAATGCTATATACTTAACAATGGTAAGTCTTATTTAACCAAGTTTGCTGCCAAATCCCAAGAGGGGATCTTTGTTGGGTACAACAACAACAACAGTAAGGCTTATAGGGTCTACAACTTGACTACTCAAGTTGTAGAAGAGTCTGTTCATGTAGTTTTTGATGAAGCTAGACTCATTAACAATGAATTGCCTAGAAGTGTTTGCAGCTCCACAGGTGTGACTGAGAAGATGGACAAGCTTACAATTGCAGAAGCTCCTACTATAAATCAGCAAGTAGATGATAGTGGCTGCTATCCAGGGGGAGTATAAGATACTCCTGTTGCTGAAGAAGACCAAGAGGAGCTGCTGAATTAAGAAGCTGAAGGTGTACAACCAGAAGACAGGCTGCCACCAGCAAGTAGGCATCTAAAAGATCATCCAGCCAATCAAATTATTGGAGATCTCAGACAAGGGGTACAAACAAGGAGCGAGAATTTAAGTTCAGTTCTCTACTCCAGCTTTCTATCCCAAGTAGAGCCAAAGAAATTTGAAGAAGCAATCCTAGATCCTCATTGGATTGAGGTCATGCAAGAGGAGCTGAACAAGTTCAAAAGATGCAAGGTCTGGGAGCTAGTTCCTAAACCAAAAGACCACAATATTATAGGAACTAAGTGGATCTTTAGGAACAAGTTGGATGAAAATGGAGTAATTATAAAGAACAAAGCTAGATTTGTTGTAAAAGGATATAGGCAGGAAGAAGGCATTGATTTTGATCAGACCTTTGCTCCAGTAGCAAGACTGGAAGCAATAAGGATGTTCCTTGCCTATGCAACATTTCAAGGGTTCAAGGTATACCAAATGGATGTTAAGTCAGCTTTTCTGAATGGAAATCTGAAGGAAGAAGTCTATGTAGAGCAGCCATCAGGTTTTGTTGATTCTACTAAACCTAATTATGTTTATAGACTTAGGAAGGCTTTATATGGGTTAAAACAAGCCCCTAGGGCTTGGTATGAGACCCTGTCTAGTTTCCTCATTGAGAATAAATTCACAAGGGGGAAAATAGACAAGACTCTATTCCTTAGGGAATCCAGAGGCAAGATTATTTTAGTCCAAATATACGTAGATGATATAATATTTGGGTCTACAGAAAGTAGTCTTTGCAAAAAGTTTGTAAAACTTATGCAAGGATAATTTGAAATGATCAGTATGGGGGAACTTAAGTTTTTCTTGGGTCTCCAAGTTAGACAGACTGAGGATGGTTTATCGATATGTCAGTCTAAGTTCACCCTAGAATTGATAAGGAAGTATGGTATGGAATCATCCACTACCATGAAAACTTCTATGGGGTCAACAATGTCTTTATGCAAAGATGATGCAGGGAAACCTGTAGATGAAACTTTGTATAGAGGGATAGTTGGCTCCCTACTATATTTGACTGCAAGTAGACCAGATATCATGTATGCTACATGTGTCTGTGCTAGGTACCAAGCTTGCCCTAAAGAATCTCATTTGACAGCAGTCAAAAGAATTTTGAGATATCTTAAGGGCACCCCTTATCTAGGCCTTTGGTACCCTAAGAATGGAGATTTTGAACTGACAGGTTATTCAGATGCAAATTTTGCAGGCTGCAAAGAAGATAGAAAGAGTACCACATGTACCTGTCAATTTTTAGGTGGAAGGCTGGTGTCTTGGTGTAGCAAGAAGGAGACCAGTGTGGCTATCTCCACAGCTGAGTCAGAGTATGTTGCTGCAGGAAGCTGTTGTGCACAACTACTATGGATACAACACCAGCTAGAAGATTATGGTATTCAAATAAGTAGAACACCTTTATTTTGTGATTCTACTAGTGCTATTTCTATTGCAAATAATCCTGTCTCTCCTAGTAGGACTAAGCACATAGAAATAAAGTACCATTTTCTAAGAGAACATGTGGAAAAAGAAGATATTTCCCTAGAGTATATAAATACAGATAATCAATTAGCTGATATGTATACTAATCCCTTAGATGAAACCAAATTCAATAAATTTAAAATTGAATTAGGGATGATAAACTTAGAATAGTTTACAAAAATTGGCTAAGTAAAATGGTGTCGACAGACAGAGTTGTCTGTGTCAACACATAGAAGTGGTGTCGACATTTCAGAGAAATGGTGTCGACACCTCTAGGAAGTCTGTATCGACACTTCAGAGAATTAGTGTCGACACATGCAGGGTAGGTGTCGACACATCCAGGGTGGTGTCAACACTTAGGATTTACACAGAATTGGTCTAGTAAAGTCTCGACTAAGTGTCGAGCTGAGTGGTGTCGACACATATATAAGTGTCGACACATATATTCTGTCGACTATACTTGTGTCGACACACAGTTGTCGAGACATTATAAGTAAGTGTCGACACTTTTCAACAGTGTCGACACAATTTAAGTATTTTGACGCGCCTTTTCACCTTCGATTCTAGAAAGGTATAAATAGGTTTTCCCCAGTATTTGTCGACACGCTCACCAAAGTTTCGAGACCAAACTTGTGTGTCGACATCTCTCTTCTCCAAATTCAAAATTTCTTCAAACCCTAATGGCGCCCAAGCTAGAAGAGAATGTTAATGAAGGATATGAGCTCGTGCGACATGCCTTTGATGACGCGGAACCCGAAATCAAAGGTGTGGTAACCCTAATTGCCGAGACTGGATTGGAATATCTTGTATCAGAACCAATCAAGATCTAGAAGAAAGAGGTCCTTGAGTTTTTGAGTGCAGCATCACTTGATGATACTGGACTCAAGATTAAGTCCAGAGTTCATGGAACCAAAGTCAAGGTCACACCAAAAAGTCTAAGGAAGGTACTTCAACTACCAAGAACAAAGGAGGAAGAAGATGTATCTGCTTCCAAGACTAGAGATGCATTGAGATGGTGTGGACTAGATTCAAACCTAAAGATTGGATCAGTGTTCAACAGGAAAGGAATGAACATCCAAGGAAAGTTTCTATCTGAAATAGTTTGCAAGGTCATCCTGAGCAAGCCTGGAGGACATGACAGAATTTCAGCTTATATGTTCAGTTTGATGACTAGGATAATTTTCAAACTTAATACTGATTGGTCTGCAGTTATGTTTGAGAAGATAAAAGAAAGTATGAAGAAGCCCAATTTGGGTAGAATACTGAGTCTATACCTAGCTGGAAGTGTTCCTGAGGTGATGAACTAGGCTGCAGGTTCCAAGATAAACCACATGAGGAGAATGGATTTGAGAATTTTCTCTAGGTGGGATAGAGTGCTGACAAAGGAACTGCCATCTCCAGTCAAGGACACACCCCAGAAGAAGAAGAAGAAGACAGCCATTGTGGCTCAAGAATCCTCTAGCAGCTCTGAAGAGCAAGTGGTGTTTAGTTCTGATGATGAACAGGGTGGAAATGCTGGACAGTCTCCAGCCAGACAAGAAGATGCACAAAGGCAGGAGAAGCTACCCTCAGCAAGCCAAGCTCACCTGGATCCACTCCTGGGGGAGCCTTTACTTGTGGAAGAGCCAACTCCACTAGAGAGTGAACAAGCTACCCAAACCATTCTAGAGGTAATCACTGAAATTAGTCAATTAGATTTCACTATTGAGGATGAAGTTTTGACTGTTTCATTACCTAATGTTCATCAGCAAACACAGATACACCCTCAACCACAAGATGTTATCATGGAGGACACATCTGTTGCAGATAAAGTGGTTGATGAGATCAAAGATTCTCCAGCCCATTCACAACAGGAATTCACCTTAGAGGAGCTATTCCCAGATCTTGTACAGACAGATCTTGAGAGAGATATAGTTGTTGTTGAGGGGGAGAAAGTAAATATTGAGGAGGAGCATATGGAGATTGTAGAGGAAACTGCTACACAAGAGACTGAGAAGACAAAGGATGCTGAAGGGCTACCAAGGACTAAGAAGGATTCACATCCTAGTCCTATGGATAGAGTGGACATAGATAGCACTTCTGCTTCAGAAGATGAAGAGGCTGTTAGAGCCAAGAAGAGGAAGTTCCAGGTCTTCAAGAGAAGGAGCCAGACCTATAAGAAAGCCCTACAGATAATTGCTCCATAGCCTGCCCCATCTACTGACTACAGTTCACTGATGGTGGCCTTACAAATTAAGCTGGATGAGCAAAGACAAACTCTATAAAAGTATATGGATGAAGGGCATAAGTCACTTCAGTTTGATCTGGCACAAGACATCAAATCTATCAGATTTGAAGTAAATCTCAACAAGAACGAAATGACTGACTGCTTCCATAAGGGAGGAAATATAGTAGTCTATCTGGCCACTCATCAAGAGAAGATTAAAACACAAGTGGATGATATGGCAGTGAAGCAAGGATATGTTCTAGAAAATCAAATAAGAATGAATGAAAACTTGACTGAATCACATAATGTGATAGTCACTGAAATGAAGAATCTTGCTTCTGCCTATACTGCAGCCCTGACTGCAGCCAAGGCAGAATTTGATCAGGCATTACAAGAAGGTCTCACTGCTGTTACTTCTTCCCTCCAGGATTCACAGAAGCTGATCACTGAAAATCTCCAAAGGTTGAAACCTTTTTATAAGGATGGAGTAAACTATTTGAATGTCCAGATCAGGTTCCAGAAAGATGATCTTAGGGATCACATAGAGAGAGAAGTTATAAAGGGGGAGAGGGTATTAGTCAAGGTAGGCTCTGATCATGCCAAATGGATTTCAAATTCCATCAGAGCCAACCTAGGATATCCACCCTTATGTGATGATGACAATGTTGTAGAGTCTGGCATAAATCCTGCATACCTTGGAGGAGAGCCAGCTGAAGTAGCTCAAGTGATATACCCTCCACCAGACTTTGACATGATACATCAAGAGATACAGACTATGTGCAGTCCTCCTGAGGGTAATCAGAATATCATTCTTGAGAAAGTAGTTCAGCCTGTGCTAGAGGCAATACTAAAAGAACAAGCGGCTTTGTTAAAAGAATAAGAGGCTCAGTTATCTAAGAAAAGATTCAGAGAGCAAGCTGAACTAAGGCCTGATTTTGAACAATGGAGCCCCACTTCCAGGAATATCATCTTGACTGCATGGAAGGCTGCTAAGGACAATGTCCTAGATAGAGGGAAGTGGTATTCTGACCTGGAGTGGAGGAAGCATGATAATAGGCAAGAGGCCATTGTACAGTATAGAAGAAAGGCTAAACTGGGAAAGCTACCTCCTAATGCACAGGAGCATAGCAAGTATTTTCCCAAGCCTTATCATTATTTTGAAAGACAGAAGATAAAGGCTGAAGAGTTGAAAAAGAAAGATCTTAAAGGGAAGAAGTCTGCTGCTGATGACACTAAAGCCTCAGTTCAAGCAAAGATTCAATCTGGAAAGGGGATTGTAATCAAGGAACT
Source organism: Platanthera guangdongensis (assembly GCA_039583875.1). Lineage (NCBI taxonomy): Eukaryota > Viridiplantae > Streptophyta > Magnoliopsida > Asparagales > Orchidaceae > Platanthera > Platanthera guangdongensis. The sequence continues at coordinate 167,673,213 of CM077156.1, read as the reverse complement.
AGAGCAGCAATAGGATAGCATTTTCTTTAGTTTACAAATTGTAATCATTTGTATCAAAATTTTATGTAAACTTTTGACTAATGAAATGTTGGAATTTGTAAGAACATTGTGTCGTGGTTTAAATCTATTACATTAATTATTCTGAGCTTATTGTAAATACATGTTCTATTCATGCATGTTTAAGTATTTTCCCTGTCATATATTATTATTTTACATCATACTGAAAATTTGTTATGTATGGTGTATATCATTGACTAAGGGTTATGACTTCTCCAAATATGGGGAGATTGTTGGGTACATTGGAATATATGTACCTGATTTGAAGAAGCCTCACCCTACTCAATGATAAACATCAAGATGTATTTGATGTGCTTTGAGTTTCTTTGTGCAGGTTAAGTAACTGCAGGTTTACAGGAAAAGTTTCTAAGTCCATGTGTCGACACCTAGAAGAAAAGTATCGACACTTAAGAAGGCTTGTGTCGATACCTAGAGAAGCAGTGTCGACACTTGGAGTAATTGTGTCGACACCACGAATGTAGAGTCGACACCAGAAGAAAAGTGTCGACACATACAGGCAGTGTCGACACACAATGAATAAATGTCTACATAATCAGTGTCGACACTTAGAAGAAGTGTCGACACTCAGAGAAACTTTGTCGACAGCAAAAGTGTCGACACTAGGAGGCTGTGTCGACACTCAGCAAAACTTCAACAAAGTTCAAGTACAAGTGTCGACACTAGGAGGCTGTGTCGACACTCAGCAAATTTCAACAAAGTCTAAGTACAAGTGTCGACACAAAGGAGATGTGTCGACACTCAGCAAAGTCTCAACACATGAACAATGTGTCGACACAAAGGAGATGTGTCGACACTCAGCAAATGTTTCAACACAGAAGGCATGTGTCGACACAAAGAAGATGTGTCGACACTTAGCAAGTTTCAACACAAGAAGATGTGTCGACACAAAGGAGTTGTGTCGACACTTAGCAGAATTCAACTAAGTATTAAAGAAGAAGGACTTGTGTCGACACACTGGATCAGTGTCGATACATTCTGAAGAAGCAGTGTCGAGATGCAGTTTCTATAACACAAGGAGTTGTGTCGACACCATGAAGACTAGTGTCGACACTTAGTCTACTTGTGTCGACACTTGGTCTATTTGTGTCGACACATAAAGACTATCTGTCTCGACACTTTCAGACTGTGATAGAGTTTTCAAGAAGTGACTGGATGACTTGACAGCTGCCATTTCAACCGGTCAACTGCTACTGTCAGAGCTGTCAGAAGACTGTTAGAAACCGGATCAGCCGGTCACCATGAAGAAGGCTTATATAAAGGCTTATTCCTTCAACAGAAAAAAATAATGATTATTAGAGGAAGCAATCATTGAAGTGAAAAAACAACACAACAAGAAGAAGACCTTCAAGTGAAGATCTAAGAAGAAGGAGAGAGAAAGCTCCTTCTAAGAAGACAGCTATTGAACCAGGCTGATAAGAAGGTTTCAGATTGAGATCTGATTCTCAAGTCAGCAGTTTATTGAAGATCATCTACCTAGAGATTCAACCCTACTGTGTTATAATTCAAGAAGCTTTGAAGAAAGCCAAGGGAGGTTGATCTCTGCAAAGTTCTTTCAAGAACTCATCAAGAAGCCAGTCAACTCATCTTTCTCAATCAGAGTTGTGGTTATTATTCTTTGTACTCTTTATTTTCTGTAGGATCCTTAGGGATCTGAGCTGTAAGCCTGTATTATAAAGGCTGAGTGTAGGAGATAGTGTGCTCTGAGTATAAGTCTTGTCAAAGACTGAGGTAGGGCCTAGGGCCTGAGTTGTAAGAGACCTTGTTCTCTGAGTGTAAGCCTTGTTGAAGGCTGAGTGTAGGCCTTATTGAAGGCTGAGCGTAGGTCTTGGTGAAGACTGAGTGGTAGGGCCTTGGTGCCTGAGTTGTAAGAACCTGTTTGGGGTTCTGAGTTGTAAGATCCGAGGATCTGAGGAGTAGTGGAGAAGTTAGGCCGAATCTAGTACACTACTAGATAGGCGAAGGGGGAAAGTGGATGTACCCAGACCTTGGGGAACCACTATAAAAGCTGTGTGTACTCTGTGTGTGATTCATTCTGTGATTGTTGTGTTATATGTGTTGAATTGCTGTAGAGAATTGCATAAACAGGTCTAATAGATCAGTGTTTCTGCCTTTAAAGTTAAAAAGATTAAGTGCACCTATTCACCCCCCCCCCCCCCCCACTCTAGGTGTTTAGGCACTAGTTCTTTCATGAACTACATGCATATCTTATATAGGATAACACAACTAATAAGAAACTGACACGTAACTACACAGTAAATGTCACCTAACTATTTTCATCTCTCTCCTCTTCATTAATTAAATATATATATATATATATATATATATATATATATATATATATATATATATATATATATATATATATATATATATATATATATATATATATATATATAAACATTGTTGACCCGATCAACTTAGAAAAATCACTAACAAGATCTAGAGTAGATCTTGATTCAGTCTTGTAGGGAATAATTTGCATGTTATCGGATTCCATCGCTGCAACAAATCGGAAAAACACCGGATTGCTTTTAAGAATGGCGGCGATCATGCGACACGAAACCGAATCTAAGAACGGTATGCGATGAATTTTCCGCATTTTATTTTTATTTTTTAATTGCGCGCACTATCATTCATGTCACTTTATTTTGTGTTATTTAAGTTAATTAGTGATTATTAATTTATAAAACTTTGATTATACTCTAGTAGAGATTAATTAATATTATTCTTGACGATGTTGAAAATAGTTGATGCGCAGGCAGGGCGGCCTGAGAGGACATAGTTGGCGGACTGCTATTATGCCGCCTAGTGATAGGTCTAGTCGAAGCTGGTTGTTATTCTGAGCGGGTTGTGCGGATTAAGTCCGCGGCCTGGGCGGACTGTTATCAGCGGATAGGGCGTTGGATGTCTTGCTGGTTTAGCCAAGGAGCGGCCTGAGCGGATACAGGTTCGCGGACTGGTGTACGTTGCTCAGTGGCTGTGTTACAAGCTTGTGCTTACCGGCGGATTGGGTACTATCCGCGGGAGGCTTGCGGACTGGCGTGTCTGCGGTGTCCGCTATTGCGGACTGGCCTTAGGAGTTTGATTGTGGCCCTGCCGAGCTCTGATAGTACAACACTGTTGTTGTTGTGCCGGACTGGTGTGTGGAGTCCGGCAGATGGCCATTGCGTTGGACAGTTGTGCGAGGTTCTTGCGGACTCTACCTTAACTCAGGAGCAGTGTGCCGACCTGCTTGATGGTTGGCGGATGGGATTTTGTCCGCCGTACTCGCGTTAGGCCCTTTGGTGCTTTACTGGACTTTGTCACATTCTGTGACAAGTACAATGTGTCCGCTGTATCCGCCAAGTCCATTGTTGACCGGGCGGACTGTTGCTAACCCTGCCTTTGGTCGTGGACTTGTGGCGGATGGAGGCTTTGGTCTTGTTCTATACGGACTACCTTTGGTATGTGCGCACAGTCTCTGAAGGGGGATGTTGTCCTACGGTGTTGCGGGCTTTGCGGGCTGGTGCCTTGTCTGCATAGCTTGGGCGGACTGATGAGGGTTCGCCCAAAGGTGCCTTGCTCCTGGCGGGTTTTTCATTGGAATCCGGCTAAGTCCTTGCGGACTCAGCGGACGGAGTTTTTGCTAGCGCGCGGGATGGGGTGGTGTCTCTATCCACTAGGGCGGTGACCACACTCCTCACATCGCCTATAAATAGGACCCCCCCCCCCCCCCCGACACGTCTACAGTAACTGAGTGAACAGTAAGTGGGGGCTCGTCAAAGTGCTGCGGTCTCAGTTTTCTGTCCGCGCGGATTGAATCAGAGTTAACTATTTGCTGTGTGCAGGTCGCGCGGCTAGCTTCAAGGAGCCAGGAGTTTGGCATTGACTTCGGTCAAGTACTTGGAAGTGTGCGGTCTCTGCGGTTTCAGCAGGTAGCTCTGTGGCTTGTCAGTTCACTGCTTCAACTTTGCAAGTTCCAATAACCTGTCCGCCAGTCTCAGGCGGGTAGGCAGTCTGTTCTTCAATTCCTCAGCAGTAGGCGAATAACGGTGTGTCTGCACGGCCTCGCGGCTTCGGCATACTCCGTGTCTATTCGGCGTGTTGCAGCTTCAGCTCGGGCGGCTTCAGCGGACTTGGCGACTTCGGCGGTCTCGGCGGTTTCCAGTGCTGTCCGCCCGGCTTGGTTTTGTACTTTCTGTTATAGCTGATTGTACTAGCGAAATCATGTCTCGCTACGTATACCTTGTAACGCCCCGAAACTCAAAAGAGTGACGGGAGGCGTTTTAGGCCAAATTTGGATTCTGGCAGGAGGCACGCGGCCTAGGACACGGGCGTGTCCCAGGGCGTGTCAGGTTGTATTCGACGATTTGGTCGAGAGGTCGACGATTTTGGAGTCGACGATCATCGAGCAGAGAACACGGCCTGAGACACGGGCGTGTCTCAGTGCGTGTCAAGCCTGTGTCGACGATCGGCCCGGGGAGTTGACGAATTTAGCTCAACGATGTGTCGAGACAAGGAACACGGCCTAGGACACGGGCATGTCCAAAGCCGTGTCAGGCAGTCGACGAACTTCGCTCGACGAAGTCTCGAGATAGTGAACACGGCCTGGAGCCCAGGCGTGTTAGAGTTAGACACGGGTTAGGACACGGGCGTTTCCAATACCCGTGTGAGTCTCGGGTTGTTTTCGGGGCTGTGTCGATGGAGGCACACGGCCAAACACATGGCCGTGTCAGTTGGAACACGTGCATGTCAGGTCGAACACGGGCGTGTCGGATGCCCGTGTGTTGTTCCACGCATGTTGATTTTGAAGGCGAATGGGGGACATGGCCCTGGACACGGGCGTGTCGCAAACCGTGTTCGGCCCAGTTTTAGCATTTCAGGCCCGAATCAAGGCCGTTCGTTTCTTTAATTTGGGATCCAATGGCTGGGGGTTATTCCTGATGGGATATACATGGGATTGGACCCTTGAAACCCCCATTTCACTTGAGTGGTTCCCTTTCTAAAGTCTAGAGAGAGGAGAGCAAAGGAGGAAGAAGAAGCTAGATCCGGCCATTGGAGGAGCTTCGAAGCTCCAAATCGCGAGCCGACTTCGGATCTGCGTAGGCAAAGAGAGTGCGGTCATTTTCATCCGCTTACTTTTCCATGGCGCCAAGGAAGAACGCTAGGGTAACGATTCTCTTCTTGAGCATGTGAAGCTCTCCTTCTTTGCATAGGAAGCCCGCTCTCGCGAGTTTGCGGTGAGTTGGAGGCGTTCCTTCGGGTAGATATGTAAAGTCCTCGTTGTTTAGAGTCAGTATTCGAGAACGGACATTGGCATGATGTGTGAAGCCTGCCCGGACATGTTGGTCTGGATCGGTGATGTTGCATTGCATAAATGCCGGAGAAGACTCCGTGCTATTGTTTGTTTTTCGGGTTTTCTACGTGGTAGATTGCAACAGGGAGCCTTGGGGATTAACCCAAAGGTGCACCCGGAAAACTAGGCGGATGCGTGATCTTGTCATCTTGTGGCCTGGGAGCCAACTTGTACATAATTGGGTTATGTAATATTGTACGTTCGATTCACGGGCTTCGGGTAAACTTAACCCGTGTCGATGATATTAAAGTGTCATGGCAAGTGAGCAACTGGTTGAGTGGAACCTTTCCTGCTTTATGCCGAGGGCATAGAGGTCGGGTCTTGCTGTCGATGATATTAAAGTGTCGTGACATAGGCTATTGATGACATTAAGGTGTCGTAACATCTGCCTAAAAGACCAAATTGCTCACGAGAGATTGTCGTTCTGGAGATGGTGGTGAGTTAACGGGCTTAGACTGTGATCACCGAGAATGTACCCTGAGAGCACGGGGCGTGTGGCCAAGCGTGCCAACGCCTGTGATGCAATGCATTTATATACTGTTTGGTTGTGCTAATAAAATGCAGGGAAGGAGTATTGCCGCCCCGAATTGGGGGCGGGATCGTTATAATTTACTCAGCATTGTTGACCATTGCTTTTGTTTGCCACCGTGCGGTGGTTTGTTGCTTGCAGGTGCTGCTGGACCAAGCGGTCAATAGCGGGCTAAAGCCCAAATTGCGAAGCCGGCCCTTGAAGGCCTAATTGAAGTGTTTACTTGCTTTTATTCATGTATGACCGGCCTGCGTGCCGTGGTTTGTAAAACATGTAATTTGAAGTAAACCATTTTGTAAGGCCTTAAGGCCTGTACTTGTATATGTACTACATTCCTATTTGGTGTTTAGTGGACATTCAGGCTTGGTGCTGGGTTCTTTTAATTGCAACCTATAAAACTGCTTCTGCTAGAATGCTCTGTGTAGGACGTTGGATTGATTGGATAGTTTCCACTGAGTAACCACCCGGTCTGTCTGTGGTATATGGCGCCGGGCCCCGGCCGGACCTACTGCTATATGCTATGCGACGGATAGGTGGTGTTACAATTTGGTATCACACTACTGGTTTTGGTCGGGCTTAAGATGAATTCGTGGGCGAATTCTTTTTAAGGGGTGGTGAGCACATGTGTGTGCGTCATCGTTATAACAGTAAAAGAACTCATGAATGTTCACTTAGGAATGAAAATACACGTGTTTGGTGAACCTGCATGTTCCTATAATTGCTATTTGTAATTTTATTTGGTCGCTTAACGGTGTTTTGTACCACTATAGGTGACCAGAAGTGGTGCTGGGCCGTCGAAACGTCGAGTTTCTGAGGCTAGCAGTGCACCTAATGTTGCTCCTGCAACACCTACATCGGCTGAGACCATACGATTGGTGGCCGAAGCAGTGTTGGCCATGATGAATGCGCAGCCTGCAAGGCAAGTACAGCAGCCCGCTCCTGCGGTGGAGCAGGTAGTAGTGGAGTCGTTGGTGCCAAGGAGGGAAACCGAGAGACAGCTCAAACATGTCATGAGATTTAATCCTCCGGTATTCTCGGGGTTGGGAACCCCTTCTCAAGCTGAAGACTGGCTCTCCAGGGTGAAGAGAGTCATGACAGCAACGGAGACGGAGGAGTGGCAAATGACCACCATTGCTACGTTCCTTTTGGACGGTGAAGCGAGATTGTGGTGGGAAGGATTGGAGCTGCACCTATTGAGAGGTAGGCAACTTGTTGATGTCTCGATGGACGAGTTCTCGAGATTGTTCTTGGCTAGATACCTCCCTTCGGCGCAGAGGATAGCGTTGGAGAACGAGTTCCTGAAGTTGGTTCAAGGAGACAATAGCATGGATGAATATCTCCACGAGTTTACCCGTTTGAGTCGATATGCTAGCTCCACCATCGCGGATGAGGAGCGCAAGACGAATCGATTCTACGAAGGGCTGAGAGATGATTTGAGGTTACTACTCTCGGGGCCGATGACACAGGGTTTCTTGACCTTAGTCAACACGGCCCGGTCCTTGGAGAAGGACATGAAGAATGTACAAGCAAAGAAAAGCTTGGGTGATAAGAAGTCGGATTTCAGAGTGTCGAACTCCTCAAAGTCTGTGTTCCGGAAGTGGAACAAGAAAGCTAGGACGTCGGGTCCAGCCCCCTCTGCTGGTGCTTTTGGGGCGACTATGGGTCGGATCCCGGGCACATGTTACAACTGTGGGAAGCCGGGGCATTAAGCCTGTGAGTGCCGGAGCGGACGTCCCAAGTACGAAAGAAAGTCGGGAGCAACTTATGAAGAAAATGGCAAGGAGGTGGAGTCGACCACGTCCCATTATGCTCCGGCCCAACCTAGGGTGTATAATCTTCGCCAACAGGAGGCCATCAAACAGGCGGATGTGGTGACAGATACGGTTTAATTTATAGCAAGTTAATTTCTTTAAATACTTGTTATGCACATATTACCTTACCACTGCTTGTTTAGGATCTGTTTTGATTTGTGAAAAGCCGGCAAGAGCACTCTTCGATACGGGAGCTTCACACTCCTTATTGTCTGAAGGATTTATATCACGCATCGGAGTCCCTTCTTCGATGGCGAAGGATAAGTTGGATGTGTTGTTTCCCAATGGGTGTTCGATGCGCGCAGATAGAATCTGCGGTGTTAAGATTCGTATTCGGAATCAGGAGTTCGATCTGCAAGCGTCGTTACTTCCATTGGTGGAGTTCGACGTTATATTTGGCATGGAATGGCTCTCGGAGCAGCAAGCCTATATTGATTGCGGTCGCAAGGAAGTCAAGTTGGGAGCAAGTCGTGAGATGACTTTTACGGGCTTGAATGGGTCGAGCAAGACATTGATGTCTGCTCTTCAGGTGGTGAAGGCGGTTCGTGTCGGTGCAAAACTGTTCTTTACACTAGTGGAGGTTGCGAAGCCGAAGCCCGCGTTGGATAGTATTTCAGTGGTATCGGAGTACCCTGATGTGTTCCCTAGAGATCTTCCTGGTGCCCCGCCTCAATGGGAGATAGATTTCACGATTGAGTTAGTGCCAGGTGCAAAGCCTGTGTCACGATCTCCATATCGGCTAGCGCCTAAGGAAATGGCGGAGCTGAAAGTTCAACTGCAAGAGTTGTTGCAGCAAGGGTATGTGCGCCTAAGTTCTTCTCCTTGGAGCGCGCCGATCCTCTTTGTTAAGAAGAAGGACGGAAGCTTGAGGCTATGTATTGATTATCGGGAGCTCAACAAGTTGACGGAAAAGAACAAGTACCCGATCCCCCGGATTGATGATCTTTTTGATCAGTTGGTCGGGTCGACGGTGTACTCAAAGTTGGATCTCAAGTCCGGGTACTATCAGCTACGAATAAGGGAGAGTAATATCCCGAAGACAGCGTTCAGTACGGGATACGAGAATTAAGAGTTTATGGTCATGCCGTTTGCGCTGACTAATGCGCCGTCAGTGTTCATGGATTTGATGAACAGGACCTTCAGGGAGTACTTGGACCATTTTGTGATCGTCTTCATCGACGATATTTTGGTGTACTCGCAGAGTGAGGAAGATCACTTCAAGCATCTTCATTTGGTTTTGGAGACGCTAAGGAGGAATCAATTGTATGCCAAGTTCTCGAAGTGCGAGTTCTGGTTATCCTCAGTGGCGTTCCTCGGTCATATAGTGAGTGGAGAAGGTATTGCAGTGGATCCGACGAAGATTGTTGCGATACGGGAGTGGCCTGAGCTTTCTACGGTAGCAGAAGTCCGGAGGTTTCTGGGGCTTGCCGGCTATTATAGATGCTTCGTAGAGAACTTCTCGTGGATAGCGTTACCTCTCACTACTTTGACGAGGAAGGAGCAGAAGTTCGTTTGGACGTCGGAGTGCGCCCGAGCTTTTGAGGAGTTGAAGTGTTGGTTGACCACGACGCATGTGCTGAGTTCGCCGTGTGGGACCAAAGGTTACGAGATTTATAGCGATGCTTCGGGCAGCGGTTTGGGTTGCGTGCTACTGCAACACGAAAGTGTGATAGCTTATGGCTCGAGACAGCTAAAAGTGCACGAGAGGAATTATCCGGTCCATGACTTGGAGTTAGCGGCCGTGATTTTTGCCTTGAAGCTGTGGAGACACTATTTGTATGGTGTGAAGATTGATATCTACACCGATCATAAGAGCCTGAAGTATCTGATCGATCAGAAAGATCTAAATATGCGGCAGCGTAGATGGATGAAGTTCCTGGGGGACTATACATTCAAGATCCACTACGTGCCTGGTAAGGGCAATGCGGTTGCGGACGCATTGAGTCGTCGAGCCCCAGCTCAAGCCAATTGGCTATCGGTGTATGATGAGCGGTTGGTTCGGAAGTTGGAGGCGTTGGAGATTTGTTTGTGTGGATAATCAATCAAGTGCTGGAGCAGTACTGAATTGGACTGAAGTCCAATATGACCTGGCTGATCGGATTCGGCAGGCTTTGGATATGGATGTCCATATGAAGCAGTTCATGGTAGAAGCTCTGGAGGGTTCAAATTCCCAATTCGTTGTGGAGGACGGATTGCTTTGGAAAGACGGTCGTATGTGCATCCCAAGTGTGGGCAATTTGCGGGTGGAATTGTTGTACGAGGCACATCACACCAAGTACTCAATTCACCCGGGGAGCACGAAGATGTACCGCGATGTAAAGAAACTGTTTTGGTGGCCGGGTTTGAAGAAGGATGTGGCGCTCTGCATGGCGAAGTGCCAAACTTGCGCCTTTGTGAAGGCGGAATGCCAAAAGCCGGGAGGATTTCTGAAGTCCTTGCCTATTCCGGAGTGGAAATTCGACGACATCTCTATGGACTTTGTGCACGGTTTGCCAAGGTTGCAAAAGGGGAACGACGCCATTTGGGTGGTCGTAGATTGGTTAACGAAGGTGTCGTATTTCATTTCGTATAGGAAGGATGATTCGGTGGAGAAGTTGGCAAAACTATATGTGGATAATATAGTACGGCTTCACGGTGTGCCCCGCAACATCGTGAGTGACCGAGATGGGCGGTTCACGTCCAATTATTGGAGGCTAGTGCAGCAAATGTTGGGAACAGAGTTAAAATTCAGCACAGCCTTCCATCCGCAAACAGATGGGCAGACCGAGAGGGTCAATAGAACTATGGAAGACATGCTCCGCATGTGTGTCTTGGACTTTGGAAAGCAATGGGAAGACCATCTTTATTTGGTGGAGTTTGCGTACAACAATAGCTACCAAGCGAGTATTCAAATGGCACCCTTCGAGGCCCTATATGGTAGAAACTGTCTCACGTCGTTGTCTTGGCTAGAAACGGGTGAGTCAAAGTTGTATAAGCAATTAGAAGTGGAGGATGCTACTTCATTGGTGCGAACCATTCGGTAGAGGTTGCTTATCGCTCAGGACCGGCAAGCGAAGTACTATAATGCCAAGCACAGGAACGTGGAGTTCAATGTGGGCGACTGGGTGTACCTAAAGATCAAGCAGTTCAAGGGTGTCTCGCGGGTACGGCGATTGAAAAAGCTAAGCCCGAGGTACCTTGGGCCGTTTAAGGTTCTGGAACGGGTTGGTGAAGCAGCCTATCGGTTGAAGCTTTCGGTGGAGGTTAGTGGTTTACATGATGTATTCCATATTTTGGTGCTACGGAAGGCGGTGCAAGAGCCTTCACAAGTGATCGCGGTTGATCAAGTGCCGGTGGATAGTGGGTTGACGACAATGGTCAAGCCCGTGCGTATCGAAGACTCGGAAGTCAAATGGCTGTGCAATAAAGAGATCAGGATGGTCAAGGTCCGTTGGGACCATTGCGGTCGTGAGGAGCTCTCTTGGGAGCGAGAGCAGACTATGCTTGACAAGTATTCGGAGTTGTTCCGCTCAGGTACAATTTAATTTTGTACATGTCTTTCATTTATGAAATTTCGAGGACGAAATTCTTTTAAGAAGGGGAGAGTTGTAACGCCCCGAAACTAAAAAGAGCGACGGGAGGCATTTTAGGCCAAATTTGGATTCTGGCAGGAGGCACACTGCCTGGGACACGGGCGTGTCACAGGGCGTGTCAGGCTAGAGTCGACGATTTGGTCGAGAGGTCGACGATTTTGGAGTCGATGATCATCGAGCAGAGAACACGGCCTGAGATACGGGCGTGTCTCAGGTCGTGTCGAGCCCGTGTCGATGATCGGCCCGGGTAGTCGACGAATTTCGCTCGACGATGTGTCGAGACAAGGCACAGGGCCTAGGACACGGGCGTGTCCAAAGCCGTGTCAGGCAGTCGACGAACTTCGCTCGACGAAGTATCGAAACAGTGAACACGGCCTGGAGCCCAGGCGTGTTCGAGTTAGACACGGGATAGGACACGGGCGTGTCCAATACCCGTGTGAGTCTTGGGTTGTTTTCGGGGCTGTGTCGATAGAGGCACACGGCCGACCACACGGCCGTGTCAGTTGGAACACGGGCATGTCAGGTCAAACACGAGCATGTCGGATGCCCGTGTGTTGTTCCAGGCGCGTCGATTTTGACGGCGAATGGGGGACACAGCCATGGACACGAGCGTGTCGCAAGCCGTGTTCGGCCCAGTTTTAGCATTTCAGGCCCGAATCAAGGCCGTTTGTTTCTTTAATTTGGGATCCAACGGCTGGGGGCTATTCCTGATGGGATATACACGGGATTGGACCCTTGAAACCCTCATTTCACTTAAGTGGTTCCCTTTCTAAAGTCTAAAGAGAGGAGAGCAAAGGAGGAAGAAGAAGCTAGATCCGGCCATTGGAGGAGATTCGAAGCTCCAAATCGCGAGTCGACTTCGGATCTACGGAGGCAAAGAGAGTGCGGTGCTTTTCATCTGCTTACTTTTCCATGGCGCAAAGGAAGAACGCTAGGATAACGATTCTCTTCTTGAGCATGTGATGCTCTCCTTCTTTGCATAGGAAGCCCGCTCTCGCGAGTTTGCGGTGAGTTGGATGCATTCCTTCGGGTAGATATGTAAAGTCCCCGTTGTTTAGAGTCTGTATTCGAGAACGGACATTGGCATGATGTGTGAAGCCTACCCGGACATGTTGGTCTGGATCGGTGATGTTGCATTGCATAAATGCCGGATAAGACTCCGTGCGATTGTTTGTTTTTCGGGTTTTCTACGTGGTAGATTACAACAGGGAGCCTTGGGGATTAACCCAAAGGTGCACCCGGAAAACTGGGCGGATGCGTGATCTTGCCATCTTGTGGGCCTGGGAGCCAACTTGTACATAACTGGATTATGTAATATTGCACGTTCGATTCACGGGCTTCGGGGAAACTTAACTCGTGTCGATGATATTAAAGTGTCGTGGCAAGTGAGTAATGGGTTGAGTGGAACCGTTCCTGCTTTATGCCGAGGACATAGAGGTCGGGTCTTGCTGTCGATGATATTAAAGTGTCGTGACATAGGCTGTTGATGACATTAAAGTGTCGCAACATCTGCCTAAAAGACCAAATTGCTCACGAGAGATTGTCGTCCTGGAGATGGTGGTGAGTTAATGGGCTTAGACTGTGATCACCGAGAATATGCCCTGAGAGCACGGGGCATGTGGCCATGCATGCAAACGCCTGTGATTCAATGCATTTATATACTGCTTGGTTGTGCTAATAAAATGCAGGGAAGGAGCATCGCCGCCCCGAATTGGGGGCGGGATCGTTATAATTTGGTCAGCATTGCTGACCGTTGCTTTTGTTTGCCACCGTGCGGTGGTTTGTTGCTTGCAGGTGCTGCTGGACCAAGCGGTCAATAGCGGGCTAAAGCCCAAATTGCGAAGCCGGCCCATGAAGGCCTAATTGAAGTGTTTACTTGCTTTTATTCATGTATGACCGGCCTGCGTGTCGTGGTTTGTAAAACATGTAATTTGAAGTAAACCATTTTATAAGGCCTTAAGGCTTGTACTTGTGTATGTACTACATTCCTATTTGGTGTTTAGTGGACATTCAGGCTTGTTGCTGGGTTATTTTAATTGCAACTTATAAAACTGCTTCCGCTAGAATGCTCACTGTAGGACGTTGGATTGGTTGGATGGTTTCCACTGAGTAACCACCCGGTCTGTCTGTGGTATATGGCGTCGGGCCCCAGCCGGACCTACTGCTATATGCTATGCGATGGATAGGGGGTGTTACATACCTCGTCTTGTAAAGAAGTATAATGAATATAAGATATGCTTGTTCTTCCATGTGTTTGGTGTGTTGAGCTTGCTCCCTAGTGTTTCCTCTAGATCAAAGTGTGAACTGGGTAGTGCCGAGAATATTAATTTGGGGCTTGGGCTATCTTGCTGACCACTTTGAGAAAAATCAACATGGTATCAGAGGTGTTGGATACATTAGAAAATGTGTACCAGATTTGAAGAAGCATCACCCTACTCAATGATATACATCAAGGTGTATTTGATGTGTTTTGAGTTTATATGTGCAGGTTAAGTAATTGCAGGAAATGTAGAAAAATTTATATGTCCATATGTCGACACCTAGAGAAACAGTGTCGACACTTATGAAGGCTTGTGTCTACACTGGAGAAAAGATGTGTCGACACTTGGAGTAAATTATGTCGACACCAGGAAAGGCAGAGTCGACACCAGAATAAATGTGCCGACACATACAGGCAGTGTCGACACACTGTGAAGAATTGTCGACATAAATTATGTCGACACTTAGAGGCAGTGTCGACACCCAGAGAAGCTTAGTCGACATCAAATGTGTCGACACTAGGAGGCTGTGTCGACACACTGAAGGCTTTGTCGACATCAACTGTGTCGACACACGGGACTTGTGTCGACACACAGCAAGTTTCAACACAGTTAAAGTAAAGAAGTATTTGTGTCGACACAAAGGAGATGTGTCGACACACAGCAGAATTTCAACTAAGTTTTAAATCAGAAGTATTTATGTCGACATACAGAATCTGTGTCGACACATTCAACAGAAGACTGTGTCAAGAAGTATTAACAACAACAAAGGAGTTGTGTCGACACCACCAAGGCAAGTGTCGACACTTAGTCCACTTGTGTCGAGACTTAGTCTAATTGTGTCGACACATAATGAAGATCATTCTTGACACTTTCAAACAGACAGTATTTTCAAGAAGTGACTGGATGACTTGACAGCTGTCATTTCAACCAGTCTACTGCAACTGTCAGAACTGTCAGAAGGTTGTTAGAAATCGGATCAGCCGGTTACCATGGAGGAAGAATATATAAAGGCTTTCTCCTTCAACAGAAAGTGATGATCAATCATTGAAGAATACAGATTCTGAGTAATACAGTTAGAAGTAATTATACAGAAGATTTTCGACAGAAGATCTAGAAGAAGTTGGAGAGAGAGCTCCATCTAAGAAGAGCAGTTGCTGAACCAGGCTGCTAAGATAGATTCAGATTGAAATCTGAATCTCAAGTCAGAAGCTGATTGAAGATCATCTTCTCAGGAGATTCAACCCTACTGAGTTCAAATTCAAGAAGCTTTGAAGAAAGCTAAGGGAGGTTGATCTCTGCCATCAAGTTCTTCCAAGAACTGTTCAAGAAGCCATCCATCCCTTCTCTTTCTTTCAGGGTGGTGGTTATTTACTTTGTTCAATCAAATTTCTATAAGATCTATTATAGATCTGAGCTGTAAGCCTATTTTATAAAGGCTGGGTGTAATAGATTTAGATCTATGAGTGTAGGTCTTGTTGAAGACTGAGTGGTAGGGCTTCGTGCCTGAGTTGTAGGAGACTGTGTTCTCTGAGTGTAGGCCTTGGTGAAGGATGAGGTAGGGATGTTTGCCTGAGTTGTAGGAGTGGAGACACTCTGAGTTGTAGGAACCTATTTGGGGTTCTGAGCTGTAAGATCTGAGGATCTGAGGTGAAGTGCAGAAGTTAGGCCGAATCTAGTACGCTGCTAGATAGGCGAAGGGGGAAATTGGATGTACCCAGACCTTGGGGAACCACTATAAATACTGTGTGCACTCTGTGAATGATTGTTTATGTGATTGTTGTACTGATAGCTGTAGAATTTGCAATTGCTGCTTAAATTACAGAACAGATTTTCTGCCTTTTAAAGTAAAAGAAAAATTACACCTATTCACCCCCCCCCCCCTCTAGGTGGTTAAGCACTAATTCTTTCAAGTGGTTTCAGAGCCAGGTTACTCAAAGAAGGACTTAACAGTCAAAGTGAGATCCTTAACGCAGATTTAAGAATCAAGAAAGAATCAAGAAAATGGGTTCAGGTGAAAATCATAAGGAGCTAGGGTCTATGAAACTACCCATATGTATAAAGCAGATATTTGGTATCTGGAAAGAAAGGGTCAGGCTGTTTATGGAGGATTCTGATCCAAGGATCTATATTACAGTCAAAGAAGGTCCTTATATCCCAATGAAGATTTCAATTCTGGATGCTAACCAAAGAATTCCCAAGGATTATTTAGAGATGACCAAGGATGAGATAATCTTGGCAACTATAGATAAGAGGGCACAGAACATTATAGTAAGTGTCATAGATGATTCTACCTTTCAAAATTTGATTCACTACAAGACTTCAAAGGAAATATGGGATACTTTGATAGTCTACATGGAAGGTTCTGAAGAAGTAAGACAAGATAGAAAATCTATGCTAAACAAGGAGTATGAGAGTTTCTGACAAGGAAAGTCTGACAGTATCACTGAGTGCTACAAAAAGTTTTATAGAATAGTTAATGAGTTGATGTCCTATGGGAGAATCTTCAATACTTATGAAATGAATGATAAATTCTTAAGATCCTTGACAAAGGATTGGGACACTAAGATTTGTGCCATTAGAGAAGTGGTCAAACTTGCAGATATTTTTCCTCCAACCTTGTTTGGAAAGTTGCTGTCATATGAGATGCAACTTATGGCTAGGAAAGAGGAAGAGAAGAGTGCAAAAGGTGAGCATAGAGAAAAGTCTTTGGCCTTTAAGGTTGAAGCCACTAAGAAAAATAGGAGGATGTCTCCATCACCTCGTAAGATTGTTGCTGAAACTGCTTCAGAAAATTCAGACAACCAGAATTCAAACAGCAGTGACTCAGATGAGGATTTTGCAGCATTTACTAGACAGTTTCAGAGATTTATGAAGAAGAAGCAGTGGAAGTCTAAGCCTTCCACATCTAAGCCTAAAGATGACTATTATCAAAAGAGGAAGTCATCCAGGAAAGAAAGGAGCAAGTCTAAGCCAAGCAAGTCTACAACATCAAAGATTGTTTGCTACTGTTGTAATAGGCCTAGACATGTAGTGGCTGAATGTCTAGATAAAAGAAAAGAGTCTGGTGATAAAAAGAAGACTCAACACCAGAGCAAGAAGGAGAAATTCTTTGTTGCTAAGAAGGAGAAGACATTGTCAGATCAGTCATCTTCAGAGTCAGAATCTGAAGCTGAGGCTTACATTGGTCTGTTTGCTGTAGATGAAGAAGAAGAGTTTTTACAAGTGCTGAACTCAATATATGAACAAGAAGACCATCAGTGCAGGGGACTGATGGCTGTATTAGAAGAAAACAAATGCCAGGATCAGTCTGGTCCCAGTAAGGTACAATGTCTTTCAGATTGCAATACTGAGTCAGAGTCAGCAACATCTGCATCAAGTGATGTGGATGGGTCTGAGTCTGAAGGTGATATTCATCAGCTGATAGATGAATATAGAGACTTGCTGCAGGCACTTAAGAAGAGCAAAAACCTGGCCAAATCTCAGGCTAAGGAAATTGCTGACCTTAAGATGGCTGCATTAAATTCAGAGAAGTTGCTTGATCAAAAACTGAATGAGATTGCCAGATTGAAAAACATAACTGTTATTCAAATGTGCACAATCACATTCAAGAATGATCAGATTAGAAATCTGGAGGTTAGACATCAGAAAGAGAAAGAGATAATACCTAGCTTTTCTAAACCTAAATCTATATTACCCTTGATTGATGAGTTTGTACCTCAAAAGGGTAAAGCTGGATTAGGGTTTAAGAAACCTGCATGGACTGCTAAGTCCAAATCTAAAGGCAAAGCCCCAGCTCAAAACAAGAAGCCTGTTGTAGATAGTTCAGCTAGGGTTGTACCTAAATAAAGGTACAATAAGTTTGAGTGCTGTTGTTGTGGCAAGGTAGGCCACTTTGCCTTAGATTGTTGGCACAATTATAGTGTCAAGGAGAGTAGTAATCTGTCTGCTATAAGAGCTACATGTAGATTTGTTAAAGTACAGACTAACTTGCACCAAGGACCCAAAAGTTATTTGTGTTCTAAGGTTAAGTAATCTGTGTTGCAGGTGAGTCCAAGCTGGCATGCCCCAATATGGTACTTGGACAGTGGATGTTCCAAGCATATGACTGGAACAAGGGGGTTGCTGAAGGACTACACACCTATCATGGATGGCCCTAAAGTAACCTTTGGTGGTTCAGAAAAAGGAATCATTAAAGGATTTGGTAACATTTCTAGTAATCAGATTGCTATCACTCAAGTGGCCTATGTGAAGGGTTTGAAACACAACCTTATAAACATAAGTCAGCTGAGTGATTTATGATATGACATTTCATTTATTAAGAATGGATATCATATCAAAAGGTCAAGTGATCAAAAGGTCATATTGACAGGATATAGAAAGAGAAATGTTTATTGTCTTAACTTTGAGTGTGAGAACAGTGTTTCTCCTATTTGTCTTGTAGCTGATGAAAGAGTCTCACATTGTGTTAAATGGCACAAGATGCTGGCTCATCTTAACTATAAGACTATTGGCCAACTCTTTAGCAAAGAGTTAGTGAGGAATGATCCTCAAGTTAAGTGTATAAAGGATGGGATATGCTCAGCTTGTCAAAAAGGCAAGCAGACCAAATCCACCTTTCATAGCCTTGAAAACAAGGATTCAGTGAGGTGTCTATACCTCTTGCATATGGATCTATTTGGTCCTATGCCAGTTCACAGTCTAGGTAGGAAGGTCTACACATTTGTGGTGGTAGATGGCTATTCTAGATATTCCTGGGTGTTCTTTCTAAGACAAAAATCTGAAACCCCAAGTATCTTATATAGTTTTGTTAAACAAATTCAGAATGAGTTGGACAGTACAGTGGTCAAAATCAGAAGTGACCATGGTACTGAATTTCAGTCTGAAAGTATGACAAAACTGTGTGAAGAATTTGGGATATTTCAAGAATTCTCCTCACCTAAAACACCACAGCAAAATGGTATTGCTGAAAGGAAGAATAGAACATTGATAGAGGCTGGTAAAACTCTATTGAGTGACACTTCTCTCCCAGAATATTTCTGGGCTGAGGCAGTAAATGTTGAAGTTAAAAATGACCTCTGTGGAGTTCGGGGTCTCAAAATAGAGGTGACCGCGCACCTACTACCCTCAAGCGAACGAGCTAGGCACAAGATTAGGAACACAAGGGACAGACCCAAGGTCTCAGCGTGGAGGACCCACCGCATACCTGGAAGACTAACAAACTCTTCCCCTCCCAAGCCAAAGGCTGAGCTAAGACACCTTCGGAGGGCACTCTCGGCCGACCGGAATATCTAAGGAGGATCTCGAGATCAACTCTCTCCTATCCAGATGTGTCTCCTTGGGTCTACACAAAATGCTCCTCACCTGCCCTATTGATGGCGCAAACTCGCCGAGCAATTCCACGACACGCTGCCCAAACTGGGCTACAAATAGCGTAATTCCGCTATTCTAACAGGCTGCCAACATGCCATTAGGGGCTTCCCAGCAACTATACCTCGGGGCCCCCACAGGGCGAGCGGTTCACGAGCACACCACTCACCCAAGATGGAAGGAGTAAACCATACATAAACAGAGCATCATAGATATTAAAAGAATATTACAGGAATATGAATTCCATACTTCGGCACACAGACCGGCAATATAAGAAAAAATAGGCCTTCGAGGGCCGGCACTAGCTTGGGCTTAAGCCCGCTACTCCCCGCTTGGAACTGTAACACCTGTATGCCAACGTCTCGTCAAGCGGCGGTCAGCTAAATGCCAGTCGGCTAACATAAGCTGGCCAAATATATTTCACACCCCTTTTTCGGGGCTATGGTGCGCATTCCATGCAAATGGAAAATATACAACTTCCTCAGAGTCTTCTCCGGGAACCCCAGAACAACACCAATCCGGCTCACACGTCCGGATGGGCTTCACACAGCATGCCTAAACCCGTACTCACGCTTCCGGGTGCTAACACAGTTAATTGTGGGGACGTACACGTCAACCCGTCGGAGAGCTCCCTTCCTCCACCCGTTGGTGGAGAGGGGCTTCCATGCAAATATGGAAACTGAGGGCTTCACCTACCCAAGTAGAAATTTCATTACCCTTGACGCGTGTTTGGCGGGGCCGCAACCGCGCTCATTGCCCGAGGCTCCACGTCTAGCGTCCGTAGTGGTTGTCCATGCTCGGATCCGACCACCGTGGGAGAGTTGAAAGCTCCGAATGATTTTTCCCCTCCATGACTGAGCCTCTCCATGGCCGACCGTGCTCCAAGTGGCCGGCCGCTGCAGTACGAGGCCAATCCCGGCTCCAAGTGGCCGGCCTCTACTGTACGAGGCCGATCCCGGCTCCAAGTAGTCGGCTTCTGCCCTAGGCGGCGATGGGAGGAAAGAAGGGAGGCGGCGTCAGGCTGTGCTGCAGGCCGGCGGGACAGAGAGAGAGAGAGACGGGGTTGGGGCTGCTTTGCTTAGGCGGCAGTGGCGGAGAGAGGGATGCGGTGGAGCGCGGCTGCTGTAGACGGCCGGAGAGAGAGATGAAGGCGGCCGGGGTTGCTGCTATTGGTCGACGGGAGAGGAGAAGAGGGGGCGGTGGGGCTGCTGCTGTTAGCCGACCGGAGAGGAGAAGAGGGGGCGGGGGGGCTGCTGCTTCTTCTCCTTGGCCGAACCCTAGCTGGGGCCTCTCAAAATCCCGATCCCCCCTGCTTTTATTTCTCTTTTTCCTGTGCTGTCGCCCCTTACCCCCCGCTCCCCACCGGCTCCTCTTCTATCCCCTTTATTTCTTGTTTTCTTCCTTTTTTAATCCTCCCCTCACGTAACCCCTCTGCTCCCTTTTTTCTATTTGTTTTCTTTTTCTCCCCTTTGTCCCCCTCTTTCCAAGTATATATATATAAATAAAACATATATATTAAGATATTAATATTATAATATAATATTAATATTTTATTAGTGTTGATTAAACATTTATCAAAAGTCTTTGCATAAAAAATCTCCGCACGTGAGCACGCGGATCCGCACATCTTCGAACGGGGCCGCACCAAAACGTCGCTCAAAGCACGTCTCTGGCCCGCTAATTAGGGAGGGTCTCACTTGGCCGGATACGGGGTTGTACAGTAAACACTGCATGTCATGTGATCAATAGAGCTACTATCACCAAGAGCCACAAAAAGACCCCTTATGAGATTGTGAAGGGCAGAAAACCAAACTTATCCTATTTTAGGATCTTTGGTTGCAAGTTCTATATACTTAACAATGGTAATTCTTATCTAACCAAGTTTGCTGTCAAATCCCAAGATGGGATATTTGTTGGGTACAGCAACAATTGTAAGTCTTATAGGGTCTACAACTTGGTTACTCAAGTTGTAGAAGAGTCTGTACATGTAGTCTTTGATAAGAAGCAGTTCTAGACTCACATTAGATTGATGTCATGCAAGAGGAGCTGAATCAGTTCAGAAGATGCAAGGACTGGAAACTTGTTCCTAAACCAAAAGACCACAACATCATTGGAACAAAGTGGATCTTTAGGAACAAATTGGATGAGAATGGGATCATTGTGAAGACTAAAGCAAGACTTGTTGCAAAAGGATATAAGCAGGAAGAAGGTATTGACTTTGATCAAACCTTTGCCCCAGTAGCAAGACTGGAAGCAATCAGGATGTTCCTTGCTTATGCAACATATCAAGGTTTCAAGGTATTTCAAATGGATGTAAAGTCAGCTTTCCTGAATGGAAATCTAAAGGAAGAAGTCTATGTAAAGCAACCCTCAAGTTTTGTTGATCCTCTCAAACCTGATTATGTTTATAGACTTAGGAAAGTATTGTATGGGTTAAAATAAGCCCCAAGGGCTTGGTATGAAACCTTGTCTAGTTTCCTCATTCAGAACAAATTCTCAAGGGGGAAAATATACAAGACTCTATTCCTTAGGGAATCTAAAGGAAAGATAATCCTAGTCCAAATATATGTTGATGACGTAATATTTGGGTGTACTGAAAGTAATCTTTGCATAAATTTTGCAAAACTTATGCAAGGAAAATTTGAAATGAGTAGTATGGGGGAACTTAAGTTCTTCTTGGGTCTCTAAGTAAGACAGACTGAAGATGGCTTGTCCATATCCCAGTCTAAATTCACCCTGGAGTTAATAAAGAAGTATGGTATGGAATCATCCACTACCATGAGAACTCCTATGGGGTCAAGTGTGTCTCTTAGCAAAGATGATGCAGGGAAACCTGTAGATGAAACTTTGTATAGAGGGATAGTTGGCTCCCTTCTGTATTTGACTACTAGTAGACCAGATATCATGTATGCTACATGTGTCTGTGCTAGGTACCAAGCATGCCCTAAAGAATCTCATCTGACTGCAGTAAAAAGGATTTTGAGATATCTTAAGGGCACACCTTATCTAGGTCTTTGGTACCCTAGGAATGGAGATTTTCTACTAACAGACTATTCAGATGCAGATTTTGCAGGTTGCAAGGAAGATAGAAAAAGTATTACAGTCACCTGTCAATTTCTAGGTGGAATACTAGTGTCTTGAAGCAGTAAGAAGCGGACTAGTGTGGCAATCTCCACAGCTGAGTCAGAATATGTTGCTGCAGGAAGCTGCTGTGCACAACTTTTGTGGATTCAACATCAGCTAGAAGACTATGGTATTCAAGTAAGTAGAACACCTTTGCTTTGTGATTCTACAAGTGCAATTTCTATAGCTAATAATCATGTCTCACATAGTAGGACTAAGCATATAGAAATTAGATACCATTTTCTTAGAGAACATGTAGAGAAAGAGGACATTTCACTAAAATATATTAAAACTGATTATCAAATTGCTGATATGTTTACTAAGCCTCTAGATGAAACTAAATTGAATAAGTTTAAAATTGAATTAGGAATGTTGAACTTAGAATAGTTTAATAAAATTGGCTAAGTAAAATGGTGTCGACACAAGGAGTTGTCTGTGTTGACACATAGAAGTGGTGTCGCCATTCCAGAGAAATGATGTCGACACATCTAGAAAGTCTGTGTCAACACTTCAGAGAAATTGTGTCGACACATCCAGAGTAGGTGTCGACACATCCAGAAGTGGTGTCGACACTTAGGTTAAATACAGATTTTGTCGAGTAGAGTTTCGACTAATCGTCGAGCTGAGATGTATAAGTGTCGACACATAAATTCTGTCGACTATATTAGTGTCGACACATAGAAGTCAACACTTATGTCGAGACATTAGAAGTAAGTGTCGACACTTTTCAACAGTGTCGACACATTAAGAGTATTATGACGCGCATTTTCACCTTCGTTTTTAGAAAGGTATAAATAGGTCTTCACCATTCTTTGTCGACACGCTCTCAATAGTTTCGAGACCAAAATTTTGTGTCGACATCTCTCTCATCTAAATTCAAGATTTCTCTAAATCCTAATGGCGCCAAAGCTCGAGGAGAACGTCAATGAAGGATATGAGCTAGTACGCAATGCATTTGACCATGCAGAACCAGAAATTAAGGATGTAGTAACCCTTATTACTGAGAATGGGTTGGTGTATTTAGTTTCTGAGCCAACCAAGATTTGGAAGAAGGAAGTACTTGAATATTATGGTGCTGCAACTTTAGATTCAACTGGATTGAAGATCAAGTCAATAGTTCATGGAACCAAAGTCAAACTTACATTGAAGAGCTTGAGAAAAACTCTTCAACTACCAAGAACTAAAGAAGAGGAAGATGTACCTACTTCTAAGCTGAGGGAAGCACTTCAATGATGTGGACTGGATTCCTCCATGAAGATTGGCTCAGTATTTAACAGAAAAGGAATGAATATGCAAGGCAAGTTCTTGTCTGAAGTGGTAGGAAAGGTGATTATGTGCAAGCCAGGCGGGCATGATAGGATATCAGCTCATATGTTCAGCTTAATGACAAGGATCATCTACAGACTAAACACTGACTGGTCAGCAGTGATTTTTGAGAAGATTAAGGAAAGTCTGAAGAAGCCTAATCTGGGTAGGATAATGAGCTTGTACTTGGCTGGAACTATTCCAGAAGTAATGGAGCAAGCTGCTGGTTCTAAGATAAATCACATGAGGAAGATGGATATCAGGATTATCTCAAGATGAGATAGGGTGTTAACTAAGGACATGTCCACTCCAGAGAAGGAAACACCTCCACAGAAGAAGAAGAAGAAGAAGAAGAAAGCCATAATGGCTCCAGAATCCTCCAGTAGTTCAGAGGAGCAAGTAGTTTTTAGTTCTAATGAGGAAGAAGCTGATAATACTGGAAGGTCACCAGCAAGGAATGAAGATGCACAGAGGCAGGGGGAGCAACCATCTGCTAGCCCCATCCACCTAGATCCACTCCAGGGGGAGCCTCACCATGAGGAAGTGCCTACTCACTTAGAAAGTGAAATGACAACTCAAACAATCCTTGAGGTAATTCACGAAGTTAATCAATCAATTTTCCATATTGAGGATGAAGTATTAACTGAATATTTGATTGATGTTGAATAGCCAACACAATTACATAGTCAAGCACAAGATGTTATCTTGGAAGATACATCTATTGCTCCAGAGATCACAGTGCCTAAAGTTCATACTCAACAAGAGTATACTTTAGAAGAGCTGTTTCCTGATATTGAGGGGGAGCATGCTGGTTTTGAGGGGGAGAAAACTGTCTTTCAGGAAGTGCAAGCTAATCTTGAGAAAGAGCAAAGTAGAACTGAGACTGAGGAGCAAAGGACTCAGGGGGAGCAATATAAGACTGCACAGGACTTACCTCCTAGTCCTAAGGATAGAGTAGACATAGCTAGTACATCAGCATCTGAGGATGAAGAAGCTTTAAGAGCTAAGAAGAGGAAGCCACAGGTCTTCAAGAGGAGAAGCCAAAGCTACAAGAAGGCATTGCAAACTGTTGCTCCACAGCCTGCCCCAACAGTTGATTACAGTTCATTATTAATATCTTTACAAGTAAAGTTGGATGAGCAAAGAATAGCAATGGAGAAGTATATGGATGAGACTCACAAAGATCTCCAATTTTCTTTGGCTCAGGATATCAAATCTATAAGATTTGAAGTGAATCAAAATAAAAAGGAAATAACTGATTGTTTTCATAAAGGGGGTAATGCAGTGGTTTTCCTTGCTACCCATCAAGAAAAGATAAAGACACAAGTGGATGATATGGCAGTGAAGTAGGGATATGTCTTGGAAAATTAGCTTAGAATGAATGATAATCTGACTGCATCTCATAATGCCATTGTTACAGAATTGAAAAAAATTGCAACAGCCCAGCCTGCTGATAATTCTAAAGCCAAACCGGAGTTTGATAAGGAAAAGTTTGATAAGGATTTCCAGGAAGGAATAGTTGCTGTAAAAACTGCTATTACAGATTCTCAAAGGACTATTTCTGGACTGCTGCTCAAATTTAAAAGTTTTTATAAGGATGGAGTTAATTTTCTAGATGAACAGCTCAGGTTTCAGAAGGATGATCTTAGAGATCATGTGGCTAGAGAAGTCATACAGGGGGAGAGAGTACTAGTCAAAGCTGGATCTGATCATGTTAAATGGATTTCCAATAGCATCAGAGCCACTCTTGGATATCCACCCTTTTGTGATGATGACAATGTAGCTAAATCTGGTATCAATCCTGCATATTTTGGAGGAGAACAAGCTGAAGTTGCTCACGTAATCTATCCTCCTGCAGATTTTGAGATGATACATCAAGAAGTATAATCAATGTACAACCCTCCTGGGGGTAATAAGAATATTATTCTAGAAAAAGTAGACAAGCCAGTGCCTGAGGAAGTTTTGTCCAAAGAACAAGAAACTCTTTTGTCCAAGAAGAGGTTCAGAGAACGGGCTGAGTTAAAGCCAGATTTTGAACAGTGGAGCCCAACATCTAGGAATATTATACTGACTGCTTGGAAAGCTGCAAAGGACAATATCCTAGAAAGGGCCAAATGGTACTCTGACCAAGAATGGAGAAAACATGAAGCCAGGCAAGAGGCTATTGTTCAGTATAGAAGAAAGGCTAAACTTGGGAAGCTACCTCCTAATGCACAGGAGCCTAGCAAATATTTCCCAAAGCCTTATCATTATTTTGAAAGACAAAAGGTAAGGGCTGAAGAGCTGAAAAAGAAAGATCTAAAGGGCAAGAATCCTGCTGATGACTCTGATGTTCCTGTGCAAGCCAAGATTCAATCAGGTAAGGGCATTGTCATCAAGGAGCCAGAGCAGCCATAGATTAGATTTTCTTAAGTTTAGATCTTTGTAATCTTTTGTGTTAAAATCTATGTAAACTTTTGTTAAAGAAAGTTTTGGTAGTTGAAACAAAACTATAATGAATGCTCATTGTGTTAGCATACTTATTCTGTGATGAAATATCTTTTATGTTTTGTTTTAAGTATTTGCCCTGTCATATAATATTGTTATACATCATATTGTGTATTTGTTATGTATGGTGTATATCATTGACTAAGGGTTATGACTTCTCCAAATAGGGGGAGATTGTTGGGTACATTGGAAAATGTGTACCATATTTAAAGAAGTCTCACCCTACTCAATGATATACATCAAGGTGTATTTGATGTGTTTTGAGTTTATACGTGCAGGTTAAGTAATTGCAGGAAACGCAGAAAAATTTCTAAGTTCATATGTCGACACCTAGAGAAACAGTGTCGACACTTATGAAGGCTTGTGTCGACACTGGAGAAAAGCTGTGTCGACACTTGGAGTAAATTGTGTCGACACCAGGAAAGGAAGAGTCGACACCAGAAGAAATGTGTCGACACATACAGGCAGAGTCGACACACTGTGAAGAATTGTCGACATAAATTGTGTCGACACTTAGAGGCAGTGTCGACACCCAGAGAAGCTTAGTCGACATCAAATATGTCGACACCAGGAGGCTGTGTCGACACACTGAAGGCTTTGTCGACATCAACTGTGTCGACACACAGGACTTGTGTCGACACACAGCAAGTTTCAACACAGTTAAAGTAAAGAAGTATTTGTGTCGACACAAAGGAGATGTGTCGACACAGCAGAATTTCAAATAAGTTTTAAATCAGAAGTATTTGTGTCGACACACAGAATCTGTGTCGACACATTCAATAGAAGACTGTGTCGAGAAGTATTAACAACAACAAAGGAGTTGTGTCGACACCACCAAGGCAAGTGTCTACACTTAGTCCACTTGTGTCGACACTTAGTCTAATTGTGTCGACACATAATGAAGATCAGTCTCGACACTTTCAGACAGATAGTATTTTCAAGAAGTGACTGGATGACTTGACAACTGCCATTTCAACCAGTCTACTATAACTGTCAGAACTGTCAGAAGGTTGTTAGAAACCGGATCAACCGGTTACCATGGAGGAAGACTATATAAAGGCTTTCTCCTTCAATAGAAAGTGATGATCAATCATTGAAGAATACAGATTTTGAGTAATACAGTTAGAAGTAATTATACAGAAGATTTTCAACAGAAGATCTAGAAGAAGTTGGAGAGAGAGAGCTCCATCTAAGAAGAGCAGTTGTTGAACCAGGCTGCTAAGATAAATTCAGATTGAAATCTGAATCTTAAGTCAAAAGCTGATTGAAGATCATCTTCTCAGGAGATTCAACCCTACTGAGTTCAGATTCAAGAAACTTTGAAGAAAGCTGAGGGAGGTTGATCTCTATCATCAAGTTCTTCCAAGAACTGTTCAAGAAGCCATCCATCCCTTCTCTTTCTTTCAGGGTGGTGGTTATTCACTTTGTTCAATCAAATTTCTGTAAGATTTATTATAGATCTGAGCTATAAGCCTATTTTATAAAGGCTGAGTGTAAGAGATTTAGATCTCTGAGTGTAGGTCTTGTTGAAGACTGAGTGGTAGGGCTTTGTGCCTGAGTTGTAGGAGACTGTGTTCTCTAACTGTAGGCCTTGGTGAAGGCTGAGGTAGGGCTGTTTGCTTGAGTTGTAGGAGTGGGGACACTCTGAGTTGTAGGAACCTGTTTGGGGTTACGAGCTGTAAGTTCTGAGGATCTGAGGTGAACTGCAGAAGTTAGGCCGAATCTAGTACACTGCTAGATAGGCGAAGGGAGAAAGTGGATGTACCCAGACCTTGGGGAACCACTATAAATACTGTGTGCACTCTGTAAATGATTGTTTCTGTGATTGTTGTACTGATAGCTATAGAATTTGCAATTGCTGCTTAAATTACAGAACAAATTTTCTGTCTTTTAAAGTAAAAGAAAAATTACACCTATTCACCCTCCCCCCCCCCCTCTAGGTGGTTAGGCACTAATTCTTTCAAGAGGGAGGTTCAGTTGCTTGAGCGGTGTTCAACCAATGTTGTTACTCTGTGCTTGAGTGGTGATCAACCTGTGTTAGTGCTCTGTGCTTCTGATAAGCTTACCAAGTTGTTGCAATGGAAGGGAGCTATGCAAGGGGTCTTGGCATTGAACTCTTGACCACGACTAACTTCAAGAAGTGGAAGTCATGTATGAAGAGTTTTCTTCTAGGCGAGGAGCTGTGGGAGGTCATCGGTGGTGACGACAGACAGGAAGTTACTGCTGCGTTTGTTACTGCTGAGCAGGTGAGGCTCTGGAGAAAAATAAATGCGAAAGTGGAGTTTGTTCTCAAGAGAGCTATTTCACCAGAACTGTTTGATCACATCATTGGATGTGAGTCTGCTGTTGATATTTGGACAACTATAGATGAGTTGTTCAATAGGAAGAATGTGGCCAGACTTCAGTTTCTGGAGAATGAGTTGGCAAGAACAACTCAAGGAGACCTTACTATCTCAAAGTTCTTCTTGAAGATGAAAAGCTTGTGCGCAGAGATATCAGCACTTGACCCTGATGAGCCTATCTTAGAGGCTAAGTTGAAAAGGCACATTATCCGCGGCTTGCGGAAGGAATATGTTGCCTTTGTAACTTCAGTTCAAGGGTGGGCAACTCAACCATCCTTGCTGGAGCTTGAGAACCTGCTTGCTTCGCAGGAAAGTCTGGCAAGACAGATGGCGGGAGTGACTGTCTCTGAAGGGGGCAGTGAAGCGCTGTTCACAAGCAAGAAGAAGAAGAGATGGGAAGGGAATAAGAAGAAGCAGGTCGCTACTGAGAATGAGCCTTCAACTTCTTATCAGCCAGAGAGGAGCGATGCTCCGAAGAAGGACTGGAAGAAGAATTTGAAGTGCTACAGGTGCCATCAGTGAGGGCACTTCAAGCGGGACTGCAAGGTCGAGCTGCAGCCTGGGCATACTGTAGGCAAGGAGGAAGCTTGCTCTAAGAGAGAGGAAGCAGAGTGGGGTGGAGCCTTCATGACGGGCACTTGTGTCCGTGCCTTGTCTGCTGAGGACTTCACCGGCGAGTGAATCGTGGACTCTGGGTGTGGTCATCACCTCACCGGAGACAAATCAAAGTTCTCTTCCTTGCAAGCATACTCAGGTAACGAAGCTATCATAACTGCTGATAACACTGTTTATGCAGTAGAGAAAGAGGGGGTCGTGTCTTTGGGTAGTGATCAAGGGCCACTCACATTAAGGAGTGTGTATCATGTGTCGGGCATGAAGAAGAACCTCTTCTCTGTGACCAATGCAGTAGATGCTGGTTATCACGTTCTGTTTGGGCCAACAGACGTGAGGTTCCTTCGCAACGTATCAGCGGTTAAGGCTGATGTTGCTCATATAGGAAGGAGGGTTAAGAACTTATTTGTTTTTGCTACTAATGCTTATGTTGATCGTATGAGAGCCAACGATAGTGCTGTTATCTAGCATGAGAGGCTGGTGCATGTAGGTATGAACAAGCTGAAGGCTATGGCTAGTAGAAGTTTAGTGAGAGGTTTGCCCAAGTTGTCCTCCTTTGTTGACGGGCATGTTTGCGCGGGATGTCAATACGGTAAGGCACATCGCCTTCCGTTTAATAAATCACAAATAAGGAGCAAGCAACCATTGGAGTGCATTCATGGCGACTTGATGGGACCAACGGTCACTGCCAGCCTTGGTGGAAGCAGATACATGCTTGTCTTAATTGATGACTACTCAAGATATACTTGGGTTTATTTCTTGAAGGAGAAGTCTGAAGCCTTCCGATTGTTTGTGGAGTTCAAGGAGCTAGTGGAGGGCC
This sequence comes from Platanthera guangdongensis, assembly GCA_039583875.1. NCBI lineage: Eukaryota > Viridiplantae > Streptophyta > Magnoliopsida > Asparagales > Orchidaceae > Platanthera > Platanthera guangdongensis. The sequence goes on along the minus strand of CM077156.1, from coordinate 167,643,571 downwards.
GGCTTGGCTTGCGGATCAAGAAGCTTAGAACTGATAATGGGGGTGAGTTTGTTTCCTCCGAGTTTTCTAACTTCTACAGGAAGCACGGAATTCAAAGAGAGCTCACTTGTGCGCACACTCTACAACACAATGGAGTAGCGGAGAGGAAGATCCGTCATTTGACGGAAACTTGCAAATTCTGGCTTCATGCAAAAGACATCCTGAGGTCCTTTTGGGCGGAAGGGATGTCCTGTGCTTCTTATCCCGATCAACATGAAGACTCCTATTGAGTTGTTGCTGAAGGAGAAGCCAAGTATGGGACACCTTCGGGTGTTCGGTTCAACTTGCTATGTGTATGTCCCGGATGCTTCATGGACTAAGCTGGATGCAAAGGCAAGGAAGCTTGTCTTTGTTGGCTACGATGAGCAGAAGAAGGGATGGAAATGCATGGATCCTGCGATGAAGAAGTTTGTTGTGTCAAGAGATGTTGTCTTTGACGAGCTGACGTCGTATGGAGGTGGCTCAGTGGATCTAACTAGAAGCAAGGTTGATGAAGAACCAATGGTGACTGCTGAAGCCTTGGAAGAGGAGCTTGTTGTTTCACCAGCAACTCCTGTTGCTTCAAACTCTGAGGTTGAGCCTTCTGGCTTAGGAAGTAGGGGGAGTATTGCTCAAATCTTGCCCCAAGTAGGAGTTGAGCCTGAAGAAGCAACGGAGGTAGTAAGCAAGGAGCAAACCCTTCGGAGATCGAAGAGGGTTATTAAGCCACCGGCTCTTTACTGTCATGGGAATGCAGTGAGCTTTGTCTCCTGCTTCTTTGCAGGTCCTCTGGATGAGCGAGAGCCTGCAAAATTCAATGAGGCCACTGGAGTCAAGGAGTGGGAAGATGCCATGAAGGAAGAGATTGCTGCTCTCAAGAAAAATGAAACCTGGGATCTTGTGCCCAAGGTTGATGATATTACTCCAGTGACTTGCAAGTGGGTGTTTAAGTTGAAGAAGAAGGCTGATGGGAGCATTGATAGATACAAAGCTCGCCTGGTCGCTCGAGGATTCTCACAGCAGTATGGAGAAGACTATGAGGAGACGTTTAGTCCGGTTGCAAAGATGACTTCAGTTAGAGTGGTGATCGCCTTGGCTGCTAGCAAGGGATGGAGGATGTGGCAGCTTGATATGAAGAATGCTTTTCTTTACGGAGAAATTGACAAGGACATCTTCATGGATCAGCCACTTGGATTTGTGTCTGAAGATCATCCGGACTATGTCTGCAAGCTCAGGAAGGCTCGCTATGGGTTGAAGCAAGCTCCTAGAGCTTGGTATGGGAAGATAGCAGAGTATTTGCAGTTCAGTGGTTATCTTGCTTCCAACTCAGATTCTAGCTTGTTCGTCAAGAAGAAGGGGGAGCTTCAATTCTTGGTCCTGCTGTATGTGGATGACATGATTATCACAGGGAATTCGGAGGAGGAAGTTGCAAGGCTCAGGGCTGAGCTTGATATATGTTTCGAGATGAAAGACTGGGGAGAGCTTCATCACTTTCTCGGTCTTGAAGTGGAGAGGAAGAAGAGCGGTATATTCATTTGTCAAAGACGATATGCAGATCGCATTATGAAGCGGTTCGGCATGGGCAAATGAAAGAGTTGCTTTACTCCACTAGAACATGGGCTGAAGCTTCGACGAGATGAGGGAAGGATTCTTCCTGATCTCTTGGTGTTCAGAGCTCTTGTTGGGAGCTTGATCTACCTAATGATTAATATGCCAGACATAGCTTACGCTGTTGGCCGAGTAAGTTGGTTTATGGCTGAACCAAAGAATTCTCATCTAGTGGTGGCAAAGAACATTCTGAAGTATGTCAAGACAACTTCTGACAAGGGACTTCTCTATAAAAGGGACTTAGTTTTTGCCTTGCTTGGGTACACGGATGCTGACTACGGTGGTGATTCGGATGATCGAAGGTCAACTTCAGGTTATGCCTTCACTTGCGGATCAGCTAGCATCTCGTGGTGTAGCAAGAAGCAGGACTCGGTATCCGTCTCAACTACGGATGCAGAGTATAAGGCTTCGGCCTTGGCTGCTCGGGAAGCCATCTGGTTGAGGAGGCTTATAGAGCATGTGCATGAAGAAGTGCAAGGGCCAACTTTACTCCGGGGTGACAATGAGAGTGCTCTCAAGCTGGTAAACAATCCAGTGTGTCACGCTAGGACCAAGCATATTGAGATCGATCACCACTTCGTAAGGGAGAAGGTGTTGAAAGGATCTTTTTTGGTTGGGCATGTTCGGAGTGAAGACAATCTTGCTGACATCTTTACGAATCCACTGTCGAAGGGGCCTTTTGAGCGGTTGCGCAGCTTGCTGGGCTTGGTCACCACTTCTCACTTTAAGGGGGAGTGTTGAAAATTGTGAAGTGGAAGTGGTTGATGTGCAGGCCGGGCGGCCTGAGCGGACAAAGTCGGCGGACTAGGCGGACTGGGCGGACTGCTATTATGCGGCCTGGTGATAGGTCTAGTGGAAGCTAGCTGTTCTTTTGAGCGGGTTGTGCGGATTAAGTCCGCGGCCTGGGCGGACTGTTATCTGCGGATAGGGCGTTGGTTGTCTTGCTGGTTTAGCCAAGGAGCGGCCTGAGCGGATCCAGATTCGCGGACTGTTGTACGTTGCTCAGTGGCCGTGTTGCAAGCTTGTGCTTACCGGCGGATTGGGTACTATCCGCGGGAGGCTTGCGGACTGGCGTGTCCGCGGTGTCCGCTGTTGCGGACTGGCCTTAGGAGTTTGGCTGTGGCCCTACCGAGCTCTGATAGTGCAGCACTGCTGTTGCTGTGGCGGACTGGTGTGTGGAGTCCGGCAGATGGCCATTGCATTGGACAGTTGTGCGAGGTTCTTGCGGACTCTGCCTTAACTCAGGAGGAGTGTGGTGACCTGCTTGATGGTTGGTGGACGGGATTTTGTCCTCCGTACTCGCGTTAGGCCCTTTGGTGCTTTACTGGACTTTGTCACATTCTGTGACAAGTCCAGTGTGTCCGCTGTATCCGCCAAGTCCGTTGTTGACCGGGCGGACTGTTGCTAACCCTGCTTTTGGTCGTCAATTTGTGGCGGATGGAGGCTTTAGTCTTGTTCTATAGGGACTGCCTTTGGTATGTGCGGACAGTCTCTGAAGGGGGATGCTGTCCAGCGGTGTTACGGGCTTTGCGGGTTGGTGCCTTGTCTGCATAGCTTGGACGGATTGATGAGGGTTCGCCCAAAGGTGCCTTGCTCCTGGCGGGTTTTCCTTGGAATCCGGCTAAGTCCTTACGGACTCAGCGGACGGAGTTTTTGCTAGCGCGCGGGCTGGGGTGATGTCTCTATCCACTAGGGCGGTGACCACACTCCTCACCTCGCCTATAAATAGGAACCCCCCCCCCCCCCGACACGTTTATAGTAACTGAGTGAACAATAAGTGGAGGCTCGTCAAAGTGCTGCGGTCTCAGTTTTCTGGCCGCGCGCATTGAATCAGAGTTAACGGTTTGCTGTGTGCAGGTCGCGCGACTAGCTTCAAGGAGCCAGGAGTTTGGCTTTAACTTTGGTCAAGTACTTGGAAGTGTGCGGTCTCTGCGGTTTCAGCAGGTCGAACTGCGGCTTGTCAGTTCTCTGCTTCAACTTTGCAAGTTCCAATAACCTGTCCGTCAGTCTCAGGCGACTAGGCGGTCTGTTCTTCAGTTCCTCAGCAGTAGGCGAATAATGGTGTGTCCGCGCGGCCTCGCGGCTTCGGCGGACTCCGTGTCTATTCGGCGTGTTGCAGCTTCAGCTCGGGCGGCTTCCGCGGACTTGGCGACTTCGGCAGTCTCGGCGATTCCCAGTGCTGTCCGCCCGGCTTGGTTTTGTACTTTCTGTTATAGCTGATTGTACTAGCGAAATCATGTCTCGCTACGTATATCTTGTCTTGTAAAGAAGTATAATGAATATAAGATCTGCTTGTTCTTCCATGTGCTTGGTGTGTTGAGCTTGCTCCCTGGTGTTTCTGCTAGATCAAAGTGTGAACTGAGTAGTGCCGAGAATATTAATTTGGGGCTTTGGCTATCTTGCTGACCACTTTGAGAAAATTCAACAGACGACCCTGAAATTGGCGTTATTATTTCATCGGAATTAAAATAAAGTGAAAATTTTGATTTCCAAATATGGCCTTAATTCTTCATTATATTCAAACATTCTCGTGATCTGCTTGATGCCCTAATGGGAAAACTGGAAATTACATAACAAAATATTTGAATTAGGAAAAACATACAAAACTCTTTAGAAAAGTGGAAAATTCATTTCCAAATTTGGACAATGAGAAAACCAAACAATGCCCCATCATTTGTGGTGATCAGCTTGATGCCCTAATTAATGGGAGAACTAGAAATTACACATCAATAGGAACAAAAACCAGGAACTACAAGCAGGATCGACAGCTTCAGGCAAGTGTGGAATTTGGAGCAAGATTTCACAGGAGAATAGTGAAGAAAGGATCAATGGGGGACTTCGACAAACGACTTCGGACATCGTCACCTTCCTCAACTCAACGACGGAAGACTTCCGGTGATCGGCTCAACTCAACGTCGTCTCCTGGTGATCTGCTCGATGCGAAAAACAAGGAAGAGTGCTTGAAGAGAGAACAGCGCTTGAAGAGAATCGCGCGGAAGAGGAATCACGCTGCGGTGGGGAGGAACCGGAGAAAATTCCTGCGGTTCAAGATGTGCATATACACAACTTATTTTAAAAACACTGTTTTATCCATCAGCCCAACCAAATCCAGCTTTTGCACAAACTTGCATTCTGGAGCTACCGCACCGGAGGCTATTAGCTCTCCCAAACACTACCTTAGATTAACAGTTTTGATAAACAAACAAACTATTGCAGAGAATGGCTTAAAATAACATTCCATTTCTTAGCAAACCAGCTTTCTCCTCCGCTCTTTATTCAAACTCACATAAAACCACAATTATTGTTCAGAGCATTGCATGCATAAACTTAAAACACAACATAACACACAGTTCTTAATTTCAAGCCAAGCAGTTGCTACTAGGCCTCATGGGAGACGAACACCGTGTTTCGGATGTTTCACTGGATTTCTATTGAATTTGCCAAGAACAAGTTCTTTTGGTTTTTCCACCCTGCCTGTAGATGTGTTTCTCATAAGACGGCAATGAATATTATAATTAAATTGGGAAATATGTTTGAAATAATGCAAAAAAAAATAGAAATAATTGTATACCTATAATTTCTACATGTTCCTTCATTTTAAACTGCTTGCCTTGAACCAAACCAACAGAATTCACTCCAATCCTCAAACCATCTGCATCACCAATCATGTAGTTGCTTGCGACAGCAATGACCATCAGAAGAGCTGGTATTTTCGTGGAAGTCATTTCGATACGTTTCTACGCACAATTCAAATATTCTACACAAATAGCTGAGTAGTTTAGTTGCTTATAAATCTTTGTTCAATCCGCCTGTGTATTTATAGCTATTCTGCTATATTTAATCGCTCAGGATGAAGGATTGTGATTTCCATTTTCCAGCAATTGTGCCGGCCAGGCTTTAGAAAAAAAACAAAGAGTAAAAATACAACTAATGGAAATTAAGAAAATTATTTCTTTTTTTAATACTTAAGTTGTCGCGACTATTGGTTAGCTTTAAGTGTTGTGGTGGGACTCTTAAGCAGCTTTAGTTAGGGGTGCAAATAAGGCGAGTTCCAGTCGAGCTTGGTAAAAATTCAAAGCTCGAGCTTGATCTCCATGCCTACTTATCGAGTTGCAGCTGCTCACGAGTTTTTAGCTCTTGAGCCGTATTTGATCTTAATATTTTTTAAAAGTTGAAATAAAAAGATCGGGAGCTGGCTCACGAGCTCATGAACAATAATATCTGAGTTCGAGCTCGTGTTTTTTTCGAGACGAATCATCGAGCTTTCGAGCCAGTTCAACTCAACTTACATCCCTAACACTACCTATAGTGGGTTACACCGCCGCTACATTTTACGTACTAGAATAAGTATTTCAATATGCTTTGGTCAATGTTATTTTATTTTGAATGATTAAAAATCTTTATCTCTTTAAAGAATAGTAAAAAACAAAGTTAATTGTTATTGATAGCTCATAAATGAATACTTATAACATATTGATAATTGTATCTAAATTGGATATTTATAACTATAATTGATATTTGTACTCATACATAATAATATTGAGAAAAACGATGAGAACTCCTGAGAGACGTTAGCCGCGCTCGCACACTATGCATGACGTGCGGATATTCAAACCTTCCCCGGCGTAATCAAAATCGTCGTCGCTCCAAACTGCCTTCGCCGCCGCCGCGCCAACAGCCATCATCGTCGCCGCCGGGCCAACCGTCATCACCGTCCACGCAAACCGTCATCGTCGTCCCCGCAAACCGTCATCGCCGCAAACCGTCATCGTCGACGGCGCAAACCGTCATCGCTGACGCTGCATCAAAACCGTCTCCGCCGTAAACCGCCACCGCCGTCGCCACAAACCGTCATCGCCGTCGCCGCAAACCACCATCGCTGACGCTGGACCGAAACCGCCACCACCGCAAACCGCCATCGTCGTCGCCGCAAACCGCCATCGCCGACGTTGCACCGAAACGTCCGCCGCCGCAAACCGTCATCGTCGTCGCCGCAAACCATCAGCTAGGCCTGCCCAAAAGGCCCGATCGGGCCGGCCCGGACCGGGCCTGATCGGGCCCGGGCTTTTGCAAACCGGGCCGAGCCCGGGCCCTTTCTTTATCGGGCTCGGGCCGGGCCCGGGCTTTGACCCCGGGAAGGGGCCCGAGCCGGCCCCCCGGGCCAGGCCGGGCCGGGCCGGGCCGGGCCCTCTTAAGAAAAAAAAATACTTAAAAAAATTAAAAAAATGAAATAAAAATTAGAATAAAAAATTTTATTAATATTGAAATTTTAAAAAACAAAATTACACTTTTAAAAAAAAAATAGAAAAAAAAGAAATTTATTATTTTAAATGATAATAAAAAAAATTACATTTTTATAAATTCAGATTGTCCATCTCCTCTTCAATTTCCTCGGAGCTCTCCTCCAACGCTGAAATGTGTTGCTTCCTATTCGTAGCATCCAAATAATCCTTGTAGCAGATGCATAGTTCGAGTGATTCTTCATTTAGTCGGCTCCTCCGCGTGTTCAAAATCCTGCCACTAAGAGAAAAAGCGGACTCCGAAGCTACTGTACTAGCTTGAATTGTTAGTAAATCACGGGCCATATAGGCCAAAATAGGATAGGTATTAGCTTTACTTTTCCAGCACTTTAAAATATCGAAGTTTTCGATCTCTTCCGTAGTCATAAAATCACGAAATTGTGTTTTCGTATACAGTCCTAATTCGTTTAAACTACTCGATGTGCGTGCTTTTTTTCTGGAAGCTAATTCTAAAATTTTATTTGTAAAAGAATCTTTTGTCCTAGGTTGTGTTATTTCTTCTCGTGGTCGTGAGCCATATAAGTTGTCGTAATAATTAAAACATTCGGTAAAAATAGAATTAAATTTAGTAGTACTAACGTCGTCAACGTCATCGAAACTTATATTTATGTCTAAGTTAACGTTAATTTCATCTATTAAATTTTCTACGCCGTCTACAGCGAATAACGGGTTTAAAGCGGCGGCGCATGAAAATGCAGGAGGCATTTCTCTATAATATTTTAAAAATTTTTCTTCTATTACTTCAATTAAAGGAAGCCATCCGGAGTGTTGCTTAAAATAGTTAAGTTTTTGTGCGATATTTACAAAATTTTCAATTACTAACGAGCTAGTGGGATAATAAACACCAGATAAAAAAACAGTCGCCCTATAAAAACATTTTAATAAATCCATGTAATGAAATAGTACGTCCCAATCATTATCAGTTAAATTATGATTATTTGTCATAGTGTAATATTCCATAAGAAGTGTTTTTTGTTGAAACGCTCTTTTTAACATTTTATATGTGGAGTTCCATCTTACAGGCATATCAAATTGAGGTTTCAAATATTTTTGACCTTGTGCGATCACAAATTTTCGAAAATCTTGACTTCGCTGTTTGGTACAATAAATAAATCTAAGCATAGTACGAATTTTCTCAACATATGGTTCCATAGCTTCTAAACTATCCTGTACCACTAAGTTTAAAACGTGACACACACATCGAGTGTGAAAAAACGCATCGTTGAGCATTGGTTTTAATTCACGTTTTAACCACTCTACTGCGGTGTTGTTATTACTAGCGTTATCAAAAGAAATACTCATTATTTTATCCTTTATTTTAAATTCACGCAAACATTTAATAATTACCGAATATATAGCCTTACCCGTGTGCGGAAATTCAAAACCTTCAAAACATATTACGCGCTTATTTAAATCCCATGAAACGGGATCGATCCAATGAGCCGTTATACAAATATAAGATAACCCTACCCTAACGCTACTACTCCAAACGTCGCTCGTTAAACTCACACGTCCCTCGAAAGTTTCAAAAAATTTTATTAAATCTTGTTTTGCGTCAAAATATAATTTAAGTGCGTCGCGTCTAATAGTGGATCTACTTACCTGTTGATATTTGGGCTGAAGCCCTTCGTGTATATACTTCGTCGTCTCATCGTTGTCGTAGTGACTGAATGGCAACCCACGTCTGATGACGTTTTTCACCTGTAGGTCTCGCTGTCTTGCTTGATCGTACGTCCAAATTTGTCCTGATGCTGATATTTGTCCCTGACTGGACTCGGGAGCTTGCTTTGCAAAACAGGACTTAGCGTGTCTCGCTAGTGTTGAGTTGCCGGTAAGAGTTAGCAACTTTGAGCACAACTTGCACCGCGCCTTGAATTCGTCGCCGACTTTAACCTTGTCGAAATGCTCCCAGACGGGCGCCCTCCGATTATGCTCCACCACTTCGGCCGTGCTTTGAGTCGACGACACCGGCGTTGAGGACGACGATGCCATGCAGCGAGAGAGAGTAAGAGAGTAAGAGAGGGAGAGAATAAGTGAGAGAGAGAGTGGAAGAGAGAGAGAGTGAGTGAGTGGAAGAGAGAGAGAGAGAGAGAGAGAGAGAGAGAGAGAGTGGAAGAGAGAGAGAGGGGGGATCGGGTAGGAGGGGGGGATTTTATAAAAAAAAATTTATTTTTTTTTTAATAAAATATGGCCTAGGGCCTAGGCTTTTGCCTAGGCCCTAGGCCAAAAAACTGCAGCCAGCAGGGTTGCTGCAGCCCTGCTGGCTGCAGTTCCAATGGCTCTAAGAGCCGTTGGATTTCCAACGGCTCTTAGAGCCGTTGGCAGCAGGTCCGGGCCGGCGTGCGGGCCCGGTCCGGGCTTCGCCTGGGCCCGGGTCCGGGCCCAGGCCGGCCCGATTTTCGGGCTTTGCCCGGCCCGGCCCGGGCCGGGCATCGGGCCGGGCTAGCCCCCAAAACCAGGGCCCTGTAAGGGCCCTGAGCCCGGTCTCGGCCCGGGCCGGGCTTTTTCCGGGCCGGGCCGAAAAAGGCTTTCGCCGGGCCGGGCTCGGGCCGGCCCACTGGGCCCGGGCCTTTTGTGCAGGCCTACCATCAGAGCCGACGCCGCACTGAAACCGTCATCGACGCCGTCTCGCCAACCGATATCATGTGTCTTCGGCTTCTAACTCATGGACTTGGGAGTGAGTTATTATTGGACTTAGCCTACTCTGTTATTATGCTAGAACATACGCATTGACATACGACCTAAAACGAACTATTTATAGGTTGACCGACGGAGAGGAGATGGGCGGAAAGCGTGACGGAATAGAGGGCGCCACGGACGGCGAGATATTATTGGACCGCCGGCGAGAGACTGCGAGCAGAGGGCTGAAGGTTCAGCTGCGAGAGTTTAGGGCTTGAGAGAAACAGAAACGAATTTTGTGTGGGTACAAATATCAGGTAGGTTGAGGGAAAAATGCTAAAATTTGTATTATTTTTGATATGAATATCTAATTATGGGGTATGAATAACAATTCTCAAAACAAGTAATGGAAATTAAATCAATTATTTCATTTTTTTAATCCCTCGAATGCCCGGATAATTGGTTCCCAAACTCGACTCGTTGGATACCCTCACCCATCTCAAAACGAGTTGAGATCTGCTCACTTTGAGATGTGTGCGGGAATTCACTCAAGTCATTGGATGTCTGCACTTTACCCTAAAGTGCAGGGGTGCACTTTACTCCCTCCGAGCAGGGGCGGATCTAGAGGGGGGCCCGAGGAACACTGCCCCCCCCCCCCCCCCCCCCCTCATTATTTTTCAAAATGTTTAGTGAATTTGGATTCCTCTTATCGAGACAATGAATTTCGATTACTTATATGTCAAAAATGGTGGTTAGATGAGGAGAAACAGTTCTGATAATATGAAATCGTTCAAAAAAAATTTTGAAGGAGTTGATGACTGACCCCATGTTAAAATTGTTAAAACCCAGTGATGCATTCAAAAAAAATTTATGCACATCCATTATTAATTTTCTGAATCAGTCACTGCCTCTGAGTCCACTCTACCTAGGGATGCATACGAGTCGATTTTGGGTTGAGATTGACAAAAAATTCAATGCTTGAGCTAATCATTTTGAGCACAATCTCGAGCTCGACGAGCTGATTTTATCTTAACTCGAGCTCGAGTAGAGCTCAAGCTGCTCACGAGTTTTTTAGCTCTTGAGCCCTATTTTCTTTATATTTTTTTTTAGCTCGCAAGCTCATGAACAATAATATCTGAGCTCGAGCACGACTCGTAATCGAGCTCGTTGAACTCGTGCTCCATAGGCTCGAGCTTCACATGCTCGAGCTCGAGTCGAGTTTTTTTCGACCCGGCTCATCGAGCTTTTGAGCCGACACAATTCAACTTGCACCCCTAACTCTACCTATAGTGGGCTACAGGGGCCGCTACATTTTATAGGCTAGAATAAGTATTTTTGTATTTCAATATTCTTCTCTAAATGATATTTTATTTTGATTGATTAAAAAAATCATTATCTCTTATCATAAAGTATGACTGATGGTCATTCTCCTGCTCTTTCAGGAATTATGTCAAAAATGCTTTTGATTTGAAAAAGTCCTCAAGATGAAGATGATTGCACTAAGTATTTGATGAATGTGTTTAGTTTGTAGTTTTAAGGTATTAGATAGTGCAAGGGTAGCATAGGGCTATGTTGAAGCCTGAAAAATTCTGTGATTCAAAATATTCTGATCAATGCAGTCTAAGGTTACTGGTACAGCTGTCGGACTTGACAGCTAGACAAGCTCGGACACAGAAACTTGGGGACAACTAAAAGGAACTCAGGTGCTGCAGCAGGGAGGTCTCACCACGTACTCGGATGCTTAGAAGAAGCTTCTCATCCACAACCAAAGAAGGTCGAGTAGGGTACAAGGTGGACACAGGCTGACGACTATCAGAGGACGGTGACCAAGAGGATGATCACTATTTCACGGCTAAAGTCCTTTATAGCATGATCCTAAAGCCCAGCCAAAAGTCCAGAAAAAAGGATTAGTGCAGATCTTTTGCGAGATTTCAAGGTTCATATCCTCGTACCCTTAGGGTCCTATTTATAAGCAAATCCAATGGGCGGGGGTCTTATTAATAGCTCAACCCCCACCTGGCGACTAGGTGACTTTCGGGGGAACTCACCCAGCTTGGGAGACTATTGACCCTAGTCACCTACCCGACGAGTATGCGAGGGGAGCTCATCGTACTCGCTATTGTCTTTTACTGCCTTAAATGTTGACTCTGACTTCTGCCTTAACCTCTTGACTTTGACTTCTTACTGACCTGGCTTTGAGTGGGCCCCCCTTAATGAATATGATTTGTACACAATCTCCGCTCTTTGCGAGAAACGTAAGAGCTCAGAAAGAAACATTCAACACTTATTCGGCGAGCTACTTTTGGATAATATCTAGACTACTTGCGACATATGGTTGTTGCTGACCTCTATAAATAGGGGGTGACCCTTCCTTGTGGCACACCTTCTAAACTCACCCAAGATATTGCAATCTACCAAGGACAAAAGATGTTAAGGGAGGCCTTTAGTCTTTTCAAAGACCGATGACACCTTCACACAAGGTGTCACTTTGTTTAGTCGACCTTTTGTCGAGTTTAGGAGGTTGACGTCCAGACCTGTTCCTGATAGTTCCTCCAGTCAGATAAAAAGTGTGATTGGGATATCAATAGGACAACATAAAAGGGGGAGATGATCTCGACTGTCAATGCAATGGCTTAGTCTTATAAGAATGCCTTAAAACCCAACATGCCATCCCATCACTTGCACTGGGTTTTTTAGGAGGATCAAGTCGGAGGCAGGTTTCCCATACCGATTGCGGATTTTTACTTCACTACTTTTAATGATCTTGAGAGAACTCTCGAACAAGAAAAACAACTCGCTCAATCCCGCATTTCAGGGTCCGATGAATTTTATTAAAACATGATCAACATTTTACATATAGACATGCATATCCCTTTCTCATTTTGGGAAGAACCTCTTTAGATCATCACTGCTCCAGGTGCTTCCCAGTAGCTCTCCTTCCTGATTTTATAGGCGGTATCCCCCAGTGGTTAAACCTTTTAAATGATGAAGGGCCCCTACCAATTAGGGTTCAGTTTCCCGATAACGACTGCCCTTCCTGTTGCATCCACCTTCTCTCATGTTGAGATCTTCTACAAGAAATTGCTTGATGCAAACATTTTTGTTGAAGTAATTCGTCATTCACCTCTTAACCTCCTCCTGACTGATAGAGGCTAGGTCTTGAAGCTCTTCGATGTAATCTAGATAAAACTTATGAGCATCTTCGTTATCCAAGCATCACTCCTCGTCGCCTTCTCATGTCATAATGACTCTTGGGATTCTGACTTCAAACTCCATTAGGATGAGAGCCTCAGTCTCATGGGATAACTTGAATGGTGATCCTTCGTGGTTGAGTTAAGAGTGGTTCTCAGGGCCCATAGAACTGAAGGAAGTTGTTCTGTCCAGTTTCGCTTCAGGTTGGTGACCTTCTTCAAGAGATTGATAATTAGCTTGTTGGCGGCCTCCACCTATTCGTTGCTCTGAGAATGGTGGACGGAAGTGATTCAAAGATCCGTTCTGAACTGCCTACATAAGTCTTCCAGCTCTAAGCTTGCAAATTGCGGGTTGTTGTCAGTGATGATGTCGAGAGGAATTTCGAACCTGCAGGCGATCTCTCCCCAAATGAAGTTATTCACTATCTGAGATGTGGTCTAGGCAAGGGCTTTCACATCAATCCATTTGGATAAGTTGTCAATCATGATGAGGATGAACCTCCTCTAGTCGCTGTCCTAGGGAAAAGGATGAATAAAATTCATCCCCCAAATGGCAAAAGGCCAAGGGGCGGTAATCGAGCGAAGTTGCTGAGCTGTTTGCAACTAGAGGGGGGTGAAGAATTGACACTCTGAACACTTCTTTGAGAATTCTTCTCAACCTTCCTAATGGTTGGCCAGAAGTAGTCATGCCTGAGAATTCTCTACTCCAGAGTATGAGTCTCAGAGTGGCTGTCACACTCTCCTGAATGGATCTCTTCAAGCACCCGGGGAATTTCAACTTCTTACATGCACTTGGTCAGGGGACCGAGATGGTCTTGCGATATATCTCTCCTTAGTGCAACAGATAGTAGGTTGCCTTGTATCGAAACTTCCTTTGATCACTATTGCCAACTAGAAGTTGGCTTGTTGCTAGAAAGGTGATGAACGGGTCCTTCTATAAAGCTCGTTATTCGATCTCCATCATATCTGCCTCTTCGATGGATGGTCAAAATAACTCTATAATGATTCCACCGTCCCTCGGGCCATACTTGGCTAGGCAATCTACTTCCAAAGTTCTCCTCTTGCGGTACATACTCGGCGAAGAAAGATTGAAAGCTCCCAATCAAGCATTTCACCTTTACTAACTATCTTTGGAGGACAGGGTCACGCACTTCTAACTCTCCCTTAATTTGTGAAGTTACCACCATCGAGTCGGTAAAGGCCTTGATATCCCGAATTCTCAATTTCATGGCGTGACACAAGCCTGTTACCAAAGCCTTATACTCCGCCTGATTGTTCGTGATGGGGAAGAGAATCTCAACTGCTTGCTCGATCCTACCTCCTTGTGGCTCACTAGCACTGCGCCTACTCCCACCAAAATTTTTCCTGAAGATCCATCTATGAACATTTTCCAAGAGACTAGGCTTGAAGAGCCTTCTTCTCCTCCAGTCTCTGCTGAGAAGTAGGCCAGAAAATATACCACCGCTTGGTCCTTGATTGCTACCCTTGGTGAGAAAGAGATATCGAACTTGCATAGTTCTACCTCCAATTTTGCTAGCCTCCCTGAATGCTCCACTCCATCCAAGATACTTTGAATAGGATGATCGGAGATGACCTTGATGGAGTGAGCATGAAAATTATGTCAGAGCTTCCGTGCTGAAATAACTAAGGCAAATGCTAACTTCTCTAAGATAGGATATCTCATCTCCGCCTTCCTGAGCACCTGACTCACATACTAGATGGGAAGCTGCCCCTTCCCCTCTTCTCTAACAAGCACCGAGCTGACTGCTTCCATTCCCACTCTTAGATAAACGTGGATATCTTCACCTTTTTGAGTCCTTTGTTGCAGAATAGAGACCGGGCAGTCTCGTGGTCTGACTCTGGCGGATTGCAGTCTGGGCGATCTGTCGGTTTCTCTCCAGTGGTTTGGTTGCTAGCCTGTTGTTGTTTGTGCTCTAGCGGTCTGTAAATCTGTCCCTGACGACTAGGAGACCGGGCGACCTGACGGGCTATAGTGGCGGCTTGGTGTCTCCCTCTGGTGTTTGCCGGGCGGTTTACCCATTCGTTAAACTGTGCGGCTTGGTCGGCTTGTATTTAGGTTAAACAGCTTGTACATGTTATTTTTAGTCCCACATTATTTATTTGTAATCTCTCTCATCTCCTCCATTCTATAAAAGGGAGATTATGCCATGTAATACACACCTTTTTTGAATATAAAAATTTCAGTTTTTCCATTTCCCGGACTCTCTTTTTTCTGTTCGCACATGGAATCAGAGCCAGCGATCTTGTCCGCCTGATTCGGTTCCTTCCTCTATTCGCTTGACTTGATCTCCTTCTTGTCGCTTGTTCACGCGGTCTCTCCTCCTTTCCCTCCTTTGTCGTTGCTCTTTGTCTGCGCGGCCTTCTTCTCGCTCTTTCTCCGCAGCCTGCTTTCGCGACTTCTCGGTCTCCTGTTCGCGCGGCCTGCTCTCTTCCCGTGCGACTTCTTTCCCTGTGTCCGTTGCAGTTTCCTCTCTTATTCGCTGTGGTTTCTTATTTTGTCCACTGCAGAACCTCTACTTGAGTTCGCTGCTGTCTTCTCTTTACCTGCGCGGGCTTTTAGCTGCCTCGACTTCTTTCTTCCCGCATGGCCTTTCTCTCTTCTCTCTACCCGCGTGTCTACTTCCATGGCTCTTTCCGGCTCTTCTACCACCACTGCTACTCCTGTGGTAACTCCACCTCCTCCTCCCATTCCTTCCGGGAATCTTGGCACCATCTCCAAGCTTGTTGGTTCCAACTACCCGGATTGGAGTGTCTCCTTCACCTTCCTCCTTCGCTCACAATGCAAACACCACCACCTCACTGATGACCCTCCTCCTCCCACTTTCGTTGAGTTTGACGATTGGGATGTTAGGGATGCGCTTGTCCGCACTTGGCTCGCTAACAGTCTTTCCAATGAGTGTCTTCCTGTCATCCGTCATGATGAGACGGTCAAGAAGGCATGGCTTCATCTTGCTGCTCTGTACTCGAAGGGGGCTCAGACGTGCTGCATCTATATTTTATATGTGAACCTCTTTGCCCATCATTCTATGTCTCCAACTGCCGCTTATCAACAGTTCCAAGCTCTTGGGGCTGAGATTCTTCAACATCGCCCCTTCTCTGCGGATCTAGCCGAACAGCACAAGCACTTCCAAGAACTTCTTGTTGTGTGCTACCTCCTACGGCTTCCTGATTCCTACGACATGATCCACCAACAAATCATGGGTGAAGCAGTCTCTCCCAACTTGGATACAATTGCTGCACGAATTGTCGCAGTTACATCTCTCTTTCAGCGTCCACTTCTGTCTTCTCCTTCTTCAGAACAATATGCTCACCAGACTCAACGGAGTGGCTCTAGTAGTCGCAACAACCATTCCGATGGTCGAAGTTCTTTGCGCTTCCTCTGCTCTCATTGTGGCCGCACCGGGCATCTTGTGGATCGAAGTTGGATGAAACATCCACATCTTCGCCCTTCTGGTGACTCTTCCACCTTCTCATCCAAGTCGTCCTCTTCGGTGGTCACTTCCTCAAATAGTGCTCACGTGGTTACTCAAGGTAAATGGCTCATCGACTCTGGTGTAACTAATCACATGACGGGCAATCCACAATGCTTTTCTCTCCTTGAAACACATGAACGGTTGCCCTCGGTCCTTTTTGCAGACGACTCTCCCTCCCCAGTTCATGGGATGGGAGTGGTTCATGTCACTCCGTCTCTTCTCCTGGCTGACACTCTCTATGTTCCCAAGTTTCCATGCAATTTATTGTCAGTTACATCTTTGTGCAAGCAACTTTAATGCTCCGTCACATTTTCTCCAACTTCTTTCTCTTTTCAGAATCTGAGCTCCCAACGGACGATTGCTACTGGGACTGAGAGCGGCGGTCTCTACTTCCTCGACAATGTTTCCGCTCTGTTATCCTTCTCCTCCTCCTCTACAGATCTCCTACAATGGAATCTCCGCCTTGGGCATCCTCCTCCATGACTTCTTCATCAGCTTCTGCCTCACCTCCCTCCGCATAGTTCTCCTCTCAACTGCGACGCCTATCAGCTTGGCAAGCATCATCGTTCCTCCTTCCCGCTGAAGCAAGATCGTGGTTCTACCCGTCTGTTTGATCTTGTTCACTCCGACATCTGGGGTCCTGCTCCTACCCTCACCATTGGTCGGGGTAGTTCTTATTTTATTACTTTCATTGATGATTTCTCTCGATGTACTTGGGTGTGTCTCTTACGAGAATGCTCTGAACGTTTTGATGTATGGACATCTTTTTATCATTTAATTAAAAATCAGTTTGATGTTTCCATTAAAGTCTTACACTCTGATAATGCCAAAGAATATGTTTGTCAAGCTTTTTCCTCTTTTTGTATGCAACATGAGATTGTTCATCAAACAAGTTGTGTTTACACCTCACAACAAAATGTAGTGGCGGAACGCAAAAACCGTCACCTCCTTGATGTTGCTCGCACCCTGCTAACGCAAATGCATGTCCCTCGCTCCTACTGGGTATATGTTGTTCTCATTTCTTGTTATCTCATCAATCGCATTCTTCTACCATTCTCCGCAGTCAAACCCCTTTCTCCATTCTCTATCTAGGAAAGGATCCCTTTCCTCTCTCTCTACGTATCTTTGGGTGCACAGCCTTTGTGCATGCTCCCTCTGCCACCCGCGACAAACTCTCCCCTCGCTCCACCAAATGCGTCTTTATGGGCTACTCTATCACTCAGAAAGGTTATTGTTGTTTTGACCCCATGCTTCGCAAGCAGTTCATCTCCGCGGACGTTACCTTCTTCGAGAATGCTCCATATTTCTCTAACGACTCCTCTCCTCTCCTTGTGGCATCCAGTCCTCCTCTTCCCTCCAGCCCATACCCTCATACTGAGATTTTTCCTCCTCCACTGTCTCCATCGTCTTCTCCTCCCTCTTCATCTCTGCAATCTCCCTCCTCTTCGCCGTCGTCGCTATCTCCTCTTGGGCGTTCTCTCTCCACCATCGATGCTCCGGATACTGAGGGACCTGCTGACCTGGACCTCCCCATTGCCCTTCGCAAAGGGGTTCGAGCATGTACCAAGCATACGCTTGCTGTTGTTGTTTCCTATGATTGTCTAACCCCTGCTCGCATGAAGTTTGCGCTGGCTATCTCTTCCACTTCCACCCCACGTTCCTATCAGGAGGCCTTTACCCTTCCACATTGAAAGGCTGCCATGAATGAAGAAATTGCTACTCTCACTAAACGGTGTACCTGGACCCTTGTTCCTCCTCCTTTCGACACAGATGTTGTTGGATGTCGCTGGGTCTTTGTGGTGAAGTTCCTCCCCGATGGCAGTGTGGATCGTTACAAGGTTCGGCTTGTTGTCAAGGGCTTTACCTAGACTTATGGCATTGATTACATTGACACTTTCTCTCCAGTTGCTCGTCTCAGCACTATTAAGGTCCTTCTCTTTGTGGCTGTCAACAGGGATTGGCCCATTTCACAGCTGGATGTCAAGAATGCCTTTCTTTATGGGGATTTTCAGGAAGATGTCTACATGGAGCAACCTCCAGGATATGTTTCTCAGGGGGAGACACAGGTTTGCTGGCTCAAGAAGGCTATCTATGGCCAAAAACAAAGTCCTTGCGCTTAGTTTGACAAGTTTAACGGGATTGTGGCGGCCGTACATTTTACGAGGAGTTCTGCTGATCACTCTTTATTTACTCGTAAAACCTTTCTGGGTCTAGTGGTGCTTGCAGTATATGTGTATGATATTCTTCTCACTGGAGATGACCAAGCTGGGATAATCTTGACAAACAAGCATCTTCATCAACACCTAGTTACAAAGGATATGGGCTCTCCAAAATACTTTCTGGGGATAGAAATTTCTCGAAGGCCCGATTCTCTTGTACTCTCCCAACGGAAGTACGCTCTTGACTTGTTAAAAGAGGCAGGTTGACTGGGGCTAAACCTGGCCGATGTCCCATGGCGACTGGAGAAGATAAAACATGGACGGATGACTCTCCTCTTCTTTTTGATGTCACAAGGTACAGACGTCTGGTTGGTAAACTCATATATCTCATAGTGAGCAGACCTGATATTGTCTATGATGTAGGTAATGTTAGCCAATTCATGCAAGCTCCTAGGGAGTGCCATCCATAGTCTGCCCTGAGGATATTGGAGTATATTAAATCAGCTCCTGGGAAAAAACTTCTCTTTCAGAAGAATGGACATTTGAGGGTTGAAGCGTACTCTGATTCAAGCTATGACGATAACAAAGGAGACTGCAAGTCAACATCAGGTTTTTGCACCTTTGTGGGTGGGAACCTTGTGAGCTGGAAAAGCAAGAAACAGTCAGTCGTCTTCAGGTCCAGTGCAGAAGCAGAATATCAAAATATGGCATCGACCACGTATGAGTTGAAGTGGTTACGGGCTCTCATGCTTGACTTAGGAGAGGTCTACAACCATCCTCTACCTATGTTTTGTGACAACAAGGTCATCATATACATCTCTAAAAATCTGGTCTTCCATGAGAGAACTAAGCACATTGAAGTTGACTGCCATTTATTCGGGAAGAGATTCTGAAGGAACAAATTTGTACTTCGTTCGTCACCTCCGATAAAGAGTTGGTTGATATTTTCACCAAGCCGGTATCTGCCTCTTTTCACCACATTTGCGACAAGCTAGGCATGATCGACATATATGCTGCAGCTTGAGGGGGGAGTGTTGCAGAATAGAGACCGGGCGGTCTGGCGGTCTGACTCTGGCGGATTGCAGTCTGGGTGGTCTGGCAGTTTCTCTCCAGCGGTTTGGTTGTTGGTATGCTGTTGTTGATGCTCTAGCGGTCTGTCAACCTGTCCCTGGCGACTTGGAGACCGGGCGACCTGGCAGGCTATAGTGTCGGCTTGGTGTCTCCCTCTGGTGGTTGCCGGGCGGTTTGCCCATTCGTCAAACCGCGCGGCTTGGTCGGCTTGTATTTAGGTTAAACCGCTTGTACATGTTATCTTTTAGTCTCACATTGTTTATTTGTAATCTCACTCATCTCCTCCATTCTATAAAAGGGAGGCTATACCATGTAATACACACCTTTCTGGAATATAAAAATTTCAGTTTTTCCATTTTTCGGACTCTCTTTTTTCTATTCGTACAGCATTGGAGTAGAGAAGCTTGGGTTAGCTATTATTTAAGCTTTTTGAAAGCCTCCTCACACTTCTTAGTCCACTCAAAGTGTTTATTGACTTGGAGAGTTTTGAAGAACAGAGACACTTCTCCCCTGTTTTGGATAGGAAGAGGCTAAGACCCACCAGCTTTCCTGTCAACCTTTGGACTTCTTTGGAATTCTATGGGGATGTCATCTCCAAAATAGCTTTGACTTTATCGTGGTTAGGATCCACCACCCTTGGAGTGAGTAGGTGACCTAATAACTTCCTTCTTCCTGCTCCAAACGCACATTTTTCAGATTGAGTCTCATTTTGAACTTTTGAAGCATCGCGAAGGTCTCCACCAGTTCCTTAATGTATTACATTATGCTCTTATTTTTAACTAAGAGATCATCCACGCACACTTCCATATTCTGCCCATTTTGCTCCTTAAAGACTTGATTCATCATTATCTGACATGTCGCGCATGTGTTCTTTATCCTGAAGGTAATCATCATGTAGTTCTAGCAACCGTCACTGGTGATGAAGAAGATGTTGCAGTAATTAGGGGGATGCATCCGAATCTGGTGATACCTTGAAAAAGTATCAAGAAAACTCATCACAAAAAAACCAACGACTGAA
The DNA here is from genome assembly GCA_039583875.1 of Platanthera guangdongensis. Taxonomy (NCBI): domain Eukaryota; kingdom Viridiplantae; phylum Streptophyta; class Magnoliopsida; order Asparagales; family Orchidaceae; genus Platanthera; species Platanthera guangdongensis. The sequence goes on along the minus strand of CM077156.1, from coordinate 167,623,093 downwards.
TAAACAAGCGCGTTGATTCGAGGCAAAGGGTAGCAATCCATTGGGCAAGCTTTATTCACCATAGAAAAATTGATACATAGCCGTCAGCCCCCTCCGTCTTTCTTCACCATTATAACATTAGAGACCCAACCTGGATACTAGATCTTCGAACAAAACTTGCATCCAATAGCTTCCCCACTTCCTCCCTGGTCGGCTCGGCCAGCACAGTTGCGCTTTTCCTTTGCTTCTAGCATACAGGCGAGACATTGGGGTCCAGATTGAGGCGATGACAGGAAACCTCCGCATCGATCCCTAGCATCTCTGCAACACTCCATGCAAAGATGTCTATATTTTCTTACACATAGGCCACCATCTTTACCTTCCCTTCCAACATTAGGTATACTCCAATCTTTAGTAGTCCGAGCTCTCCATCTTTGGAGATCACGTCCACTTCCACCAGCTCCTCCGTAGCTCTCATCATGTCCTCTCCTTCTAAGATCTTCTCCAGCCTCTCTGCATCCTCCATCCAACTGATAGTACAGACGACACTAAGATAACACTCCCGCACAGCTTTAGGGTCTCCCCTGGTCCTCACTTGGGCATCGCCCTAGCGGTACTTTAGACATTGATAATAGGAAGATGGGATGGCTTTGAAATTGTTCCTAAGAGGCCTTCCGAAGATTGTGTTGTAGCAGCTTGGTGCATCCACGATGATGAACATGCACCTGATCGAGGTACTACCAAGTGTTACCAACAGATCTGCTCATCTCTCCATCTCTTTATTCTCTCCGGAGAATCCAAAGAGGCGACCATAAGCAGCTAGGACCCAAGACACCTCCATCTACAACCTGATGAATATCCTTTTTGTTAGGAATATTGCCCTCAATATTTCAAGATTTGAATAAGCAACACTTATAATGTTAAGTGCATATTGTATTTGATAGCATATCTATTTCATGATTATGCAGGTTTTTTTGTTGACTATAAAACATGTTTAGAGCTGGGAAGAGCATATACAGTTGAGATTAGTATATGACTCTCCACGATATCAACATGATCGTGGAGAAGACTTAGAAGCAAGCTCTAGTAATAAAAGATTATACCATTGAGATCGGTATATAGTTCTCCATTATACCTTCGATATCGTGGAGAAGCTGCAAAAAGGAGCAGTTCTTAGTGTCAAGGTTGATACCGTTGAGAAAGAAGATTGTGCTCAATGATATCGTGAATACAGTATTAAATGTTACTGTTGAGCCTGTACAGTTTGATGAGATTCAAATTTGGCGATGGCGCATAAAGAATGGATAGAGTATTCTATTCCGTCCATACCATTGACAAGACATTTCCTGAGACCGTTGACGAAAGTCAAGGGTATAAAGAGAATATGTTAAGGAAATGAAAGAGTACACACGTACCCGTGTCATTGTCGTAACTCAAAATGAAAAAAATCGTGAATCCATATATGGCGCACTATTAAAGCAAGCTAGTTCTTTTTGATGACTTTTAGAAGAACAAAGAGGAGTCAATCAATTGGACTCAAAGCTAGGTCTTCTTCCTACTGAAGAAGAAGATCAAGAAGGAAAGCCGCAAATTTATTCTACCTAAAGATAACTATTATAGGGGCTCCTTCCTGGAACTTATTTTCACAACAAGAGCAACAAAAGACTGAAGAGTCAAGGTCTAATTATTTTAGTCTTATGTTGTAAATTTTACTTCAACCATTTCTGTAGGATCTCTAAGGAGATCTGAGTTGTCGGGATGTACTTGAAAGTTCTTGTTTTCAAGGTAGCTAGCAACCTAGAGGGGGATGAATAGGTTTATCTAGGTCTTTTGATTTATTTTTATTTCTTCTTTAGTTACTATGTGATTGAGGGCTTTTTATGATCCTGCAAATAGAAAACAAACACAGAAAAGCACACAAGTATTTTATAGTGGTTTCCCAAAATTATTGGTACATCTGCTCTCCACTCACCTTACTAACTTCCTATTAGTCAAGGAACTTCTCCAAATCAATGCTTCAAGGAGCTTACACCTCAGATCCCTCAGGATCTCCTAGTCTCCTCCAAGACTAACACCTCAGCCACAAAGGCCTACACTCAGTGATACAAGTAACACCTCCTCGGGCAATTAATCACTACCACTCAGGCTATGGAGGATAGCCCTACCTCAGAGCAAACTTGCTCCTACAACTCAGAGAGATACTGTTTCCTATAGTTCAGGCAAATTTGCACTACCTCAGGCCCAAGGCCCTACAGGTCAGATTCAGAAGGATCCTACAACAAGAAATAATTTAATTAACTTTAACACAGAAAAATTTCTCTGTGTCAACAACTTAGAGCAAAAATAATTTTGCTCTATCTCTCCTCATAGCAAAAAAAAACTTTGCTGGAGGATCTCAGAAGCTTACTCCTTAACTTATTGTAGAAGACTAAAGATTTGTTGATCTTGAGTCTTCAAGCAGCTAACTGAACCTGCCTCAAGCTGAAGGTTCTTCTTTCTTCAGAACTATATCTGATCTTGTTGTGCCAGATTGAGATAGCGCAGCTATCTAAACTTTTCTTTCTGGAGTGCTTCGAGCTTTTTTCATGCAACAATGATGAGGAAGATGAAGTCGGCTGCTAACTTTTGAAGTTGATGAAACCTTAAAAGTTGTCTTGTGGCTTGGCCCATCTCATCCTTTTGTAGTTTGCTGACCAACGACTCTTAGAGATCAGTGGGTCTTGCTTTAATGCCTATCTGACGTACTGTAGGCCTGCGATACCTTTTGTCGTGTACTGTGGCTTTGCCGCTAACAATTTGAATGTGGTTGATTTTTTGACTTGCTGACATCAGTAGCTGAAGACTTAGTCAAAATTCAAGCATCAGTAGTATAGGCGTTGAGTGAGTAAGCTTCACTCAATGCCAAATCACTTAGACAGATTTACTATCTCTTCGCATTGAGTGAGTTACCTTCTCTTAACGTCAAACTACTTTGATTATAAATATGTTTCTAGGCGTTGAGTGATTCAGCTTCACTCAATGTCAACTTGCTTTCTCAGCTTTCTGCTGCTTGGCGTTGAGTGAGCATCACTCAACGCCAAACTCCATAAACAAAATTCTATCTTCACTAGGCATTGAGAGCATTGAGTGTGTCTTCATCTCTCAACGATTTTTGCCTTAACCCTTTCTGCAGCCTCTTTTGGATGCATGGTGTTGAGAGTGTTGAGTGAACATGCCTCACTCAACGCTTTCTGTCTTAGCCATTTCTGCTTCTTCAGTATCTTAAGCGTTGACAGCGTTGAGTGAGTATGCCTCACTCAACGTTTTGCTTTAACAAATTCTGTGTTATGTTGTTGAGAACATTGAGTGACCACGCCTCACTCAACGTTTTTTGCCTTAGCCAAATTTCTATATTTTAAAAATGTTGTATTTGACTGACTGAGTGTTACTCAACACTAAAGAGGCTATAGCATAGAGTGAATGACCTTCACTCAATATCTGTGGACTTAGCCACTTTTCTGCCTCTTAAACCTTAGGCATTGACTGTCTCAACCAGCCTCACTCAACTCTGAACTGTGTTCGGCGAATGCTGAACTGAGTTCGACGAACAATGAGCTCAGCTCGACGAATTCTGAATTTAGTTCAATGAATTTAGACTTGGCCAAATTTCACAAACTATGAGCTTAGTTTGACAAATGATTAGCTCAGCTCGACGAACTCTATGCTTAGTTCGATGAATTTGGACTTAGCTAAATTTCTCAAACCACCTGACTTAGGCACTTAGGCTACCTGTCCCATCACAGTCATCTACTGATATGTCTATATCATTGACAAGATTGACTTCCTCAAATCTAGGACATTATGGGCAATGGACCCAACAGTACTTCTAGCCTGAGTGTATGGTTTGGTGATAAGCCTGAGTGGAGGACTTGGTGCAAGTCTGAGGTAGGAAATTAGTTGGGTTTATGAACTGTAGGAGTGGGAGGACTCTGATTTATAAGGCTTCTGTACTTGAGTGTAGGACTTTTTAATAAGTCTGAGTTGTAAGGACTTTGTACCTAAGTTGTAGGGTCATGGAGGAGACCTAAGAGATCCTAAGGGATCTGTGTTATGAGCTCTGAGGAGCCGAGTTTTGGATGAGTTTGCAAAGTCTAGATCACTGCTAGATAGGTGTTTGGGGAAGTGGATGTACTCATACCCTGGGTAACCACTATAGATAATTGTGTGATGATCTATTCTTACTGATTATGTTTACTGTGTATTGATCTGTGCTTGCTGATTGTGTTTTAAATTACTTATATATGTTGAAATCAGAAAAGAAACCGTTAAAGTACAAGTCCACATATTCACCCCCCCCCCCTCTAGGTGATTTAGACTACCAACAACGACAAATTATCAAGTAGTATCAGAGGTAGGTTGGTCAAAACTATACTTAACAGTCTGACCAAGATCATGTAAGGGTATTCAATCCTATCACCATGAACTCCAATGATTCTCATAAGGAGATGATCTTAATGAAGTTGCCTATATGCGGAAAAGAAAATTTTGGCATATGGAAACAAGGATTATGTTATTCATGGAAGCTTCAGACCTTAGAATCTATATTTCAAATGAGGAGGGGTCGATCATTCCCATGAAGACCTCCACCATTGATCCCAATAGGCAAGTTTCAGAGAAGTATATTGATGTGAATAAGGATGAAATTTTGCTAGCTACCATGGATAAGAGAGCCAAAAATATTATATAGTACAATTGGTGATTCCACCTTTCAGAATTTGGTTCACTGCCAAACTACAAAAGAGATATGGGATGCACTTATAGTGTACATAGAGGGAACTAAAGAAGTAAGGGATGACAAGAAATCTCTTCTCAACCAAGAATATGAAGCCTTCAGACAAGGCAGCAAAAATAGCATAGTTGAGTGATATGAAAAAATTTTCAAAGTTGTAAATGTGTTGAAGACCTATGGAAGGGTGTTCACAGATTATGATCTTAATGATAAGTTCCTTAGGTCTCTAACTAGAGACTGGGACAACAAAATCTGTGCCATCAGGGAGATGGAGAACTTGGCCAACATTCCTCCCCACATATTATTTGGAAAGTTACTCTCTTATGAGATGTAATTAAATGCAAGAAAAGAGGAGGAGGTTGTTGTCAGGTATCACATAAAGGATAAATATGTGCCCCTCAAGGCTAAGGGGTCAAAGAAGAACAAGGAGAGGATCCCCTCTCCTCCAATAAGAGTGGCTGAATCAGAATCTTTTGAGCCCAACACTTCAGATGTTGAAATGTCTGATGGAGAGTTTGTTGCCTTCTCAAGGAAATATAAGAAGATGATGTCAAGGAAGAAGAACTGAAAGACCATGCATTCTTCCTCCTCCAACTCCAAGAAGGAGTATAACAGATCTGACAATGATCAGAAGAACCTCAAAGGGGACAGGTATAACTCCAAAACTAGTAAACATATTTCTTCTAATATTGCGTGTTATTGCAGTAGCAAATCTAGACATGTCATTACAGAATACCTAGTTAAAAGGAAAGAAAAAAGTATAGATGATAGAAATCACCATAAGGGCAAGAAGTCTGAAAAGACTTCTTGCCAAGAAGGAGAAAAACTGGATTTAGAGTGACTCAGTCTCTTTTGAGTTTGATGAAGAAGAAGCCTATATTGGGCTATTTATTGAAGAAGAAGAAGAAGAGGAGGATGACTATCCTGTTGCAAGGATAGGCATCATAGCTCACTTCTCATGTTCAAATAGTGACATTGAAGAAGAATGTTGTGGCTTGATGGCCATAACAAATGAAGACAATCAGGATGAATATGATCCTAATGAGGTGCTAATTCTAATTATTTCTTCTTCTGATTTTGATTATGAAACTATCCCAGAATTTGAAACATCATCTTCATCTAATGATGAGGATGGATTAAAATTTGAAGATGATGTCAATCAATTGATTGACAAGTATGGTGCTCTCTTGGAAGCTCTGAATAAGAGCAAGAATCTTGTCAAGAGGCAAGCCGAGGAAATTGCCTCTCTTTAGAAGGCCAAATCTGAAATCTCTGAGTTTGCTTCCCAGCTGGCTCAAATGAGCAAAGAGATTAGCCAGCTAAAGGAGACAACAATTATCCAAATGAGCACAATAAGTCAGAAGATCAAGATCATCAAGGATCTTGAAGAGAAGCTCCTCAAAGAGAGGACGCTAGTGGCTTAGTTCTCAAAGCCACAGTCTATGTTGCCCATCATTGACTCCTTCTACTCTCAAAAAATAGAGGTGGACTGGTGTTAAATAAGAAGACAACATCATTTATTAGTTATAAAAGCAAAGGAAAGGCAGTTATGCCTCAAACCATCTTTCAAAAGGAACTACTTCCTTCTAACAGGTATGACCATGATAATATATATGGTCACTAGAAGAATGGAAGTTCCTCCAGTAAGGTCAAATAGGGCACCTTATAATGAGAGTAGAAAGGGCATGTGGTTGAGTGCTTTGAAATCTCCTTATGAAGAAATTCAATTGGGTAATTATAAATCATTTATTTTTGGTACTATAACCACTACATTCAAAGGTAAGAGTGTTGTATCTTCCCAAGCCACTCAAATTAACAAGCTGGCTATTAACAAAACAGTAACCCACTCTCACAAGTCAATATCATATGCCATCAACATAATGTCAGCTACCAAGCTAACATCTATGGTTGTCAAGCCGATATCATTGAGTAAGACAAGTTTTCATCGAGCACATAACCAAGTGCTTGTTGAGAGGGCACGAAAAATGCACCAGCCTTATCTACTAAATATGGACATTCATATGCATTATCACCTTCCAGGAATGTTTAGAAGATAAGGTATAATATTTTAAGTGTTGGTGTTGTGGTAAAGTTGGTCACTTTGCCATTGACTGTTGGCATAATTCCTCTGTGCCTAATGCAAAGAAGAGCTTTACTGCAAAGGTAGCTCCTATCAAAAATATTGATTTTAATGCTGACAAGAACCTAGGACCCAAAGTTTATTGGGCTCCTAAGGTAAAATGAATTTTATCTTACAGGATAGTTCAAGTACCAACCAGAAGTGAATTTGGTACTTGGACAGTGGGTGTTCCAAGAACATGACCGGGACAAGGAGTATTCTAAAAGATTACATTCCTGTGAAGAATGGACCAAAGGTCATTTTTGGAGGCTCTGATAGGGGAGTCACCAAAGGATATGATATGATCTCCAATGGTATGGTCTCAATTATAATGGTAGCTTATGTGGAGAGGTTGCAACACAACTTTGTAAGTATAAGATAACTATATTACTTGGGCTATGTCATTGAATTTCACAATGATAAGTGTCTGATCAAAAAGTTAGTTGACTTAGAGACTATTCTCTTAAGCATTAGGAGTGAAAATATTTATTGTTTAGATTTTATTTGCAATAATTCGTCAACCCTAATTTGTCTAGTAGCTAATGAGAAAGAGTCTCTTTATATACAGTAGCACAACAGACTTACTCATATTAATTACAAGATAATTAGTAAACTATTTTTTTGAGAACTTAGTTATAGATTGTCCAACTCTAAAATGTGTTAAAGAGGGCCCCTATCATGCATGCCAAATGGACAAACAAACAAGGGCCACCTTTAAGAGCATTGGCTCCCAAAACACTATAAGATGTCATTATCTATTGCATGTAGATCTATTTGGTCCTATGCCTATTCAGAGTTTAGGAGGGAGGTTCCATTCCATTATGATTATAGATGATCACTCAAGGTTTACATGGGTATTCTTCCTTGGGAAGAAATCAGATACCCTACATGTCTTCATGACTTTTGTCAAAGCAATTCAGAATGAAATGGAATGTTTTGTGGTCAAAGTAAGAAGTGACCATGGTACAAAATTTTAATTTGGGTCCATGATAAGGTTCTGTCAAGAGCAAGGTATCTCCCAAGATTTCTCTTCTCCCAGAACTCCACAATAAAATAGAGTGGCTAAGATAAAGAACGGGACTTTAATAGAGGGTGACGGAATATTGCTTTGTGAATCCTCTTTACCAAAATACTTTTGGTTTGAGGTAATCAATGCAACATGTCATGTTCTGAATAGGGCCTCTTTCAACAAGTCTCATGGGAAAACTCCTTATGAACCTTTGAAGGGGAGAAAACCAACCATTTCATATTTCAGAATTTTTGGTTGAAAATGCTACATTCTAAATAATAAAAAGTCTCAATTAACTAAGTTTGCTGAGAAATGTTGTGTGGGTACTCTTGTTAGATATAGCTCCCATAGTAGAGCATATAGAGTATTCAATAAGAAGACTCGTGTAGTTTAAGAATCCATGTATATTATTTTTGATAGGACAAGCATATTATACAAAGGCTGGTCTAGTGTTCCTAACATTGTAGTTACTGAGCTAAACATGCAAGATTTATCCATTTAAGACAAGCTCAAGCAAGATTTCTTCTCCAATTGAAGTACTCAGTGAAGAAGTTCAACCAGTTGATGAAAATCAGGATACTGCTGAAGTGGATCAGCTAGTTGGAAACATTCCAACAGGTCAGCCTGTTGGTGGCAAAATGCTTGCAACAACCAGACACCTGAGAGATCATACCAACACTCTCATAATTGGAAATGTCATCCAAGGAGTCACTACTAGGAGTAGAATACACAATGAAGCTCTATTTCTAAGCTTCCTGTCTCGGGTGGAGCCTAAGAAATTTGAAGATGCTAACAAAGATCCATTCTGGATCAATATAATACAGGAAGAGCTACTGCAATTCAAAAGATGCAAGGTCTGGAAGCTTATACCAAAACCTCAAGTACATAACATTATTGGCACCAAGTGGATTTTCAGAAACAAATTGGATGAGAATGGAGTACTTGTGAAGAACAAAGCCAGACTGGTAGCCAAAGGATACAGGTAAGAGGAGGGCATTGATTTTGATAAAATATTTGCCCCAGTTGCAAGACTAGAGGAAAAAAGGATGTTCCTTGCCTATGCTGCATACAAAGGATTCAAAGTCTGCTAGATGGATATCAAATTAGCATTTTTAAATGGTAATCTCAAGTAAGAGATATTTGTGGAGCAACCCTCAGATTTTGTGCATCTAACTCTAACTAGTCATGTTTATTTTCTTTAAAAAGCTTTGTATGGGTTAAAGTAAGCCCCTAAGGCTTGGTATGAAATCTTGCCTACCTTCCTCATTAAGAACAAGTTTCTGAGGGGAAAGATAGATAGCGCATTGTTCCTAAGGGAATCTAAGGGTAAGTATCTCTTAATCCAAATTTATGTTGATGATATAATATTTGGGTCTACTGATGAAAACTTTTGCAAGAGGTTTGCCAACCTTACACAGTAGGAGTTTGAGATAAGCAGTATGAGAGAGCTAAAGTACTTTTAGGTCTCCAAGTGAAACAATCTGATGAGGGAATTTTCATCTCTCAAACTAAGTACACTAGAGAGCTAATTAGGAAATTGGGGATAGAGACAGCCCCCATCATAAAAACTCATATGTGATCAAATATATCCCTGGACAAGGATGAGAAAGAGAAACCTTTTGATGAATCTATGTACATGTGTATCTTTGGGCCCTACTTTATTTGACTACTAGTAGACCTGATATCATGTATATTACATGTGTCTGTACCAGGCATTCCTTAAGGAATCTCATTACTCAACTGCAAAAAGATTTTGAGATATCTTAAGGTCAGCCAACATCTTGGCATGTAATACCCTATGAACAAAGATATTGAACTAATTGGCTATTCAGATGCAACATCAATTACAGGATTATAACCTCCAGGTAAGTAAACCTCCTTTATATTGTGACTCATCCGATGATATCTCCATTGCTAAGAACTCTGTGTCACATATCAGGACAAAGCATATAAAGATTAGATATCATTTTATTAGAGAGCATGTAGAGAAGGAAGATATATGCTTTAAGTTTTTTCTCACAGACAAACAAGTAGCAGATATCTTCACCAAGTCACTGGATGAGGCAAAGTTTAATTCTTTCAAAATTGAGTTAAGAATGCTTAACTTAGAATAATTTTCCCTCTTATAGTATTCTACTTTTATCATTTTAATATTTCAAGTATTATATGCATAATTTTCTTGTGTTATAGTTAGTTGCTAGAATAAATTCCTGGTAGAGTGTTAGGTAGATAGCCTTGGTTGAAAATTCTCATTAGTATGAGTAAATTAACTCATGTTCTATAATTTTCTATCATTTTGATGAAACATTTGGCCTAGCAGGGCGGAGGAGTTAAGTTGAGAAAATCTCAGCAATATCATTGAGATCATTGAGTAGAAACTCAATGATTCCTCTCCATTCCAGTGATATCATTGAGACGGGCAGCTTTCTTTATTTTTAAATCATTTTTAGTCGTTTGATCTTTTATTCTTGATCAACCAAGTAGTGTGACGCTTCATTTCCCTTTAAACCTGGTAGATATATTTATATATATATATATAAAGCTAGGGTTTATTTGAGAACATAAAACTTAAAATCCTAGAAAGTTGTCGACTTCGTTACGTCTTTCTTAACATTCTCAACGATTAGGAATTATCTCAATGGCGCCAAAAGCAATGAAGATCTTACATGAAGGACAAGAGTTAGTAAGATTTGGGTTCTAGCATGCTCTATAAGATATCCTAGAAGTTATCAGAATGTTGGAAGCTGCAGGGTTAGAATTCCTTCTATCTGAACCTAGTCTAATCTTGAAAGAAGATGTTCTTGAACTCTACTCAAATGTTAAGGTTTCATCTACCAGAAATTCTATTAAAAGCAAGGTATGGGATGTAAAAATTAATATAACCCCTAACAGGATTGCCCAGACTCTGCAGCTTCCCTCTACTGATATTGATGAGGACCATGAGATTTCACAACAAGAAATAGTAGATTTCTTAAATTGGTGTGAGTTTACTGGTGAGAGATATGGATTTTTAGAAAGAAAGTACTTTAACCAGAGAGGAAAACTTCTTACAAATATCATTAGGAAAGTCATCCTATGCAAGACAGGATCCCATGATAGGATCTTTGAGCCAATGTTTGAATTAGTCATAAGAGTAATTCTTCAAAATAAGACCAACTGAGCCCTAGTAGTATTCCAGAAACTTCTAGGGTTCCTTCAAGTTCTAAACTTAGGCAAAATCCTCTCCCTATATTTCATAAATGTTTACCCTGAGCATTTTAACAAAAAGCAAGGAGGAAAAATACATTATATGAAGAGAATGAATATAAATACTTTGGAAAGATATACTAGGGTGTTGCCCAAAAGTCAAGCTGAGAAGTAGGGCAAGAGAAAAAAGAAGGGAACGAATGTGTTCATGGAAGATGACTCAGATTTGGAATCAGGAAACCAGGATAGGGATGTCAGTACACCTATTCATAACACTAATATGTCAACCTTCAATGGAGATGAAGAAAATCTTCAGGACATTAACATTCAAGTAAATCTTGATGAAGCTGGTACAAATTCATCTCTGAAAGAGGTTACCACCATTGAGGGGTGTTAAATTTTCTCAAAGTGGTCAGCAAGGTAGCCTAAAGCCAAATTAATATCCTCAGAAATACCCAGTTCGCACTTTGATCATGCGGAAGCCCAAGGAGCAAGTTTAACACCAACAACAAATGAAAGCACAAGCAGGTATTTTATTCATTCACACTTCTTTACAAGGCGAGGTATACGTAGCGAGACATGATTTCGCTAGTACACAAGCTAAAAACAGAAAGAACAAAACAAGTCGGTTGGACAGCACTGGAGACCGTCGAGACCGCCTCGTCCGCCAAGGTCGCCCAAGCCGCAACTACTACAAGCTGAATAGCACGCGGAGTCTGCCGAGACCGTGAGATCAAGCAGGCACATCGTTATTCGCTGCCTGCTAAAGAACAGAGGAACAGACCGCCTACCCGCCTGAGACCGGGCGGACAGGTTATTGGAACTTGATTAAGCTGAAGCAGAAAACTGACAAGCTGTAGAAGCGACCAGATGAGACCGCAGAGACCACATACTTCAATGCCCAACTCCTGGCTCCTTGAAGCTAGCTGCGCGAACAGCACACAGCACACGGTCAGCACTACTCAACCCGCGCGGACAGAAAATCGCAGACTGCAACACTTGCCCAAACCCAACTTACTGTTCACTCCGTTACTATAGACGTGCCGAGGGGTTCTATTTATAGGCGAGGTGAGGAGTGTGGTCACCACCCTAGTGGATAGAATCACCACCCCAGCCCGCGCACTAGCAAAACCTCCGTCCGCTGAGTCCGCAAAGACTTAGCCAGATTCCAAGAAAACCGCTAGAAGCAAGGCACCGATGTTCACTATAGGGCGGTCTTGAACCAGACCGCCCACACTATGGGGACACGATACAGTCCGTACAGTCCGCCCACAGCATCACATGGACAGTCACAACTACTTCAGTGACAGTCTGCACAATAAAGACGCAGTCCGCATGATACAAGACCAACGCCTCCACCCGCCATAAGTCCACGACCAAAGGCAGTCGTCCCGGTCAACAGCGGACTTGGCGATACAGCGCACACACTGGACTTGTCACAGAATGTCACCAAGTTCATTAAATCACCAAAGGCCTATCGCGAGCTTGGCGGACAAGGCTCAGTTCGCCAATCATCCAAAGCGAAACGCCAACACTCCTCCAAAGTTAAGGCAGAGTCCGCAAGAAATCCTCGCACAACTGCCCAAACAAGCGGCAAACTGTCGGACTCCGGCATCAGTCCGCGCAGTCCTCCCCAGTAGTTAACACCTGTTATACCACCAGAGTTCGGTAAGGGCCACAGCCAAACTCCAAGGTCAGTCCGCCATAGCGGACACCCCGGACTCACCAGTCCGCAAGCCTCCCGCGGATAAGGCACACAACCCGCTAGTTAGCACAAGCTTGCAACACACAAGGCCGCTGAACAGAGCACAACCTACAGCCCGCAAACCTCTATCCGCTCAGGCCGCTCCTCAACCAGCCAAGCCAACAAGACAGCCAACACTCAGGCCGCAACCCGCAGTTCGCCCAGGCCGCGGACTCAGTCCGCACAGGCCGCTTAGACCACAGGCTGCTCAATCAGCAAGTCACCAAGACAGCTACCACCCAGGCTGCAGTCAGCAGTCTGCCCAGGTCGCGGACTCAGTCCGCACAGGCCACTCAGACTGCCCGGCCTGCCCATCACCCACTTCCACTCACAAATTCCAACACTCCCCCTTGAAGTGAGAAGTGGTGATCAGGCTCAGCAAGCTACGTAACCACTGAAAAGGCCCCTTCGACAGTGGCTTCATGAAGATGTCAGCAAGATTATCTTCACTTCGAACATGCCCGACCAGAAGAGATCCCTCCAATACCCTCTCCCTTATGAAGTGGTGTGCGATCCCAATATGCTTGGTCCTTGCGTGACACACTGGATTGTTTACCAGTTTGAGAGCACTCTCATTGTTACCCCAGAGTAAAGTAGGCCCTTGCACTTCTTCATGACCATCCTTTATAAGCCTCCGCAACCAGATAGCTTCCCGAGCAGCCAAGGCCGAAGCCTTATACTCAGCTTCCGTAGTAGACACGGACACAGAATCCTGCTTCTTGCTACACCACGAAATACCAGCTAAACCACAAGTGAAAACATAACTCGAAGTTGATCTCCAATCATCCGAGTCACCACCATAGTCAGCGTCCGTGTATCCAAGCAAAGCAAAGTCCGCATCCCTACTATAGAGGAGTCCCATATCAGAAGTTGACTTGACATACTTCAAGATGTGATTTGTCGCTACCAGATGTGACTTCCTTGGTTCAGCCATAAACCGACTTACTCGGCCAACAACATAAGCAATGTCTGGCCTTGTAATCGTCAGGTAGATCAAACTCTCTACAAGTACCCTGAACACCAAGGGATTAGGAAGAATCCTTCCTTCATCTCGTCGAAGCTTCAGCCCATGTTCCAGTGGAGTAGAGCAACACTTTCCTTCGCCCATGCCGAATCGACTTATAATGCGATCCACATAACCCTTCTGGCAAATGAGAATTCTGCACTCCTTCCTCTCCACTTCAAGACCGAGAAAGTGATGAAGCTCCCCCAAGTCTTTCATCTCAAAGTGTATAGCAAGCTCAGCCCTGAGCCTTGCTACTTCCTCCTCTGAATTCCCTGTGACAATCATGTCATCCACATACAGCAGGACCAAGACTTGAAGCTCCCCCTTCTTCTTGACAAACAAGCTAGAATCTGAGTTGGAAGCAAGATACCCGCAAAATTGCAAATACTCTTCTATCTTCCCATACCAAGCTCTAAGAGCTTGCTTCAACCTATAGAGAGCCTTCCTGAGCTTACAGACATAGTACAGATGATCTTCAAAAACAAAACTAAGTGGTTGATCCATGAAGATGTCCTTGTCAATCTCTCCGTAAAGAAAAGCATTCTTCACATCAAGCTGCCACATCCTTCATCCCTTGCTAGTAGCCAAGGCGATCACCACTCTGACTGAAGTTATCTTTGCAACCAGACTAAATGTCTCCTCATAGTCTTCTCCATACTGCTGTGAGAATCCTCGACCAACCAGGCGAGCTTTGAACCTATCAATGCTCCCATCAGCCTTCTTCTTCAACTTATATACCCACTTGCAAGTCACTGGAGTAATGTCATTAACCTTGGGCACAAGGTCCCAGGTTTTATTATTCTTGAGAGCAGCAATATCTTCTTTCATGGCATCATCCCACTACTTGACTCCAGTGGCCTCATTGAAGTTTGCAGGCTCTCGCTCATCCAGTGGACCTGTAAAGAAGCAAGAGACAAAACTCACTGCATTCCCATCATAGTACCGAGCAGGTGGCTTAATAAACCTCTTCGATATCCGAAGGGTCTGCTCCTTGCTTACTACCTCTATTGCTCCTTCAGGATCAGCACCACCTACAGGCAAGCTTTAAGAAATTCTCCCCCTGCTTCCTGAGCCAGAAGCCTCAGCACCAGAATTTGAAGCAACAGGAGCTGCTGGTGAAACAACAAGCTCATCTTCCAGGCCTTCAGCAGCCACCATCGCTTCTTCATCAACCTTGCTTCTGGTTAGCTTAACCGAGCCACCTCCATACGACGCCAGCTCGTCAAAGACAACATCTCTTGACACAATGAACTTCTTCGTCGCAGGATCCATGCATTTCCATCCCTTCTTCCGCTCATCGTAGCTAACAAAGACAGGCTTCCTTGCCTTTCAATCCAGCTTAGTCTGTGAAGCATTCGGGACATGCACATAGCAAGTTGAACCGAACATCCGAAGGTGTTCCACACTAGGCTTCTCCTTCAGCAACAACTCAAAAGGAGTCTTCATGTTGATCGGGATAAGCGACATCCGGTTGATGATATAAGAAGCACAAGACATCCCCTCCGCCCAAAAGGACCTTGGAATGTCTTTCGCATGAAGCCAGCATTTGCAAGTCTCCGCCAGATGATGGATCTTCCGCTCCGCTACTCCATTTTGTTGTGGAGTGTGAGCACAAGTGAGCTCTCGTTGGATCTCGTGCTTCCTGCAGAAGTTAGAAAACTCGGAGGAGATAAACTCACCACCGTTATTTATTCTAAGCTTCTTGATCTGCAAGCCAAGTCGGCCCTCCACCAACTCCTTGAACTCCACAAACAAACGGAAGGCTTCTGACTTCTCCTTCAAAAAATATACCCAAGTGTATCTTGAGTAGTCATCAATTAGCACAAGCATGTATTTGCTCCCACCAAGGCTTGCAGTGACGGTTGGTCCCATCAAGTCTCCATGGGTGCACTCCAATAGTCTCTTGCTCCTTGTTTGTGATTTATCAAACGGAAGGCGATGAGCCTTGCCGTACTGACATCTCACGCAAACTTGACTGTCACCAAATGAAGAAAGCTTAGGCAAGCCTCTTACAAGGCTTTTGTTTGCCATAGCTTTCAATTTCTCCATTCCTACATGCCCCAGCCTTTCATGCCATATAATCGCGCTATCGTTTGCTCTCATCCGATCAACATAAGAGTTAGCAGCAAGAAAAAACAAGTTCTTCACTCTTCTCCCAACATGAGCAACATTAGCCATAACCGCTGATACATTGTCAAGGAACTTCACTTCTGTTGGCCCAAACAGAACGTGATAACCTGCGTCGACCGCATTGGTCACAGAGAAGAGGTTCTTCTTCATGCCCAGTACATGATACACACATCTTAATGTGAGTGGCCCCTTATCACTACCCAAAGACACAACTCCCTCCTTCTCTACTGCATAAATAGTATTATCAGCAGTTATAATAACTTCATTACCTGAGTAGGCTTGCAGAGAAGAGAACTTCGACTTGTCTCTGGTAAGGTGATGACCACACCCGGAGTCCACGATCCAATTATCGTTGAAGTCGACAGCGGACAGGGCACAGACACAAGTGCCCGTCATGAAAGCTCAGCCTCATTCAGCTTCCTCACTCTTAGAACAAGTTTCTTCTTTGCCAGCAACATGCCCAGGCTGCAGTTTGACCTTGTAGTCACGCTTGAAGTGTCCTCGTTGATGACACCTGTAGCACTTAAGGTTCTTCTTCCAGTCCTTCTTAGGAGCATTACTCCTCTCTGCCTGATAAGAAGTTGAAGGCTCATTCTCAGCAGCGACTTGCTTCTTCTTCCCTTCCCATCTCTTCTTCTTCTTGCCCGTGAAGAGTGCTTCATTGTTCTCCTCAGAGACAGTGACTCCAGCCATCTGCCTTGCCAAGATTTCCTTTGAAGCAAGCAGATTATCAAGCTCCAGCAAAGATGGTTGAGTAGCCTAGCCTTGAACTGATGTCACAAAGCAACATACTCCTTCCGCAAGCCGCGGATTATGTGCCTTTTCAACTTGGCCTCAGATATAGGCTCATCAGGATCAAGTGTTGATATCTCTGCACACAGACTCTTCATCTTCAAGAAGTATTTAGAGATAGTCAGGTCTCCTTGAGTTGTCCTGGCCAACTCATTCTCCAAGAATTGTAGCCTTGCTACATTCTTCCTATTGAACAACTCATCAATGGTTGTCCAAATATCAGCAGCTGGTTCACATCCAATGATGTGATCAAACAACTCCGGTGAAATAGCTCTCTTGAGAACAAACTCCGCCTTAGCATTTGTTTTTCTCTAGAGCCTCACCTGCTCAGCAGTTCCGAAAGCAGCAGTCACTTCTTGTCTGTCGTCACCACCGACGACCTCCTATAGCTCCTCACCAAGAAGGTAACTCTTCATGTATAACTTCCACTTCTTGAAGTTAGTCGGCGTTAAGAGTTCAATGTCAAGACCTCTTGCGTAGCTCACTTCCATTGCAACAACTGTTGGTTATGCAAACTTCCAGAAGCACAGAGCACTAACACAGGTTGATCACCACTCAAGCACAGAGCAATAACACTGGTTGAACACTGCTCAAGCAACTGAACCTCCCTCTGATACCATGTTGAATTTTCTCAAAGTGGTCAGCAAGGTAGCCTAAAGCCAAATTAATATCCTCAAAACTACCCAGTTCGCACTTTGATCATGCGGAAGCCCAAGGAGCAAGATTAACATCGACCATAAATGGAAGCACAAGCAGGTCTTTTATTCATTCACACTTCTTTACAAGGCGAGGTATACGTAGCGAGACATGATTTTGCTAGTACACAAGCTACAAACAGAAAGAATAAAACAAGCCGGGCGGACAGCACTGGAGACCGCCAAGACCGCCTCGTCCGCCAATGTCACCCAAGTCGCAACTGCTACAAGCCAAATAGCACACGTAGTCCGCCGAGACCGCAAGGTCAAGCAGACACACCGTTATTCGCTGCCTGTTGAAGAATAGAGGAACAGACTGCCTACCCGCCTGAGACCGGGCGGACAGGTTATTGGAACTTGATCAAGCTAAAGCAGAAAACTGACAAGCCGCAGAAGCGACCAGCTGAGACCAAAGAGACTGCACACTTCAATGCCCAACTCCTAGCTTCTTGAAGCTAGCCGCGCGACTTGCACACAGCACACCATCAGCACTACTCAACCCGCGCGGATAGAAAACCACAGACCGCAACACTTCCCCAAGCCCAACTTACTGTTCACTCTGTTACTATAGACGTGTCGGGCGGTTCTATTTATAGGCGAGGTGAGGAGTGTGGTCACCACCCTAGTGGATAGAATCACCACCCCAGCCAGCGCACTAGCAAAACCTCCGTCCGCTGAGTCCACAAAGACTTAGTCGGATTCCAAGAAAACCGCCAAAAGCAAGGCACCGATGTTCACTATTGGGCGGTCTTGCACCAGACCGCCCACACTATGCGGACACGATACAGTCCGCACAGTCCGCCCACAACATCACATGGACAGTCACCACTCCTTTAGTGATAGTCTGCACAAGAAAGAGGCAGTTCGCATGATACAAGACCAACGCCTCCACCCGCCACAAGTCCACGACCAAAGGCAGTCCGCCCGGTCAACAGCGGACTTGGCGGATACAACGGACACATTGTACTTGTCACAGAATGTGACCAAGTCCAATAAATCACCAAAGGCCTATCACGAGCTTGGCGGACAAGGCTCAGTCCGTCAATCATCCAAAGCGAAACGCCAACACTCCTCCAGAGTTAAGGCAGAGTCCGCAAGTAATCCTCGCACAACTGCCCAAACAAGCGGCCAACTTCCGAACTCCGACATCAGTCCGCGCAGTCCTCCCCAGCAGTTAGCACCTGATGTACCACCAGAGTTCGGCAAGCGCCACAGCCAAAGTCTAAGGTCATTCCGGCACAGCGGACACCGCGGACTCGCCAGTATGCAAGCCTCCCGCGGATAAGGCACACAACCCACTAGCTAGCACAAGCTTGCAACACACAAGGCCGCTGAACAGAGCACAGCCTACAACCCATAAACCTTTGTTCGCTCAGGCCGCTCCTCAATCAGCCAAGCCAACAAGATAACCAACACCCAGGCCGCAACCCGCAGTCCGCCCAGGCTGCGGACTCAGTCCGCACAGGCTGCTTAGACCACAGGCTGCTCAATCAGCAAGTCACCAAGACAGCTACCACCCAGGCCGCAATCAGCAGTCCGCCCAGGCCGTGGACTCAGTCTGCACAGGCCGCTCAGACCGCCCGGCCTGCCCATCACCCACTTCCACTTCTTCACAAATTTCAACACTCCCCCTTAAAGTGAGAAGTGGTGATCAGGCCCAGCAAGCTACGTAACCGCTGAAAAGGCCCCTTTGACAGCGGCTTCGTGAAGATGTCAGCAAGATTATATTCACTCCAAACATGCCCGACCAGAAGAGATCCCTCCAACACCCTCTCCCTTATGAAGTGGTGTACGATCTCAATATGTTTGGTCCTTGCGTGACATACTAGATTGTTTACCAGTTTGAGAGCACTCTCATTGTCACCCTGGAGTAAAGTAGGCCCTTGAACTTCTTCATGAACATCCTCTATAAGCCTCTGCAACCAAATAGCTTCCCGAGCAGCCAAGGCCGAAGCCTTATACTCAGCTTCCGTAGTAGACACAGACACAGAATCCTGCTTCTTGCTACACCACGAAATACCAGCTGAACCACAAGTGAAAACATAACCCGAAGTTGATCTCCGATCATCCGAGTCACCACCATAGTCAGCGTCCGTGTATCCAAGCAAAGCAAAGTCCGCATCCCTACTATAGAGGTGTCCCATATCAGAAGTTGACTTGACATACTTCAAGATGTGCTTTGCCGCTACCAGATGAGACTTCCTTGGTTCAGCCATAAACCGACTTACTCGGCAAACAACATAAGCAATGTCTGGCCTTGTAATCGTTAGGTAGATCAAACTCCCTACAAGAGCCCTGAACACTAAGGGATCAGGAAGAATCCTTCCTTCATTGCGTCGAAGCTTCAGCCCAAGTTCCAGTGGAGTAGAGCAACACTTCCCTTCGCCCATGCCGAATCGACTTACAATGTGATCCGCATAACCCTTCTGGCAAATGAGAATTCTGCACTCCTTCCTCTCCACTTCAAGACCGAGAAAGTGATGAAGCTCTCCCAAGTCTTTCATCTCGAAGTGTATAGCAAGCTCAGCCATGAGCCTTGCTACTCCCTCCTCCAAATTCCCTGTGACAATCATGTCATCCATATACAGCAGGACCAAGACATGAAGCTCCCCCTTCTTCTTAACAAACAAGCTAGAATCTGAGTTGGAAGCAAGATACCCGCAGAATTGCAAATACTCTGTTATCTTCCCATACCAAGCTCTAGGAGCTTGCTTCAACCCGTAGAGAACCTTCCTGAGCTTACAGACATAGTTCGGATGATCTTCAGAAACAAAACCAAGTGGCTGATCCATGAAGATGTCCTTGTCAATCTCTCCGTAAAGAAAATCATTCTTCATATCAAGCTGCCACATCCTCCATCCCTTGCTAGCAGCCAAGGCGATCACCACTCTAACTGAAGTCATCTTTGCAATCAGACTAAATGTCTCCTCATAGTCTTCTCCATACTGCTGTGAGAATCCTCGAGCAACCAGGAAAGCTTTGAACCTATCAATGCTCCCATCAGTCTTCTTCTTCAACTTATATACCCACTTGCAAGTCACTGGAGTAATGCCATCAACCTTGGGCACAAGGTCCCAGGTTTCATTCTTCTTGAGAGCAGCAATCTCTTCTTTCATGGCATCATCCCACTCCTTGACTCCAGTGGCCTAATTGAAGTTTGCAGGCTCTCACTCATCCAGAGGACCTGCAAAGAAGCAGGAGACAAAACTCACTGCATTCCCATCATAGTACCGAGCAGGTGGCTTAATAACCCTCTTCGATCTCCGAAGGGTCTTCTCCTTGCTTACTACCTCTATTGCTCCTTCAGGCTCAGCACCACCTTCAGGCAAGCTTAGAGCAATGCTCCCCCTGCTTTTTGAGTTAGAAGCCTCAGCACCAGAATTTGAAGCAACAAGAGCTACTGGTGAAACAGCAAGCTCCTCTTGCAGGCCTTCAGCAGCCACCATCGATTCTTCATCAACCTTGCTTCCGGTTAGCTCAACCGAACCACCTCAATATGACGTCAGCTCGTCAAAGACAACATCTCTTGACACAACGAACTTCTTCATCGCAGGATCCATGCATTTTCATCCCTTCTTCCACGTAGCCAACAAAGACAAGCTTCCTTACCTTTGCATCCAGCTTAGTCCGTGAAGCATCCGGGACATGCACATATCAAGTTGAACTGAACACCCGAAGGTGTTCCACACTAGGCTTCTCCTTCAGCAACAACTCAAAAGGAGTCTTCATGTTGATCGGGCTAAGCGGCATCCGGTTGATGACATAAGAAGCACAAGACATCCCCTCCGCACAAAAGGACCTTGGAATGTCTTTCGCATGAAGCCAGCATCTGCAAATCTCCGTCAGATGACGGATCTTCCGCTCCGCTACTCCATTTTGTTGTGGAGTGTGAGCACAAGTGAGCTCTCATTGGATCCTGTGCTTCCTGCAGAAGTTAGAAAACTCGGAGGAGATAAACTCACCACCGTTATTTGTTCTAAGATTCTTGATCTGCAAGCCAAGTCGGCCTTCCACCAACTCCTTGAACTCCACAAACAAACGGAAGGCTTCTGACTTCTCCTTCAAGAAATATACACAAGTGTATCTTGAGTAGTCATCAATCAGCACAAGCATGTATCTGCTCCCGCAAAGGCTTGTAGTGACGGTTGGTCCCATCAAGTCTCCATGGATGCACTCCAATGGTCTCTTGCTCCTCGTTTGTGATTTATCAAACAGAAGGCAATGAGCCTTGCCGTACTGACATCCCGCGCAAACGTGACCGTCACCAAATGAAGAAAGCTTAGGCAAGCCTCTTACAAGGCTTTTGTTTGCCATAGATTTCAATTTATCCATTCCTACATACCCCGGACTTTCAGGCCATATAGCCGCGCTATCATTTGCTCTCATCCTATCAACATATGAGTTAGTAGCAAGAACAAACAAGTTCTTCACTCTTCTCCCAACATGAGCAACATCCGCCTTAACTGCTGATACGTTGCGAAGGAACTTCACTTCTGTTGACCCAAATAGAACGTGATAACCCACGTCGACCGCCTTGGTCACAGAGAAGAGGTTCTTCTTCATGCCCGGTACGTGATACACACTCCTTAATGTGAGTGGCCCCTTATCACTACCCAAAGACACAACTCCCTCCTTCTCTACTGCATAAACAGTATTATCAGCAGTTATAATAGCTTCATTACCTGAGTAGGCTTGCAGAGAAGAGAACTTCGACTTGTCTCCGGTAAGGTGATGACCACCCGGAGTCCACGATCCAATCATCGTTAAAGTCAATAGCGGACAGGGCACGGACACAAGTGCCCGTCATGAAAGCTCCGCCCCATTCAGCTTCCTCACTCTTAGAGCAAGCTTCTTCTTTGCTAGCAACATGCCCAGGCTGTAGTTTGACCTTGTAGTCACGCTTGAAGTGTCCTCGCTGATGACACATGTAGCACTTCAGGTTCTTCTTCCAGTCCTTCTTAGGAGCAGTGCTCCTTTCTGCCTGATAAGAAGTTAAAGGCTCATTCTCAGCAGCGACTTGCTTCTTCTTCCCTTCCCATCTCTTCTTCTTCTTGCCCGTGAAGAGTGCTTCACTGCTTTCCTCAGAGACAATGACTCTAGCCATCTGTCTTGCCAAGCTTTCCTATGAAGCAAGCAGATTCTCAAGCTCCTGCAAAGATGGTTGAGTAGCCCAGCCTTGAACTGATGTCACAAAAGCAACATACTCCTTCTGTAAGCCACGGATTATGTGTCTTTTCAACTTGGCCTCAGAGATAGGCTCATCAGGATCAAGTGCTGATATCTCTGCACATAGACTCTTCATCTTCAAGAAGTATTTAGAGATAGTCAGGTCTCCTTGAGTTGTCCTGGCCAACTCATTCTCCAAGAATTGTAGTCTTGCTACATTCTTCCTATTGAACAACTCATCATTGGTTGTCCAAATATCAGCAGCTGATTCACATCCAATGATGTGATCAAACAACTCCGGTGAAACAGCTCTCTTGAAAACAAACTTCGCCTTAGCATTTATTTTTCTCTAGAGCTTTACCTGCTCAGCAGTTCCGAAAGCAGCAGTCACTTCCTGTCTGTCATCACTACCGATGACCTCCCATAGCTCCTCACCAAGAAGGTAACTCTTCATGCACGACTTCCACTTCTTGAAGTTAGTCGGTGTTAAGAGTTCAATGCCAAGACAGCTTGCGTAGCTCACTTCCATTGCAACAACTGTTGGTTAAGCAAACTTCCAGAAGCATAGAGTACCAACACAGGTTGATCACCACTCAAGCACAGAGCAACAACACTGGTTGAACACTGCTCAAGCAACTGAACCTCCCTCTAATACCATGTTAAATTTTCTCAAAGTGGTCAGCAAGGTAGCCTAAAGTCAAATTAATATTCTCAGAACTACCCAGTTCGCACTTTGATCATGCGGAAGCCTAAGGAGTAAGTTTAACACCAACCACAAATGGAAGCACAAGCAGGTCTTTTATTCATTCACACTTCTTTACAAGGTGAGGTATACGTAGCGAGACATGATTTCGCTAGTACACAAGCTACAAACAGAAAGAATAAAACAAGCCGGGCGGACAGCACTAGAGACCTCCGAGACCGCCTCGTCCGCCAAGGTCGCCCAAGCCGCAACTACTACAAGACGAATAACACACGTAGTCCGCCGAGAACGCGAGTTCAAGCGGACACGCTGTTATTTGCTGCCTGCTGAAGAATAGAGGAACAGACCGCCTACCCACCTGAGACCGGGCAAACAGGTTATTGGAACTTGATCAATCTGAAGTAGAAAACTGACAAGCTGCAGAAGCGACCAGCTGAGACCATAGAGACCGCACACTTTAATGCCCAACTCTGGGCTCCTTAAAGATAGCCGTGTGACCTGCACACAGCACACCGTCAGCACTACTCAACCCGCGCGGACAAAAAACCGCAGGCCGTAACACTTGCCCAAGCCCAACTTACTATTCACTCTGTTACTGTAGACGTGCACAGTCCGCCCACAAGGGTGGTGACCACACAACATCACATGGACAGTCACAACTCCTTCAGTGATAGTCCGCACAAGAAAGAGGCAGTCTGCATGATACAAGACCAACGCCTCCACCCGCCACAAGTCCACGACCAAAGGCAGTCCGCCCGGTCAACAGCGGACTTGGCAGATACAGCGGACACACTGGACTTGTCACAGAATGTGACCAAGTCCAGTAAATCACCAAAGGTCTATCACGAGCTTGGCGGACAAGGCTCAGTCCGCCAATCATCCAAAGCGAAACACCAACACTCCTCCAGAGTTAAGGCAGAGTCCGCAAGTAATCCTCACACAACTGCCCAAACAAGCGGCCAACTTCCGGACTCCGACATCAGTCCACGCAGTCCTCTCCAGTAGTTAGCACCTACTGTACCACCAGAGTTCGGCAAGGGCCACAGCCAAACTCTAAGGTTAGTCCGGCACAGCGGACACCGCAGACTCGCCAGTCTGCAAGCCTCCCGCGGATAAGGCACACAACCCGCTAGTTAGCACAAGCTTGCAACACACAAGGCCGCTGAACAGAGCACAGCCTACAGCCCGCAAACCTCTGTCCGCTCAGGCCGCTCCTGAATCAGCCAAGCCAACAAGACAGCCAACACCCGAGCTGCAACCCGCAGTCTGCCCAGGCCGCGGACTCAGTCTGCACAGGCCGCTTAGACCATAGGCTGCTCAATCAGCAAGTCACCAAGACAGCTACCACCCAGGCCGCGAACTCAGTCCGCACAGGCCGCTCAGACCGCCCGGCCTGCCCATCACCCACTTCCACTTCACAAATTTCAACAAGGGGGAGACAACTGTTCTAGAGAAGTCCAGTACCCCAGCCGAGGGGGAGTTGGCTGGAGGAGAGAAAATTAATTCTTTGGATGAGTTCCTAAGTAGGAATGATGATCTTATTAGGGGGAACCTCAAGCTGAGGTCCCTGCTCTAAGAGAAAATTTTCCCAAATCCCCAAAGGATGAGAAATCTACTCATACTGAGTTAGCTGGTCAATAGGACCTAGGGATAAGCCTAATCCAAGATGCTTCTAAAGAAACGCCTCAAGTTACTCAAACTCAACTATCCACAAGTACTTCAGAAAGCTCCATCCCCACCTCAATAAAAGCTCTACTGGATGAATAAGCATCAACTTTGAAATCTTATATTGATCAGTCAGTTAAGAATATGTGATTTGAAATCTTAGTTGAAGTTCAAAAGTTTAAAATAGTTATCATGAATGATCTAGATTCTCTAAAAGGTATACTATTTATACAAATGCACATATCACTCAGTGGTTTGATAACTCTGCTAGCACAGTACACAAGAATATCAAGATCCTAATCTCAATTGATGAAAGAATGAGGCTAACTACACAGTACATTATCAGTGTAAAGAATTATGTTAGCCAAATAGATAAGGTTATCAGACAAGTTGTGGACCATATTGAGGAATATGTGTATTCAACTCAAATTCAAGCTATATAACTAGATGAGGAATCAAGAGATGATCTTTTAGAAGATAATGAGAACATATTTCAAACTTTGTCAGGTAAATTTGAGGCCAACTCCACTCATCTGGATAGCAAAATTTTTGAAGAAGCCAAAAAGGGGGAGAATATCAATGCAGAGCAAGCTCTTTGGGTTTTGCAAGGAATCGAGACTGTTCTCCATTTACCTCTATCCGATGCCAACATGCCTTCTAATTTTGATTTTAGAGCTCAAGAAAGGATGGCTCAGGATGCTCAACTAGCAAGAAGAAGGAAGAAAGAAGGACTCATGTTACATGAAGAGTTTATGGCCTTAAGAAGAGTTTATGGCCTTACGGAATCGAGACTGTACAGGAATTGGAAGTAAAGGAGATGGGGTCTTCTCTTTCTCAAAATCAACTGAGAAGACTTGTGGATTGATTGTAGCAGCTTTTGCTCCCCCTGAGATCTTGAGTTAATCAGGAATGCTGGAGCACTGCTTCAAGGTGATAGGTCTTCAAAGACTTAGAATGCCTGGACTAGGATTAGCTTCAGGAACTTCTTTGATAGATAGAAATTTGTTGTCCTTTGAAGTAGTCTTGTAGAATTGAAGGAAAGAAGAAGACTCTTGATTGAATTTGATTGTTCTTCTTCTTCTTCTTGAATATCTTCTCTGGTCAGGCTGATTGCAGTTGAACTTTTGATTTCTGTGAGTTTGTTCTTCTTTATAATCTAATTGTATCAATCTGATTGATTTTTTGTATTGCTTGTTGTCTGTGTGTCTGTATGACTGACTGTGTTGTTCTGTTACTGATTCATTCTTTTCTTTCTTGTCTATCTCTTTTTGACTGACTGAGAACATTCAAAATTCAAATGTTTGAGCATTAATTGCAGTCGACCTTGAAAGGAAGCGACAATCAATGATTTCCCCAACTGTCTCATGGAAAAACGGCATGTATTCGTCCATAGTCAATGCGCGTTCCAACGGTAACATTCCAAGAAAATCTGGCATTAATAACTCCGGATTCATCGCCAAGAAACGGGACGGGAAACTTGAAGATGACCTAGTCTGGATTCATCGAACGAAGAACGCAATTCGTCAAGCTGAGTTTGAGTTCGTCGAGCTGAGCTTGAGTTTGTCGAGCTGAGCTTGAGTTCGTCGAGCTGAGCTGGAGAGAGTTCGTCGACCAGACAATCTTCATTAGTCGAACAGACAATCTCATTATAAGACAGTATTCGTCAAGTAGAGAACTGCATTCGTCGACCTGAGAAGCTGACTTCGTCGACCTGAGAAGCTGAGAACTTGAGGTCCAAGTTCGTCGAGCTCGGAATCTAATTCGTCGACCAAAGCTTGAAGCTGGACTTAGAAAAATTCTGAAGTTGTCCTGACTTTGGCTTGATGTAGGAACTGAGTCTTCGTCGAATAGAGAATCAAGATCATCGAGCTCAGCACTAAGAATTGTCTCACGATCGTCGAGCGCAAAACTCATTTCGTCGAGCTGAGTTCGACGAACGTCGAACTCATTTAACTTAGTCTTGAAATCCTCTAAGTCTGAAGTCTCTAGTGGTCTTGAAGATAGCTGGTCCATCTGGAGTTGAACATAAGGACTTGGCCTAGACTCTAGGACACAAAATGACCCTGGCTATACATGATGGGTCACATCCTAAGTCAGTGAACCTAGCCCAAATCAACTAGGGATCCAACAATCTCCCCCTATTTGGGCGAGGTCACTAACAGAGACTCAAAAATAGAAACAAACAGAAAAATAAAGCAGGAAAAGAAATATATCTGGAAGAGAATTATAATACATGCAACAGATATATATATATATATGCACAACTTGTTTAAACAGATAGCATTGTTTGAAAAATAAAAATAGACATAAAATGAAACAACAAGAAAATTACTTCTTTGGCTTCTTCTGCTTGGATTTATCTTCAGATGGTTGCTCTCCTGGCTTCTTAAAGATGATTTCTCGGTTTGGATCTTGAGCTTGAGCTTTTGTCATAGTCATGTCAGCTGCGCCAATAATGTTCAATGATGTTGCTCTGGGGACAACTGCTTATAGATGAAGTTTCATATAATCATCAACATTAAATAGCTTATTTCCTTTGTCAAATCTTTTCAGCTCTTCTTTTCTATACTTTGACATAGTTGTTAATCCAGAAATATCTTTTCCTTCAGCCTTGGCTTTATTAATCAGAGATAGTCCAATTAACTCCTGATATCTGGCCATTCTTGCTGTATTTGCAGTTTCAGGATCTTTAAATGGGATTGGAGGAGAGAGAGGCCTTTTTGGACTTTCAGCTTTTGTACATCAGAAATGTGTTATTGCTGCTGCTGATGCTGTTGATGTTGATGTCCTGAAGAGGATGGATGCCTCTGTTGGCTGCTTCCAGAAGATCTCCCTGATTGTCTTTGATATGTTTGCATTGGGGCGGATCTCTGGGAGCTAGAGGAGCCAGAGGCACCAGCTGCTGGAGGAGGAGGAGGAGGATCCTTCCTGTATCTGTGCACTGGAGGAGGGGAATATCTTCTGCTTCTCTTTCTATCCTTCTGCTGGTTCTTTGATAGCCACATCCATCCAGGCATTCCTTTGTATGAAGTTATATTGTGCAGAATATAATAGGGAGTGTCAGCATTGGGATTAGGCTTTGGAGCTGGAGGAGGAGGAGCCTTCCTTTTCTTTGCTAGCATCATCTTTTTCTTACTTGCAGCATCTTCATCTAAGTCATCATCATCATCTTCTTCAGACTCAGAACCCTGAGGGATGTCATAAAGAGCATCCAAAGCTTTCAAAGCTTTATCAGAAAGAACAGCTTTTTCTGTAGAAGGGGCAGAAGGTTCAGGAACTGGAATATCAGCAATAGTAGGGGAGGGGGCTACACAGGAAATAGAAATGATAGAGGTAGAGCTTTCAGCTGCTGCCTTATTTTCTTCTTCAATGTCAGCTAGAATAAGCTCATCCAAATCTGGCAGAGGAGAGTCATCCATAACAAAAGTTGGGGCTAGAATTTCTTCTGGAATGACCTCTGGACTAGAAGCTGAGATAGAAGCTGGAGCTGAGAGAGCAAACTTATCACAGAGTTGCTTAGCAACTTCTAGACTGACTGGGGAGGTGTATGGTACAATAGCAAACTTGGCTTAGTAAAATCTGCTGGGAGAAATTGCAAATGTACAGTATCAAAAATTTCCAGTAATTTCGGTAGATTAACTGTGGGATTCAGAGAGAAATAACCAACAGTTTTTATTTCCTCAACTGACTCATCTAGATCATTGTCAGTATCCATAAAATGAATTAACTCAATCATTTCAGAATCAAAATCTGTCAAAATTTCTGTATCCTCATCTGAATCTGCATCTGCTGGAGAGGGGACTACTGCTGTGACTACTGCTGCTGCTGTATCTGAATCTGCTGCAACTTCATCACTGAGCATCTCTGCTTGCCTGAGTTCAGGAGAACCTGGAGCCAGGCCCCTAGATGAAGAGGGAACAGCAGATAGGGCAGAAATCTGGGCAGATAAAGAATTGATGGAGGTCACAAGAGGTGTAATGGCCTCTTGGATTAGGGATTTGATGAGGGGAGTGAGCAAGGATATGATGGTAGATACAGTGGGGGTTTCCAATGATGGAGAGATGGAAGGTAGAGAAGTAGATGATGGAGGAAGAATAGATGGAGGGGATAGAGGAGGAATAACAGTTGGTGTGGCAGTGTTTGTAGGTATGTTGTGGGAGGGAATGGATGACGAATGAGGAGGAAGAGGAGACTGAGGATGTGTAGGAACAGATGTCTCATGAGGTGAAGCTGGAGGTGTAGGAATGTTTGAAATGTCAAGAGGTGGAGATAAAGGAGGAGTAGGCACAAGAGTATGTGGTGGAGATTTAGATGTCATAGCAGGAAAGGAAGAGGAGGAGAGTTGTTTGGTTGGAAGTGCAGGAGGAGATGATGGAGATGGAAGGACCTCTTCTGCAGGGAGGGGAGCGGCCTTTACGGCCCTGGTGCTCTCAGAAGCCGGGGTGGAAGAGGAGGAAGCCTTTGAGGGCTTGGAGATAGTCCTCTCCCACCTGCCAAACAGAGCGCAGGTGAGCCGCTTGCTGGCGTTTATGAAGATGGTCGGGGATACCATGCATTCACCAGCCTTCTCCTGGAGGAAAATCCCCAAAATTCTGCCGAAGCAGACTTCCTTCTTGCTGTTCTTCTTCCTTATCAATTCAAAGAAAATTGAGCCCCAGTTAACCTATCTCTTATTCACCACGGCGCACATAACCAGGAATTAGTAGCGGGTTATGTAATCGTGCGCTGAGTGCTTTCCCATTAACACTTTTCCTACAATATCTGCCAGAAATTAGTAGGCGGCGGACAATTGCTTCTTCAACAACTTATTAGGATTGCTTCCTGAAAAACCCATTAACTTCAGCATGTCACCAAACTCTTCAGAATCCATTTCTATATTGTCTTCTCCATTCACTAATCCAAAAATCTCAGACAGAATTGCGGGAGATAGGGAAACAGCAGTACTCCCAATAGTGCCTGTCACGGTATCATCTTCAGACGCAGTAGATGTATATACCCATTCTCTTATTTTAGTTGAGTGTAGTTTAATTCTGCGGGTCATAAAATCCTTTAGATTCAGTTCCTCTAGCAGTTCCAAGATGTATAGGAAAATGGGATCAGAATGCTGAAAAGAGTCAAAATCCATATCGAATCCCGTATCAAATTTCATCGCTGCTAACACTCCCGCGGGAATCGCCATTGATGACCTATAAGAAAGACACAGAAAAACGGCGATCAAGAGCAAAAGAACTGAAAGCGCGGGACAGAGGTCGAAGAAAACCTAGATATAAAATTTTCAGAATATGAATCGACAATCACCGTTCCACGAAAGAGAAAAATTCTTCGAACTGAGCTCGATGAAATAAATTATAGACAGATAATTCGTCGATCTCATCCAGAAGAATCGAAAATGTTTGTCGAACTCCATTCGACGAAGTATCTTCTGAAGCAAAGTTCGTCGACCTCCGGTGGACGAAAGTTGTTTCCACACACAGAGAATTCGTCGATCTCCGTTTGACGAGAATCTCTCAAACTTTCCCTAATTCGTCGAACTCCATTCGACGAATTCTGGAAAATTCGTCGAATGCAGACAGAAGTTAGGTTAACTCTTCTTCATTAATCATTCTCAGTTGATTTATAAAGAACAGATAGGTTTTCTCATCCAAAGGCTTGGTGAAAATGTCTGCTCTCTGTAAATCAGTAGGAATATGAATTAAGTTAATTTTCTTTTTGTCTATATTATCTCTAATGAAATGATGTCTTATTTCAATATGTTTAGTCCTAGAATGATGAACTGGATTCTGTGATATGGCAATAGCACTAGTATTATCACAAAATAATGTTAAATTATTTAAGTTGACACCATAGTCTAGGAGTTGGTTTTGTATCCATAACATTTGTGAACAGCAGCTGCCAGCAGCCATGTATTCTGCTTCTGCAGTTGATGTTGACACAGATGTCTACTTTTTACAAAACCAGGAGACAAGTCTCATACCAAGGAACTGACAAGTTCCAGAGGTACTTTTCCTATCCACTATACATCCAGCATAGTCAGCATCTGAGTATCCAGTTAACTCAAATTCTGACTCTACAGGATACCAGAGTCCTAGATTAGGGCAACTCTTTATATATCTCAAAATTCTTTTTAGGAAAATAAGGTGAGATTCTTTAGGGTTCACTTGGAACCTAGCACAAAGGCATATGGCAAACATTATATCAGGTCTGCTAGCTATTAGGTATAGTAGGGATCCAACAATTGCCCTATAATTTTTTTGATCTACAGGTTTCCCTGCTGCATCAGAATCCACAACAACATTTGTAGCCATAGGGATTTTCATTCCGGAAGCATCACCCATCCCGAACTTCTTGATAAGCTCTTTAGCATACTTAGCTTGGGAGAGGAAGATACCATCAGGGAGCTGCTTCACTTGGAGACCAAGGAAGTAGGAAAGCTCACCCATGCTACTCATCTCAAATTTAGAATGCATGAGGTCAGCAAACCTCTTGCACAATTTGGGATCAGTAGACCCAAAAATAATGTCATCCACATATATTTGTACTAACAGTATTTGGTCCTTATGATGTCTGGTGAAAAGGGTTTTATCTATAGTTCCTCTTGTAAATTTATGCTCTAAAAGAAAGCTTGCTAGGGTCTCATACCAAGCTCTTGGAGCTTGCTTTAAACCATAGAGAGCTTTATGCAATTTAAAAACAAAGGAGGGTTGAGTTGGAGAGATAAAACCTGGAGGTTGTTCTACATAAACCTCTTCTTGAAGTACTCCATTCAGAAATGCACTTTAGACATCCATTTGATAGACCTTGAATCTCTTGTGAGTTGCATAGGCAAGGAATATTCTTATGGCCTTTAACCTTGTAACAGGGGCAAAGGTTTGGTCATAGTCAATTCCTTCTTTTTGCCTGTAGCCTTGAGCAACAAGCCTAGCCTTGTTCCTCACTATGTTGCCTTGAGCATCCAACTTGTTCCTGTAGACCCATTTGGTTCCAATAACTGGGTAGTTATGGGGTCTTGGAAACAAATCCCAAACTCTACATCTCTCAAACTGATTTAGTTCCTCTTGCATTGCAATGATCCAGTGAGGATCTTGCTCTGCTTCATGAATGGTGAGAGGTTTAATTTGAGAGAGAAAACAGGCATGCATCAAATCTTGGTTGAGTTGATGCCTTGTCTGTACACCTGCTGAAATATCTCCAATCACTTGAGATCTGGGGTGATCTCTAAGTATGACAAGATCAGTTGGTGGAGTTGGTTGAGCAACATCTTCTGTAATTAATTCCTCTTGGGGAATGGTACAAGCTGTTGAGGGAAGTTCAGCCACTTCCTCTTGAATTTCTTCTTCACTTTCTTTAGCAATCTGTGGAGTAGGATGGTTTGATACCTCTTGGGTAAGGTTTAGTCCATCCATAGACTCACACAGTTGTGCAACCTGCAAGAAGCTATTGGTAGAAATTTCTTTCTCCTTCTATGACATGTTAGCTTCATCAAAAGATACATGAACAGATTCTTCAATTTTAAGGGTGGATTTATTAAAGACCCTATAAGCCTTGCTTACTTGGGAATATCCTAGAAAAATCCCTTCTTCAGCCTTGACCTCAAACTTTTTATTGTATCTTTTATTATTTGTGTGAATGTAACAAATACAACCAAAAACTTTGAAGTATGTGATTTTAGATTTCTTCCCTTTAAGTAATTCATATATAGGGGGTCTTATTTTTCAGTTTATGTATAAGACTTCTATTCAGGACATAGTTGGCAGTATTTACAGCTTCTGCCCAAAAGGATAGAGACATATAAGCATCTGCCAATAATGTACCTGCAGATTCAATGAGTGTCTTATTTTTCCTTTCAGCAACCCCATTTTGTTGGGGAGTTCTAGGAGCTGAGAAGCACTGTCTGATACCTTCCTTCTCACAGAACTCATGCATAAGAAGAGACTCAAACTCTGTGTCATGATCACTTCTAATCAATGCAACATGAGTAGAGAACTCAATCTGTATGGTCCTGAGAAAATCTGTAAGAACTTTGAATGTATTTGACTTAGCTCTCGGAAAGGCTACCCAACTGAATCTAGAGAAATCATCAACAATCACTAAAGTATAAGACTTCCCTCCTAAGTTGTGTACTGCAATGGGTCCAAATAGATCCACATGAAGCAAATACAATATCTAGGTGAATCCTTTTTATTAATGGATTTAAAACTATTTTTGGTTTGTTTGCCTAACTGACAAGTCCTGCATAGGCTTTCTTTTTTGTAGGGGCCAGAAGGTAAGCCTCTAACAAGGTTGTCCTTAGATAACCTAGATATATTCTTAAGATTTACATGTCCTAATCTTTTATGTCATAACTCATTTTGATTACTAGTAACATTCAGTAAGCAGATATCAGTTATGGTAGAGATAAAATCTACTAAATATATGTTACCTTGTCTAAGTCCAATTAAAACAATTTTGTTATTATTATAAATAATAGAACAGGAAGTCGAGTTAAAATGTACTTCATCACATAATTGACTTATGGATATAAGGTTATGTTTGAGTCCTCTTACATATGTCACTTTCTTGAAAGTCACTGATCCAATCTTCACTGCCACATATCCTTCTGATTGACCACTGTTGGAATCTCCAAAAATCACCTTTGGTCCTAGCTTAGGCTTGTAATTGGATAGATTGTGTAATGCCCCGAAACTCAAAGGAGCGACGGGTGACGTTTTGGGCCAGTTGTGGGTTCTGGCAGGAGGCACACGGCCTGGGACACGGGCGTGTCCCAGGGCGTGTCAGGCTTGTGTCGTCGAGTTGGTCGTGAGGTCGACGTTTTTGGAGTCGACGATCGTCGAGCAGAGAACACGGCCTACGACACGGGCGTGTCGAAGGGCGTGTCAAGGCCGTGTCGACTATCAGCCCAGGGTGTCGACGAATTTCGCTCGACGTTGTGTCGAGATAGGGCACACGGCCTGCGACACGGGCGTGTCGCAGGGCGTGTCGACCCGTGTCGACACTCAGCCCGCGAAGTCGACAATGCGCTCGACAAAATGTCGAGACATGGCACACGGCCTGCGACATGGGCGTGTCGTAGGGCGTATCGACCCGTGTCGACACTCGTCCGGGAGTCGACGAACTTTGCTCGACGAAGTGTCGAGACAAGGCACACGGCCTAGGACACGGGCGTGTCCAAGGCCGTGTCGTCAGGTCGACGATCTTCGCTCGACGAAGTGTCGAGTGTCGAGACCGTGTACACGGCCTGGAGCCCAGGCATGTTGAGGTGACATGGGCAAGGACACGGGCATGTCCTAGAACCCATGCAGTGCTCGGGTTGTTTTCGGGGAAAATCGATGGGGGTACACGGCCGGCCACACGGCCGTGTCAGGTGGAACACGGGCGTGTCAGGTCGAACACAGGCGTGTTTGATGCCCGTGTGTTGTTCCAGGCGAGCCGATATTGACGGCAAATGAGGCACACGGCCCTGGACACGGGCGTGTGCCAGGCCGTGTGCGGTCCAGATTGGGCATTTCAGTCCCGAATCAAAGTCGTTTGTTTCTTCAATTGGTGATCCAACGGCTGGGGGTTGTTCTTGATGGGATATACCCGGGATTGAGCCTTAGAAACCCTCACTTTTCATGAGTGGTTATCTTTCTAAAACTTAGAGAGAGAGGAGAGCCAAGGAAGGAAGGAGCTAGATCCGGCCATTGGAGGAGCTTCAAAGCTCCAAATCGTGAGCCGACTCCGGATCTACGGAGACAAAGCTAGTGCGGTGCTTTTCATCCGCTTACTTTTCCATGGCGCAAAAGAAGAACGCAAGGGTAACGATTCTCTTCTTGAGCATGAGTAGCTCTCCTTCTTTGTATAGGAAGCCCGCTCTCGCGAGTTTGCGGTGAGTTGGAGGCGTTCCTTCGGGTAGATATATGAAGTCCCCGTTGTATAGAGTCCGTAAGCGAGAACGGACATAGGCATGATGTGTGAAGCCTATCCAGACATGTTGGTCTGGATCGGTGATGTTGCATTACATAATGCCGGAGAAGACTCCGTGCTATTGGTTGTTTTTCGGGTTTTCTACACGGTAGATTGCAACAGGGAGCCTTGGGGATTAACCCAAAGGTGCACCCGGAAAACTGGGCGGATGCGTGATCTTGCCAACATGGAGGCCTGAGAGCCAACTTGAACATAACCGGGTTATGTGAAATGTGTGACGAAAATGGGACTCGGGAGAAGTTTGACCCGCGCAAATGGCTTAAATTGTCGTTGCGACGTGAGCACGGGTTAGATGGAACCGTACCCACTTCTATGTCGTTCGGGCTAAAGAGACCTAAAGTTACGTGGCACTTGTCGTTGGCATAGATGAGGGTCTTCGGCGATCTATGGCTTTAATTGACGTGACGCATGCCGGGAAGACAAATTGCTCATAGGTTTGGCCGTCAAAGTGGCGGTGGTGAGTCCTGAATGTCTATGGCTTTAATTGACGTGACATCGACCGGTTCACCGAGAATGTACCCTGAGAGCACGGGGTGTGTGGCTGTGCGAGCCAACGTCTGTGATGTAATGATTATGGATATATTGCTCGCTTATACTAATGAAATGCAGGGAAGGAGCATCGCCGCCCCGAGTTGGGGGCGGGATCGTTATAATTTGGTCAGCATTGCTGACCGTTGCCTTGTTTTGCCACCGTGCGGTGGTTTGTTGCTTGCAGGTGTTGCTGGACCAAGCGGTCAATAGCGGGCTAAAGCCCAATTTGTGAAGCCGGCCCTTGAAGGCCTAATTGGAGTGTTTACTGCTTTTATTCATGTATGATCGGCCTGCGTGCCGTGGTTTGTAAAACATGTAATATGAAGTGAACAATTTTTGTAAGGCCTTAAGGCCTGTACTTGTGTATGTACATTCCTATTTGGTATTAGTGGACATTCATGCTTTAATGCTGGGTTCTTTGTTACAACTTATTAATCTTCTTCCGCTAGAATGCTCTGTGTAGGACGTGATGATTGGTTGGATGATTTCCATGAGTAACCACGCGGTCTGTCTGTGGTATATGGCGCCGGGCCTCGGCCGGACCTACTACTATATGCTATGCGACGGATAGGGGGTGTTACAATTTGGTATCAGACTACTGGTTTTGGTCGGGCTTAAGATGAATTCGTGGGCGAATTCTTTTTAAGGGGTGGTGAGCACATTGTGTGCGTCATCGTTATAACAGTAAAAGAACCCATGAATGTCCACTTAGGAATGAAAATACACGTGTTTGAGGAACCTGCGTGTTCCTATAATTGTTGTTTGCAATTTTATTTGGTCGCTTAACGGTGTTTTGTACCACTATAGGTGACCAGAAGTGGTGTTGGGCCGTCGGAACGTCGAGTTTCTGAGGCTAGCAGTGCACCAGATGTTGCTCCTGCAACACCTTTATCGGCTGAGAACATACGATTGGTGGCCGAAGCGGTGTTGGCCGTGATAAATGCGCAGCCTGCAAGGCAAACGCAGCAGCCCGCTCCTGCGATGGAGCAGGAACCTCTTCAAGAGGCTGAGCCGAGGAGAGTGGAGCAAGTGGTTGTGGAACCGTTGGTGCCAAGGAGGGCAACCGAGAGGCAGCCTAAGCATGTTATGAGCTTTAATCCTCCTGTATTCTCGGGGTTGGGAACCCCATCTCAAGCTGAAGACTAGCTCTCCAGGGTGAAGAGAGTCATGAAAGCAACGAAGATGGAGGAGTAGCAAATGACCACCATCGCTACGTTCCTTCTGGATGGTGAAGCGAGAATGTGGTGGGAAGGATTGGAGTTACACCTATTGAGAGGTAGGCAACTTGTTGATGTCTCGATGGAGGAGTTCTCGAGATTGTTTTTGGATAGATACCTTCCTTCGACGCAGAAGATAGCGTTGGTGAATGAGTTTCTGAAGTTGGTTCAGGGTGAGAGGAGCGTGGATGAATATCTCCACGAGTTTACTCGTCTGATTCGTTATGCTAGCTCCACCATCGCGGATGAGGAGCGCAAGACGAATCGATTCTACGAAGGTTTGAGAGATGAGTTGAGATTACTACTCTCGGGGCCGATGACGTAGGGTTTCTTAACCTTGGTCAACACTGCCCGGTCTTTGGAGAAGGACATGAAGAATGTACAAGCAAAGAAAAGCTTGGGTGATAGGAAATCTGAATTCAAAGTGCCGACTACTTCAAAGTCTGGCTATCGAAGGTCCTTCAAGAAGCATAGGACTTCGGGTCCAGCTCCTTCTGGTGCTTCTAGGGCGACTACGAGTCGGACCCCGGGGGCATGTTTTACTTGTGGAAAGACGGGGCACTTTGCCCGCGATTGTTGGAGCGGATGCCCCAAGTCCGAGAGAAGGCCAGGAGCGACCTATGAAGAGAAGGGCAAGGCGGTGGAGTCGACCGCATCCCACTATGCTCCGGCCCAACACAGGGTGTATAATCTTGGCCAACAGGAAGCCATCAAACAGGCTGATGTGGTGACAGGTACGGTTTAATTTATAGCAAGTCAATTTCTTTAAATACTTGTTATGCACATGTTACCTTACCACTGCTTGTTTAGGATTTGTTTTGATTTGTGAAAATCCGGCAAGAGCACTCTTCGATACGGGAGCTTCGCACTCCTTCTTGTCCGAAGGATTTATATCACGCATCGGAGTCCCTTCTTCGATGGCGAGGGATAAGTTGGATGTGTTGTTGCCCAATGGGTGTTCGATGCGCGCGGATAGGATCTGCTATGTTAAGATTCATATTGGGAATCAGGAGTTCGATCTACAAGCGTCGTTACTTTCGTTGGTGGAGTTCGACGTCATATTTGGCATGGACTGGCTCTCGGAGCAGCAGGCCCATATAGATTGCGGTAGCAAGGAATTCAAGCTGGGAGCAAGTCGTGAAACGACTTTTACGGGCTTAAAGGGGTCGAGCAAGATGTTGATGTCTGCTCTTCAGGTGGTGAAGGCGGTTCGTGTCGGTGCAGAACTGTTCTTTACACTAGTGGAGGTTGCAAATCCGAAGCCCGCGTTGGATAGTATTTCAGTGGTATCGGAATACCCTGATGTGTTCCCCGCAGAACTTCCTGGAGCCCCGCCTCAACGGGAGATAGATTTCACGATTGAGCTAGTGCGAGATGCAAAGCCTGTGTCACGATCTCCTTATCGGCTAGAGCCTAAGGAAATGGCGGAGCTGAAAGTTCAACTGCAAGAGTTGTTGGAGCAAGGGTATGTGCGCCTGAGTTCTTCGCCTTGGAGTGCACCGGTCCTCTTTGTTAAGAAGAAGGACGGAAGCTTGAGGCTATGTATTGATTATCGGGAGCTCAACAAGTTGACGGAGAAGAACAAGTACCCGATCCCCCGGATTGATGATCTTTTTGATCAGTTAGTCGGGTCGATGGTGTACTCGAAGTTGGATCTCAAGGCTGGGTACTATCAGCTGCGAATAAGGGAGAGTGATATCCCGAAGACAGCGTTTAGTACGAGATACAGGCATTATGAGTTTACGGTCATGTCGTTTGGGCTGACTAATGCGCCGTCAGTGTTCATGTATTTGATGAACAGGACTTTTAGGGAGTACTTGGACCATTTCGTGATCGTCTTCATCGACGATATTTTGGTGTACTCGCAAAGTGAGGAAGATCACTTCAAGCATCTTCATTTAGTTTTGGAGACTCTAAGGAGGAATCAACTGTATGCCAAGTTCTCGAAGTGCGAGTTTTGGTTATCCTCAGTGGCGTTCCTCAGTCATATAGTGAGTGGAGAGGGTATTGCTGTGGATCCGGCGAAGATTATTGCGATACGGGAGTGGCCTGAGCTTGCTATGGTAGCGGAAGTCCGAAGCTTTTTGGGGCTTGCCGGCTATTATAGGCGCTTCGTAGAGAACTTCTTGCGGATAGCGTTACCTCTCACTACTTTGACGAGGAAGGAGCATAAGTTCGTTTGGACGCCGGAGTGCGCGCGAGCTTTTGAGGAGTTGAAGTGTCGGTTGACCACGGCGCCTGTGCTGAGTTTGTCATGTGGGACCGAAGGCTATGAGATTTATAGTGATGCTTCGGGCAGCGGTTTAGGTTGCGTGCTACTGCAACATAGAAGTGTAATAGCTTATGGCTCGAGACAGCTAAAATTGCATGAAAGGAACTATCCGGTCCATGACTTGGAGTTAGCGGCCGTGATTTTTGCCTTGAAGCTGTGGAGACACTATTTGTACGGTGTGAAGATTGATATCTGCACCAATCATAAGTGCCTGAAATATCTGATTGATCAGAAAGATCTGAATATGCGGCAGCGTAGATGGATCAAGTTCCTGGGGGACTATACATTCAAGATCCACTATGTGCCTGGTAAAGGGAATGCGGTTGCGGACGCATTGAGTCGCCGAGCCCCAGCTCAAGCAAATTGGCTATCGGTGCATGATGAGCGGTTGGTGCGGGAGTTGGAGGCGTTGGAGATTATTTGTGTGGATAGGCAATCAAGTGCTGAAGCAGTTCTGAATTGGACTGAAGTCTCATATGACCTGGCTGATTGGATTCGGCAGGCTTTGGATATGGATGTCCATATGAAGCAGTTCATGGTAGAGGCTCTGGATGGGTCAAATTCCCAATTCGTTGTGGAGGACGGATTGCTGTGGAAAGACGGTCATCTGTGCGTCCCATGTGTGGGTAATTTGCGGGTGGAGTGGTTGTACGAGGCACACCATACCAAGTACTCGATTCACCCGGGGAGCACGAAGATGTACCGCGATGTGAAGAAACTGTTTTGGTGGCCGGGTTTGAAGAAAGATGTGGCGCTCTACGTGGCGAAGTGACAAACTTGCGCCTTGGTGAAGGCGGAATGCCAAAAGCCGGGAGGATTTCTGAAGTCCTTGCCTATTCCGGAGTGGAAATTTGACGATATCTCCATGGACTTTGTGCACGGTTTGCCAAGGTCGCAAAAGGGAAACGACGCCATTTGGGTGGTTGTTGATCGGCTAACGAAGGTGTCGCATTTTATTCTGCATAGGAAGGATGATCCGGTGGAGAAGTTGGCAAAACTTCATGTGGATAACATTGTACGGCTTCACGGTGTGCCCCGCAGCATCGTGAGTGACCGTGATGGGCGGTTCACGTCCAATGATTGGAGGCTTGTGCAGCAAATGTTGGGAACAAAGTTGAAATTCAGCACAGCCTTCCATCCGCAAACGGATGGGCAGACCGAGAGGGTCAAAAGAACCATGGAAGACATGCTCCGCATGTGTGTCTTGGATTTTGGAAAGTAGTGGGAAGACCACCTTTATTTGGTAGAGTTCGCATACAACAACAGCTACCAAGCGAGTATTCAAATGGCGCCCTTCGAGGCCCTATATGGTAGAAAATGTCGCACGTCGTTGTCTTGGTTAGAAACGGGTGAGTCAAAGTTGTATAAGCGATTGGAAATGGAGGATACTACTTCTTTGGTGAGAACCATTCGGGAGAGGTTGCTTATCGCTCAGGACCGGCAAGCGAAGTACTATAATGTCAAGCAAAGGAACGTGGAGTTCGCTGTGGGTGACCATGTGTACTTAAAGATCAAGTCGTTCAAGGGTGTCTCGCAGGTGCGGCGATTGAAAAAGCTAAGCCCGAGGTACCTTGGGCCGTTTGAGGTTCTGGAGCGAGTTGGTGAAGCAGCCTATCGGTTGAAGCTTTCAGTGGAGCTTAGTGGTTTACATGATGTATTCCATATTTCAGTGCTTTGGAAGGCGGTGCAAGAGCCTACGCAAGTGATCGCGGTTGATCAAGTGCCGGTGGAAATTGGGTTGACGACAAAGGTCAAGCCCGTGCGGATTGAGGACTCGGAGGTCAAGCAGCTACGCAATAAAGAGATCAGGATAGTCAAAGTCCGATGGGACAATTGCGGTCGTGAGGAGCTCTCTTGGGAGCGAGAGCAGACTATGCTTGACGAGTATCCGGAGTTGTTCCGCTCATGTACAAATTTTGGTTTTGTACATGTGTTTCCTTTATATAATTTCGTGGACGAAATTCTTTTAAGAGGGGGAGAGTTGTAACACCCCGAAACTCAAAGGAGCGACGGGTGATGTTTTGGGCCAGTTGTGGGTTCTGGAAGGAGGCACATGGCCTAGGACATGGGTGTGTCCCAGGGCGTGTCAGGCTTGTGTCGTCGAGTTGGTCGTGAGGTCGACATTTTTGGAGTCGACGATCGTCGAGCAGTGAACACGGCCTGCGACACGGGCGTGTCGCAGGGCGTGTCAAGGCCGTGTCGACTATCGGCCCAGGGTGTCGACGAATTTCGCTCGACGTTGTGTCGATACAGGGCACACGGCCTGCGACACTGGCGTGTCGCAGGGCGTGTCAACCCGTGTCGACACTCAGCCCGCGAAGTTGACACTACGCTCGACGAAGTGTCGAGACATGGCACACGGCCTGCGATACGGGCATGTCGACCCGTGTCGACACTCGTCCGGGAGTCGACGAACTTTGCTCGACGAAGTGTCGAGACAAGGCACACGGCCTAGGACACGGGCGTGTCCAAGGCCGTGTCGTCAGGTCGACGATCTTCGCTCGACGAAGTGTCGAGTGTCGAGACCGTGTACATGGCCTGGAGCCCAGGCATGTTGAGGTGACACGGGCAAGGACACGGGCGTGTCCTAGAACCCGTGCAGTGCTCAGGTTGTTTTCGGGGAAAATCGATGGGGGTACACGACCGGCCACACGGTCGTGTCAGGTGGAACACGGGCGTGTCAGGTCGAACACGGGCGTGTTCGATGCCCGTGTGTTGTTCCAGGCAAGCCGATTTTGACGGCGAATGAGGCACACGGCCCTGTACATGGGCGTGTGCCAGGCCGTATGCGGTCTAGATTAGGCATTTCAGTCCCGAATCAAAGCCGTTCGTTTCTTCAATTGGTGATCCAACGGCTGGGGGTTGTTCCTAATGGGATATACCCGGGATTGGGACTTAGAAACTCTCACTTTTCATGAGTTATTGTCTTTCTAAAACTTAGAGAGAGAGGAGAGCCAATGAAGGAAGAAGGAGCTAGATCCGGCCATTGGAGGAGCTTCGAAGCTCCAAATCGCGAGCCGACTCCGGATCCACGGAGGCAAAGCTAGTGGGGTGCTTTTCATCCGCTTACTTTTCCATGGCGCCAAAGAAAAACGCAAGGGTAACGATTCTCTTCTTGAGCATGAGTAGCTCTCCTTCTTTGCATAGGAAGACCGCTCTCGCGAGTTTGCGGTGAGTTGGAGGCGTTTCTTCGGGTAGATATGTGAATTCCCCGTTGTATAGAGTCCGTAAGCGAGAACGGACATAGGCATGATGTGTGAATCCTATCCAGACATGTTGGTCTGGATCGGTGATGTTGCATTGCATAATGCCGGAGAAGACTTCGTGCTATTGGTTGTTTTTCGAGTTTTCTACACGGTAGATTGCAACAGGGAGCCTTGGGGATTAACCCAAAGGTGCACCCGGAAAACTGGGCGAATGCGTGATCTTGCCAACATGGAGGCCTGAGAGCTAACTTGAACATAATCGGGTTATGTGAAATGTGTGACAAAAATGGGACTCGGGAGAAGTTTGACCCGCGCAAATGGCTTAAATTGTCATTGTAACGTGAGCACTGGTTAGATGGAACTGTACCCACTTCTATGTCGTTCGGGCTAAAGAGACCTAAAGTTACGTGGCACTTGTCGTTGGCATAGATGAGGGTCTTCGGCGGTCTATGGCTTTAATTGATGTGACCCATGCCGGGAAGACAAATTGCTCATAGGTTTGGCCGTCAAAGTGGCGGTGGTGAGTCCGGAATGTCTATGGCTT
Organism: Platanthera guangdongensis; assembly: GCA_039583875.1. Classification (NCBI taxonomy): domain Eukaryota; kingdom Viridiplantae; phylum Streptophyta; class Magnoliopsida; order Asparagales; family Orchidaceae; genus Platanthera; species Platanthera guangdongensis. The sequence goes on along the minus strand of CM077156.1, from coordinate 167,580,398 downwards.
TAATTGACGTGACATCGACCGGTTCACCGAGAATGTGCCCTGAGAGCACGGGGCGTGTGGCCGTGCGAGCCAACGTCTGTGATGTAATGATTATTGAAAGTCCACCTAGTGTCAACTATGTGCACCTATGGGGGGGGGGGAATAGGTGACGTGTGGTTCTTTTGCGGAATTTATGGATGTACCTGCACAATAAAAACAACAAGCACAGCACACAGAATACGCAGCAAATTTATAGTGGTTCCCCGACTTGGGTACATCCACTTTCCCCCTTCGACCTATCTCCCCAACAAGGGACGACTCGGTCACTTCTCCAACGGGATTGAAATCCAATCCCTTCACTGACGGAAGGAGCCCTTCCACACGTGAGAGTCAACACTCCCACAAAACGGGTTGCACCCAACCCTTACAACTCGGAACAAAAGTTCCCTTACAACAAAATTAAATATAGAATGTAAACGTGATACAAACTTCTTTTGGAGACTACGGTGTTCCTCTTTGTTCGACGACGTGTTCTTGAAGTCGATGAAGAGTCTACGACCTTGGTCTCACTTGGAGAGGATCTCCCCGGAACCGGCGGCGGCACACGAGCGGCGGCTAGCTTCGGGATCGGCGGCTACGATGAAGAGCGGCTGCTGAACTTGGAGATCCAAACTTCGTAGCGAAGCAAACTAGGTCTACCAACGGTCACTCTAGGATCGGTCGTCTCGATCGATTCGGACGGAGGAGTTTTTCCCGGTCAACAAATCGAGAGACAAGAGATCTCTGGATAGACACGTGAGACTCAAGCTTTGCTAAGCTTCTGTCGCCGGAGATCACGAAGAAGAACGATCAGCGGCGGCGACGTACTTGCCCGAGCGCGACGGCGGCGGCGGAGAGGAGTCGCGGATCTAGGGTTTGGTTGCGGCTCGGTTTCTGTTCCTTTTTCTCCGTGGTTTTACTGTTCAAAATACCCATGTATTTATACCCTGTAGATACAACAAATTTGACCGTTGTGGGACCCACAAAAGAAATCCCCAAATTCCGGTTCAAATTAGTCCAGAAGCAGAATCCGGTCCAGCAGCATCCTGAGAAAACGCCAAGTGAAAATCGGCGAGAATCGCAGACGATTCTCGACGAATCGGCGAGAATCACCAAGTGATTCTCGACGATTCGTCGAGAATCGTTTGTGATTCTCGTCGAATCACTTATCGATTCTCAACGAATTTTACTTTGTGTACAAGGGCTGCTAGGCCACTGGTTCGGCGGGAATTACAAGTGATTCTCGCCGAATCTTACTTGGCACCATTTTGAGATGGCCAGAAGGAGTCGGTGAGAATCACTGATGATTCTCGTCGATTCGGCGAGAATCACTAGTGATTCTCGCTGAATCGGCGAGAATCACTTGGTGATTCTCGTCGAATTTACCTTGGACGAATTTTCGTCTTCCACCTAGGAGCTGCTCCTTGATCCTCCATGCTCCTTGTCTCTTCTTGCATATGAACGGCCATGTACTTGAAAGTAAGTGCACTCCAATAGAGAGAGTACACATAGGCCAACACACTGATCTGCTCAACGAGAGATTACGTCGTGCAGACCCGTGTATATTGACCTACTGCACCCTGACATTGGTGTGCACTTAGTGTGGAGGAACTGCAAGTACAACTTAAGATGTTTCGTCAAATACATTGTGAATTCATCTTAGCTTGACAGGTGGCTTCCTCAAATCTAGGTAATCGTGGATACAATACCCAACAATTATGGATATATTGCTCGCTTATGCTAATGAAATGCAGGGAAGGAGCATTGCCGCCCCGAGTTGGGGGCGGGATCGTTATAATTTGGTCAGCATTGCTGACCGTTGCCTTGTTTTACCACCGTGCGGTGGTTTGTTGCTTGCAGGTGCTGCTGGACCAAGCGGTCAATAGCGGGCTAAAGCCCAATTTGCGAAGCCGGCCCTCGAAGGCCTAATTGGAGTGTTTACTGCTTTTATTCATGTATGACCGGCCTACGTGCCGTGGTTTGTAAAACATGTAATATGAAGTGAACAATTTTTGTAAGTCCTTAAGGCCTGTACTTGTGTATGTACATTCCTATTTAGTATTAGTGGTCATTCATGCTTTAATCTGCTTCTGCTAGAATGCTCTGTGTAGGACGTGATGATTGGTTGGATGATTTCCATGAGTAACCACCCGGTCTGTCTGTGGTATATGGCGTCGGGCTCCGGCCGGACCTACTGCTATATGCTATGCGACGGATAGGGGGTGTTACAGATTGCCCTTGCTGCCTGTCATGTGTTTGGAGCATCCACTGTCCAAGTACCAAGTTTGACTTACCCTTGGATAGCTCTTCACCTGTACCTGCAAAGAAAAACAAAATTCAATTGTTCTTGACCCAGGTTACCTTGGGTCCTTTATTTTGTTGAAAAGTAAAGCTGGAAATAACTGATAAAGCAGGTTGAGATTTATAACCTAAGGGGTGATATCTCCTAGGTGGAATTACCCAATCAGCTACTGGATTAAATATCTTATTAGTTGGTTTACAATTTCTGTAAGAGAAAGGATTTAGGTTGGGTCTTTCTGGGTTCGACGAATTGTTGTAAGTTCGTCGACCAGAGTTCGATGAATAGGGTTGAGATCATCGATCTCTGCTCAGAGAATGACAGTAGTCATTTTCTGTGCCCCAAGTTCGTAGACCTCTGGTCGACGAACCATACACAGTTCGTCGATCGCAGTTAGACGAATTGTTATATCCGAGGTTTGAGTTCAGCGTTCGTCGATCTGGGTTCGACGAGCTGGCTACATTTCGTCGATCTGAGTTCGACGAATGCTGCTGAACTTTGTTTTTATTTGTTGTTTTCAGATTTATGTTTCTCTTGTCTATGGGTCTAGGATTGTTTTCTGACATTGGTTTGTCTATTAACTTTTTTTTCCCTTTGCAGATATAAACTTGATAGGGGTTGAAAGAATATTTTTCTTAATTATGGGGGGTAAACTTAATGAAGCACCTAAGCCCAGCTTGCCATTTAATCTGGCATTCACTGTGCTTGTAATGTCCATCAGCTTGAGGCTTCTCCCATTGAGAGATTGCTCAAGTTGCTTGGCCTCACATAATTCAGATTTTAGTTTAATTATTTGTTCATTAGCTAAGGTTAATTGGTCTGTTAGCTTTATGTTTTCTGAATTTACAGATTCAAGACTTCTTAATCTTTCTCTAAGAGTTTTTATTTCCTTTTCTGAAGTGATTAAGTCTAAGCACATAGATTTGAATTCAACTTTAAATAAATCAAAACTAAAGTCAAAGCTAGAAATGACCTGATCTGCCTCTGAGTCTGAGGCAGCTTCATCTTTAGATTCTTCTTCTGATCCAGAATTGTTCCTGGAGGCATCAATTGCCATTAGGCACACCTCCTTGGATCTTGCTTCTTCCTCTTCTTCACTTGAACTGGAAGAAGATGTTTCTTCTTCAGTGTCACTCCAAGTCTCAGCAACAAATCCCTTGTCCTTCTTTTTATATTTGCTGGAGGGGGGTCTGCTGCTATGCTATCTCCTGGAATCCTTCTCTCTGCTCTTGTCCTTCTTCTAATTTTTTGGACATTCTGAAATGTAGTGTCCAGGCTTTCTGCAACCAAAGCACACCACCTCCTTGGTTGGTGTTTTGTCATACTTGGGCTTATCATCCTGTTTGGATGATTTCCTTCTAAAGTCCTTCCTTGCCATCTTGTAGAACATTTTGGCAAAGAGGCTCATGAGTTCTTCATTTGAAGTTGATGTCTCACTTTCTTCAGATGCTTTGAAGGCTATGTTGTGCTCCTTTCTAACTGGAGTTGTTGTCTTCTGTTCTGCTGTCTCTCTTGATTTGATCAGCTACTCATAGGATTTTAATTTGCCTAGTAGAGACTCAGTTGAGATCTCATTGAGGCTTCTGGCTTCTTTGATTGGCCAGATTCTGGAATCCCAAGAGCTAGGGAAGCACATCAATATCTTGTCATTCACCTCTGTCAAGGTGATGTCCTTATCCAATATTTTGAGCTCATTGATGATTGAACCAGTCTATTGTACATGTCAGCCACTGATTCTGTCTCATCCTTTTTTGAAGTTTTCATACAGTGAAATGAGACTGGATCTCCTGTCTTTTCTCTCATCTGCTGAGCCAGCTACCATTTGGTTGAGGGAATCCCAAATGGCCTTGGCTGAGGTGTACTCAACCACCTTCTGGAATATGTCATCTGACATAGTCTGGGCTAAGATATTCATTGCCTTAGCATCAGCCATCTTGGCTTTCTTGTAGGCTTCATTGTTCTCTGGAGGAGGAACTACAGTCATGTTTGTTGAAGTGCTTGTAGAAGCTGTAGGTGCTGGAGGTACACCTGACAAAATAACATAAAAGATATCCTCATCAATAGAATTCATGTATAATCTGATTCTTGCCTTCCAGATGGCAAACTTGTTAAGATTGCACACTGGAGGTCTGATGCTTGCATAGTCTTTGTTTTGGGCCATGTCTTGTGAAGAGATAAATCTAATAACAAAAAAACAAATAAACAGATCTAACTGGAGGGATCTTTATGGTTCAGGTGTTAGCCTGTACAACCACTAAGGTGTGTTATTTTAACCAACCTCGCTTTGATACCAATTGAAAGTGCAGGTTAGATCTGAAATACTCTAGAGGGGGGTGAATAGAGTATAGTGCTCACTAAAAACTTTTTACAACTTTTGTTGTATTCCTAAGTGAACAAATCAGTAAGTAAATAAATCTAAGCACGACAAACTAAGCAATCACAAAGCACGGCCAAAACACAAAGAAAAGGACAACCAGACGACACAAGAATTTTCTAGTGTTTCCCCAACCTGGGTACATCCACTCTTCTATCACCCTGGTAGGAATCCACTCAGGTTTTTGATCAGGTGCCTGACACCAATGAGTTTTTGATTAAGTGCTCAAAAACCAAACCTCAAGTCTTTTGGAAGGAGACTTACAACCAGAATAATTTTGAAGGGATTTAAAACCCTGTACAGGAATTGGAAGTAAAGGATATGGGGTCTTCTCTTTCTCAAAATCAACTGAGAAGACTTGTGGATTGATTGTAGCAGCTTTTGCTCCCCCTGAGATCTTGAGTTAATCAGAAATGCTGGAGCACTGCTTCAAGGTGATAGGTCTTCAAAGACCTAGAATGCCTGGACCAGGATTAGCTTCAGGAACTTCTTTGACAGATAGAAATTTGTTGTCCTTTGAAGTAGTCCTATAGAATTGAAGGAAAGAAGAAGACTCTTGATTGAATTTGATTGTTCTTCTTCTTCTTCTTGAATATCTTCTCTGGTCAGGATAATTGCAGTAGAACTTTTGATTTCTGTGAGTTTGTTCTTCTTTGCAATCTGATTGTGTCAATCTGATTGATTTTCTGTATTGCTTGTTGTATGTGTGTCTGTATGACTGACTGTGTTGTTCTGTTACTGATTCATTTTTTTCTTTCTTATCTATCTCTTTTTGACTGACTGAGAACATTCAAAATTCAAATGTTTGAGCAGTAATTGCAGTCGACCTTGGAAGGAAGCGACAATCAATGATTTCCCCAACTGTCCCATGGAAAAACGGCATGTAATCGTCTATAGTCAATGCGTGTTCCAACGGTAACATTCCGAGAAGATCTGGCATTAATAACTCCGGATTCATCGCCAAGAAACGGGACGGGAAACTTGAAGATGACCTAGTCTGGATTCGTCGAACGAAGAACGCAATTCGTCAAGCTGAGTTTGAGTTCGTCGAGCTGAGCTTGAGTTCGTCGAGCTGAGCTTGAGTTCGTCGAGCTGAGCTGGAGAGAGTTCGTCGACCAGACAATCTTCATTAGTCGAACAGACAATCTCATTATAAGACAGTATTCGTCGAGTAGAGAACTGCATTCGTCGACCTGAGAAGCTGACTTCGTCGACCTGAGAAGTTGAGAACTTGAGGTCCAAGTTCGTCGAGCTCAGAATTTAATTCGTCGACCAAAGCTTGAAGCTGGACTTAGAAAAATTCTGAAGTTGTCCTGACTTTGGCTTGATGTAGGAACTGAGTCTTCGTCCGAACAAAGAATCAAGATCGTCGAGCTCAGCACTAAGAATTGTCTCACGATCGTCGAGCGCAGAACTCCTTTCGTCGAGCTGAGTTCGACGAACGTCGAACTCATTTAACTTAGTCTTGAAATCCTCTAAGTCTGAAGTCTCTGGTGGTCTTGAAGATAGCTGGTCCATCTGGAGTTGAACCTAAGGACTTGGCCTAGACTCTAGGACACAAAATGACCCTGGCTATACATGATGGGTCACATCCTAAGTCAGTGAACCTATCCCAAATCAACTAGGGATCCAACACACCTTAACATTGATAAGTGTTCTGTCTTCTTCAAATAGGGGGATATTGTTGAAAATATTGCACTCGATATTAAAATATTTGAAGAAGCAACACTTACAGTGTTCAGTGCATATTGTATTTGATAGCATATCTATTTCATGATTATGCAGGTTATTTTATATTAACTCTAAAACATGTTTATAACTGAGAAGAGCAAATACCGTTGAGATCAGTATATGAATCTCCACTGTATCAACATGATCGTGGAGTATACTTATAAGTATCTCCAACAATAAAAGATTATACAGTTGAGATCGGTATATGGTTCTCCTCTATACCATCAATATCGTGGAACACTTCGAGTCGATATTGTGGAGAAGATGCAAAAAGGAGCAGTTCTCGGTGGCAAGGTCAATACCATTGAGAAAGAAGATTGTGCTCAATGATATCATGAAGATATAATTAAATGTTACTGTTGAGCCCATACAGTTTGATGGGATTCAAATTTGGCAATGGAGCATAAAGAATGGACGGAGTATTCCATTCTTTCCATACCATTAGCAAGACATTTCCTGAGACCTTTGATGAAAGTCAAGGGTATAAAGAGGATATGTTATGGCAATGAAATAGTACCCGTACCCGGGCCATTGCTGTAACTTTGAAAGAAAAATTGTGAATCCAGATACGACGTACTATTAAAGCAAGCTAGTTTTTTCTGAAGACTTGAAGAATAAAGAGGAGTCAATCAACTGGACTCAAAGCTAGGTTTTCATTCTGCTGAAGAAGAAGATCAAGAAGGAAAGCTCCAAATCTATTCTACCTAAAGATAACTGTTACAAGAGCTCCTTCTTGAAATTTATTTTCACATTAAGAGCAACAAAAGACTCCGAAGATTCAATGTTTAATTATTTTAGTCTTCTGTTGTAAATTTTACTTTCAACCATTTTTGTAGAATCTCTAAGGAGATCTGAGCATTAGGGTTGTACTCCTATCCTGAGTGTAGGGCTTGGTGAAAAGCCTGAGTGTAGGACTTGGTGTAAGTCTGAGGTAGGAAACCAGCTGGGTTTCTAAGCTATAAGAATGGGAGGACTATAAGTTGTAGGGATTTTGTGTCTGAGTGTAGGACTTCTTGATAAGTCTAAGTTGTGGGGACTTTTTGCCTGAGTTTTAGGGTCTTGGAGGAGACCTGAGAGATCCTGAGGGATCTGTGTTGTAAGCTCTGAGGAGACGAGTTTTGAAGGAGTTTGTCAAGTCTAGCTCACAACTAGATAGGTGTTGGGGGAACAGGATGTGTCCATATCCTGGGGAACCACTATAGATAATTGTATGTTGATCTGTGCTTGTTTATTATGTTTTAAATTTCTTATATCTGCTGAAATCAAAAAAGAAACCATTAAAGTACAAGTCCACCTATTCACCTCCCCTCTAGGTGTTTTGGACTACCAAAAATAACAAATTATCACTTTTGAAGATGACATTCACTGAGTTCCAATTGTCATCCAGGATTCGGTTGACAGTGAAGTCTTCGATGACGGCTTGGATAATGAGTGTATCATGAAAGGGATTCTCATTCCACAACATGTCCTCCGAAGAAAAGGTGATCTCCTTCAACGGAGGCAGTGCTTGAGAGGTCGAAGCGACACTCTTGCAATAGATCTGATGAAGACTACCATTTCAGGAAGCTCCTAGTCTGACTCCTTCATGGATTACCCCCACTTGTCCTCCTCCTACTCCTTGGACTTCTTCCCCGCGGCCGCCTTGGTCGACCTGGTCCTCATTCCTCCTTTTCCTTGGAGCTTGGAATGTTATCAGTCCTGCGAGAGCTTCGTGGCTCTGTTGCTTTCTCTCAGCAGCTCCTGCTTATAACCTCCACATTACTTCCCAAAAATCCGAACAAGCCATCATCCCATGACCCTCTACTCGATATAACTTGTAGTAAAGGGGAATTTCCTCCGCCTGATTCCTTATTGGTTGGTTCTTCCTGTGATCCCTATTCCCCAGCCGGACAATAACCATTTCTTTCTCTTGCCCTCTTCCATCCATCCTCTCTTGTTGGTAGTCATTCCTCCTCTCTTAATTTTGGTATTGGGGTCTTCCTACTAGCCTCCATTAGGGTCGGTTCACGGGGTACTGGAACCTCCGTGCTTCTTCCCTTCTCTCTGGTGCTACTATGTGCATCCTTTCTTCTTGCCTGTGAGGCCTCTCCTACCTCCTAGGCTCCTCCACCCACCTCAGCTCTTCCCTCATTCTTGACTCTTCTCTCTCCCTTTTTGTTGTCTTCCTTGGACTCCCCTGGTCCTCACCTAAGAAGTTCCTCCTACCTCCTCCCCTTGGATCATCTTGTCCAGTTTAGCCAAAAAATAGACATTCATCTCCTCCCCATACACAAACTTGTTTGCCTCTCGATCAAATCCTCAAAGGATACCAGGGGTTTGAGCTGATCTCCATACTGAAGAGACCTTACTTTAGGCCAAACATTAGGGCTAGCTGTAATATAAAGTCATCCACCTCCTCGATGCCGAGAACTTCTTCTTGAAATTGGTCGATGTAGCGACCAAGCCTCTCCTACTTCCCTTGCTTGATGAGGAGAGTGGTTGCCTCCTTCTTACTCTTCTTTGATGTTGCAAACCTCATCATCATACCTCAACGTAAATCCTTAAAGCAGTAGATAGAACTTTTGGGCAGCTTGCAAAACCAATCTCTAGCCTTCCTCTCGAAGGTGATGGAGAAGAATCAACATTTGAACGCATCCGTCATGTTGTGGATGGACATTATGTCCTCAAACCACTAGATGCCTAACCAGGTCATCTCTTCCAGAATAATAGCTCAGGGTTGGCTCTTTGAAGCCTTCTGAAATTAGGGTTGCAAAAACATCATCATTGAAAGGACTCCTCCCTCCTTGACGATGATGGATCTCGAACTGGCAAGTATCACCTCCATACTCGCCACCTAGTCGAGCATCCTGGAATCTTGTTGGGTTCTCCACATCTCAAAACCTGGTGCCTTGATAACTTGTCGGGTAGAACTGCGACTGCAGGTCACCATGACATCCAGGCGAGAAAGGGACCCAACTCGAATGGTCCCCTCTATCCTCCACACGAACTCTTCGAAGACCGCCATGGTCACATAACCGTCTCCTCTTCTCGAGTTACCGACTCTCTCCCTATTCTCGCCTGCATCTATGATCTTGCCTACTCGTAAAACTTTCTTCCCCTGCTATAATCCACGCTCACCCCACTAAAGTGTTGAAGTCGGGAAATTTCCCTACTCCAAAATATTCGAATCAATGCAGAATACTTCTAGCACTTCTAGCACTTCCCCTGCTATAATGACCTTCTAGCTCGGACACATAAATAAAGGGACAACTAAAAGGACCTCAGGTGCTATCGTAGAGAAGTCTCACCACATACCCAGATGCTTGGAAAAATCTTCCTCTCCACAACTAAAGATGACAGAGCAGAGTACAAGGTGGATATAGGCTGGTGATTATTAGAGGAAGGAAACCAAGGGGATGATCACTAGCTATCAACTAAATTCCTTGATAGCAGGATCCTAAAGCCTAGCCAAAAGTCCGGAAAAAAGGTTCAGTCGAGATCTTTTGCGAGATTTCGAGGTCCATATCCTTGTACCCCTGGGGTCATATTTATAGGCAAATCCAAGGCCTGAGGGTCTTATTTATAGCCCAACCCTCACCTTGCGACTAGGTGACTTCTGGGGGAACTCGCCCAGCTTGGGTGACTATCAGCTCTAGTTGCCTACCCAGCGAGTATGCGAGGGGAGCTCATCATACTCGTCCAAGACTTCTACTGTCTTGAATGTTGACTCTGACTTTTGTCTTGACCTGTTGACTTTGACTTCTTCCTGACCTAGCTTTGAGTGTCCCCTCTCGACGAATATGGGTTGTACAAGCTAGACTTAGTGTCACCAGACGTAGTCTTGCTAGTATAATCTCTCATTATGCAAAACACCATGTCAACCAAAGAACTAGACTGTGTTAGACTTGTCACTCACTCATAATCATAAATATGTAAGGTATAGAAAGTTGGTTAGATCAAAAGAATAAAATTCAAGAAGATCAGAATTTCATTAAGTAAAATGTTAGTTAGAAATATAGTTGATCTTGTAGAAGTATCATGACGAGACGACTAGATGTTTCTTGAAGCTTAAAAATTTGTCTAAGTAAAAATAATGGCTATACATCTAGCTGATTGCTTAAACTTGCCTCAGATAGATTATCTATATCTCCTGAAAGATCACTGAACCAAATAAAAGAGTGTTGAATCAGTTAGAAGATGGTCTATAGCCTAGAAGTATGTTATGTCATCCAGAAGCTCTACAGATTGGCTAGAAGGTCATTATATCTACTAGAAGTGCTACTGAAGAATAATAAACTTGAAGCATCTATGACCAAAATTATTATCGTCTAGAAGCTCATTATATCAACTAGAAATGTTGTTGAATTTATATGTCGTCTAGAAAGTGAGCACATAGATTAAATAAATTGATATAAGCCTGACCATTACTGTTTTGGTTAGATCACTATTATATCACTTAGAAAGATTGAAGAAAGCAAGAATCGTGCATATAATAGTTATATCGTGCAGATAACATCTATATCGTGTAAACAATCTCCATATTGCCTAGGCAGCTTCTATATTGCCCAGACACATGATTTTAATTTCGAAATTGTTATTTGATGGAATCAATGCCAAACTTTATGCTTACTTTTACATCTATCTTGGATACATGTCTATATCTTAGAAAAGGTCAATAGAGCCATTGGAAGTTATGCTTATTATAAAAAGGATAATACGGTGAATGAAAACCCTAATTGATCAAGTTAAATAAAAAGCTTCCATCGCTTTCACAGTTGTTCTACCCGTGAACTTTACGAACTAAAAGCAGAAGTTGGAGAAGAAGATAATTTAGGCAAATCTTTTCAATCTTCTCCGGTCCCGATCAATTCAGGCTTGCTAATCTATTTAAGACTTACTTTACAACAACAAGAAGCTAGATCTTCTAAAGTGTAGAGAAGTATTCTTTCATTGAAGGCATCATTCAAGTTTTATTAGAAGATTAATTTGAATCCATTCTCTATCATGATTCATGAAGACTCTACATCTCAAGATCTATTCTTTAGAGTCTAAGAAAAGTTGTAACAAAACTTATAAACAATCCTTCTTATAGGATTTACTGAAATCCCGGTGTAGGGTCCTGTTTGACCTGAGGTAGAGTTCTGGCTTAAACCTGAGTATGGAATCTGAATATAGGATCCTAAGATAGGGGATCTGAGGTAGGGGATCTACCAGTATCCCTGAGATAGGAGTATTGACTCTGAGTTGTAAGATCTGCGAATCTAAGTTGATTTGGTTGAAGTTATTGAGGCTAACACACTGTAAGATAGGTAAAGGGAGAACGTGGATGAACCCAACACATGAACCACTATAGTTTTATGTGTTTGTGGTGATTATTATGATTTTCTCTCTTGTAATTTTATTATTCCTCAACTAATCAAAAAAATAGACATCACATATTCACCCCCTCTAGTTGAATATTATTATCCCTAAATTTACAAGTGGTATCAGATGGAGGTTGTTCAAAAAGATTCCTACAGCTTGAACATATCTTCCCTTAGGATAATCAGTCTACTCATTATGCCTTCTGGAGAAAATTTCAAGGACATTAATTCAATAAAACTGCTAATCTGCAACAAAGAGAACTTTGTTATTTGGAAGGAGAGGTTAAGCTTTTCATGGAAGCCTTTTACCTAAGGAACTTTATTACTATTGAAGAAGGTACATTTGTACCTATGAAGGCTTTTACCATTGATCCAACCAGATAAGTTCCTAAGGAGTACATTGACATTAAGAAAGATGAGATCACTCTAGTGACCATGGATAAGAGAGCTAAGAATATATTGGTCAATGTTATTGATGACTCAACCTTCCAAAATCTAATTCACTGCAAGATAGCAAAAGAGATGTGAGACTCCTTGATAGTCTTCATAAAGGGAACAAAAGAAGTGAGAGATGACAAAAAATCTTTACTAAATCCAGAGTATGGAACATTCAGACAAGATAAAAGAGAATTTATCTCTGAGTGTTTTGAGAAGTTTTCCAAGATAGTGAATGGACTGAGAACATATGGGAGAGAGTTCTCTAATTATGATTTGAATGACAAATTCCTCAGATCTCTGAACAAGGAATGAGACATAAAAATATGTGTCATCAAAGAAATGAGAAATCCTGCAAGGATGGAGCCCTAAAGCTTGTTTGGTAAGCTATTATACCATTAGTTATAGCTGAACACCAGAAAAGATGATGAGGAAAGTAGTAGGTCCTACTCCAAGTAAAAATTCGTAGCTTTCAAGGCTATAAACTTGAGATAAAGCAGAGAGGAATCTCTTATTCCTCATGAAAGACATGCTGAATAAGAAGATTCTAAATCCATCACTTCTAAGTCAGAGATGACAAACGGAGAATTATCTTTTTCTTCAAATAGTTTAAGAAGCTGTTGAGCAAAAGGAGTCAAGTGAAGAACATGTATTCCTCTTCCAGCTCAAGGAAGTCAAACTACAACCATGACAAGTCAAGGAACAAGCCTAAGGAGGACAGGTATAGTTTTAAATAGAACAAATATTTTTCCACTGCCATTGTTTGATAATGTTACAAGAAACCAGGTCATGTAATAGTTAATCGTCCCTTAAAGAGGAAAGAGAATGATAAAGCTGAAGAGAAGAAGCCGTTGAAGGGCAAGAATCTTGAGAAGAGTTTCATTGCCAAAAAGACCAAGACCTTGAGTTACATTAATAGTATAACATCACTATTCCTACTGGACCCCTTGATGGTGTTAGGGCATGACAAGTGTCATAACATGTGAGTTTGGGATTGAATGCGACCCTATAATCCAAGGTGAACTCACATGGTGCACCCAATGGAGCACAAATCAACTTAGGCCAATTTACCTCAAATTGAACTCACAAGCACAAATTGAGCTCATCATTATGCCCCTAACCTTAGGGGAGAGCCGATTGACCATAGAACCCATGAATTGGTCAACCGATTTCATGGAATTACCAAAGTCAACTATAGGTCAACATAGTCTAATTCAACCTAAATTAGCTTAATTAGACTTCATATGATAAAATTGACCCCACCACTATATTCCAAACCCTAAAATAGGTTCAATTAACTAGAAGCCATAACAATTGATCAACCAATTGACCCAAATTGACCCAACTCAAACCTAAGTCAAACATAGGTAAAAATAGGTCAAATTGAACCATATGAATCAATTAGCCCAATCAAGGCCCCACCATGGCCCAACTAACATTGCGCGGTATCATGGGACTCATGACCAACATATGGGACCAATCCACTCATCTATTTGACCAAGTTAACCCTAAAGTCAACTATGGTAAAACTTAAGCACAAAGAGGGGGAAATGAGAGGCCAAGCTAATTTCAATGGGCAAAGTACTTGATCCAAGGCCCACTCTGTTGCCCATGTGCTTATTTACAACCCTTACCCCTCATTTTTGAATAAAGGAGATACGAATGGGGGAAATATGGAGATTTTCCCCAAATTTCGTATGGAGACAAGAGGAAATTGAGGAGAGGTCACATGACTCTTCATTCCTTCACCCAAGGCCTTCTTTAAAATCCCCTAATTAATTCCAATAGAATTCCAACAATGGGGGGCACTTGGAGCTAAAGAGGGGCATCCAATGCTCATAGTCGAACCCTCCATAACGGAAACTCCATATCCAGCCAACCCCACCTCATTTCGACCTCACCATCACCTTCAGAACCTCCCAAAGAGTCGAGTTTGCGCCCTAGAGTGAAGAATTTGGTACTGGATTGCTGGATTGGGCAAGTTCGCCGGAGACAAAAATTTCCATGCCTCACTGTCACAACACCCGCCGCCAAGCACGATTAGAGGTTCGTTTCTACTCTCCTCCCTTTGTGCTAGCTTCCTAAATCACTATGAGAGAAAGTGGGTTCAATTGAACCCAATACCATATGAGTTTTATGGAAAAATCATAAAAGTCTCCAGAGAGGAATTTTTTGGCCGTCATGTTGCCGTTATTTGGTGGGCATCACCTCAACGGAGGAGGTGGTGGTGGTGGCCGGCCGCAGGGGCTAGGGTATGACCGAGAAATGGGAGTTGAAGTTGCTCCAGTTCGGGTGAATCCTGGCCCTCAGTTGGATGTTGAAGATGACTTGGAGTCCCTTAGATTATGCTTCAAGATTTGTGCATGATCATATTAATATATACATTATAGATTGATTTAATTTGTCACATTAAAATAGACATTTTCAAACTAAACATTAGAACTCTTAGAGGCTGATTCAGACAAAGTGCTCAACTTAAAAGTTGTAGCACTTTCCAAAGAAATTTAAATCACATTGATAGGTGCCCTACAACCCCCCAAAAGTCCATTCTTCTGGGTTGTTTCCTAAAGGAGACCTAGACCATATTTTCTGAATAACTTCTCCTAGGTTGTTTGCACGGACATGAAATTTTGTCCATGCATGAGTGATACCTAGATTGACATACCATCCAAAAATAAGAATTTTTTGATGACATTTTTCTATAGCTTATGAAATAATGTAAATAAGCATGTATGAGTAAAATACATGGTTATATGACCTCAAATTGATCCAAATCTTGGGTGGAATGTAGATTAGGTCATCATAAGACACTGGTAAAAATTGGGACTATTTAAACATCTGCATGTTGGTGTATTTCACTTGCATGAAGTTAGTTGATATGAAAATGATGTGCATTTAGCACAAAAGGTGTATTTGGTGAATTTCTCCCAAATGACTTGTTGCATGGGAATGAGATTTTTCCATGCATGTATTATGATGGGATTTATTATCCTTGGAGAAATTGGAATTTCTGGACTTAAATTTTTAGGTATTTTAATTATATTTAATATATCACATTTTTTTAAAAAAAAGTGGAATAATTGGGACTAAATCACCATAAAAATTCACAACTCTATCATAAGTATTATTTGGACATAATACACCTCTGGAATTTTTTTGGAAATTATCAAACATTATTAATGATTTTGAAATAATTATTTAACACCTCTGAAACTCTGAAATAATTGTTAATGATTATTAACTCTATCATAAGTATTATAATTGAGCAATATTTTGCATCGTTCATGTACAATTGATAATTAATCACTATTATGGGATTATAAATAATTAGGGTTATAATGTTTCTGAAAAATTATTAAACTATGTTGAACATCATTTTGAGTCAATATAACCCTCTATGAATTCACATAGAATTTTTGGATGATTATTTTATGTACCTCCTTTGTAAATTGACATTTTAGGAATAATATTACTTGTGAAATTTTATTGCCCAAGAAATTATCAAAAATTGTGAATCTCTATTGGATATATTATTTAGTCTTTATATATCATTGGAAATTTATTTGGAATATTTTGACATCATAAATTGATACTTCATATGTAATTTAGAATATGTCATATAATTAGCAAATATTAAATTATGGCCAATTTAATTAGAAAATTCATGATTATCTAATCAAACACTTTTCATGTCATGATAAACTACTGGAATAAATTATAGATCAATTGGCCTTAGACTTTGGTAGTTACATCATAAAGAACATGACTAGATCATTATTGAGTTTTGGATTGTGATTAACAAAACAGACCATAAAGAACATATGCAAATTAAATAAAATTTTGAACATGGCAGTAGTGCATCCCTAGAATGATTCATGAAATAGATAGATAAGTATATTAAGGGCTTGCACCACATATAGTGTATTGGAGATTTAAGGATTGCATCGTTCAATATAATGTTTGCTTATGGGTAGACCTTGAAAGTAATCATAGGAGTTGACCTTAAGTGGATAAGTAACATGTTTAGAGTGTCATATACTTCTGATTGAAATCCTAGAGTAATATACCCAGTAGTGAGGAAATGAGACATACAAACGTTAAGGGGAGTAGTAGTGTTGGAGTTCAAATGATAGATCATTCTCCCCTAAAAAGAATTATAATCTACCTTAAGCTAATAAAAGTAACATGGAGAGAGCATTGTGAAAAGGATAGCCACATATAAAAGTAAATATCTTGAGAAAGAGAATTTGGGCTTCAACTCATTGTATTTCCTCGTACTGTTGTGAGCCGTTCACCGAGTAAACCTCGGGAAGTCCAAGATTCACCTTAAATCTTTATGTATAACTAAACAACAAACAAGAGTAGTCTAAGTAGGTGAATGAAGATAACAGTGAACATCATCCCGTATTACGGGATGGAGCAGTGCAAGGACTTGTTAGTCCTGCGAGCTAGAGACTTGGGATGGAGTGGTACAAGGACTTGTTAGTCCTACGAGCTGGAGACTCAGTGTTGTAGTGATATAAGAACAAATTAATTTTGCGAGCCGAGGGTCAGATGAGTGAGGTGATACATTGCTTGTGCATAAATAGTGACGGGTCTTTGGTACTAGTCTAGTCAGTACTACAATAAAAGTACGTTGACTCTGGTGAGGTTTGAGGGTTTGAAGGGCCAGTAAGTTATATATACTGTGGTCTAGAGGATAATTCCCGAAAATGCACATCCAACCATGAAAGACTGGTAGACTCCAGCACGAGTATGCGAGATCTCAAGAGGTGTACCTAGGACATGTACAGAGGCATACGTAAGGTCTAGGCCTGATAGTGTACAAAAGGTCTGTGCGCACAAAGTCGAGTCGTGTGGGTGAGTTGCACTTGTATGAAACATGTCATAATGTATAACATATCATAGCATACATATTATATGTCATTCATAATTGCAGATCCTCATCATATAAATTAATATGAGCTCTTTTATATGATGAGTTAAATTACAATAAATCTTAACTTATAAGTTTGTATGCGCATTCATATAAATTAAGGTATGTTTATGTGATGGTAGTGTAGTTTGTTTACTTACTTTACCTGAACCGCACTTTCCTTACTCCTTTTACTACTTACTTTAATTACCCGCTTACTGCTAGCTTAGTCATTACACATTATTTACATATATATACTCGTTAGCTTAGTGCCATTTAAACTATTTTTTCTATACCGCCTTATTGTCCTCTACTTTTTTTCTCTCGCACGGTGCCTAGGAGTCGCGTGGGTAAAACGAGAACAAAACAACTTAGACTTTTTGACAAACCGTCAGTGGACCATATCATTTTAGGAGCACGTGGAGCCGCAGGAGCAATACGACTTGGAGGACCAACAACACGAGGTGGCAGGACACGAGGAGTAGTTGTCGTGCATTATTACTACTACCCTTCATCATGTTGATGAACGTTCTTTGATTAGCTTCCACTTAGATGTTGTAGAGTGAGAGTATGTGTACTTTATTTTTATTTGGACATATACCGGACATAAGACCTTGCACTCATTTTATTTCTCATTATGGGCTATCTTCATTTCGATATATATATATATATATATATATATATATATATATATATATATATATATATATATATATATATTTCGATATATATATATATATATATATATGCTGTGATTTGTGGGCTTGGTTTATATAATCTACTTCATTTTTCGTTGGTCTTATGATATAATCGTGCTTGCCGACAGAATCGACATCTTGTGGTGGCGACTAACCTGTATGTTGGTGTCACCATAAGACGACGATTCTGAGCATCAAATCTCCCTTCTGCCATGCTCAATTACCGAGAGGGGGATTTTACAAGTAGTTGTTCTAAATCTAAAGAAGAACACTATATTGGGCTCATATCACTATCCAAAGATGAATGCCAGGATGACTCTCATCCTGCCAAAGTGTGCATAAGGGCACTCTTATCTATATGAAATAGTGAATCTGAAGAAGAGGACTGCAATGGGCTCATGACTATGTTAAAGGAAGAAATCCAGGATGAGTCACATCTTGCCCATGTATGCATAAAAGCTAAATTATCTATCTAAGGCTCTGAATCATAATTAATCACATCATCTGATGATGAGAGTGATTCTGATTCAGTGGATCAATTTGGTGTCATTCAAGAAGCCTTGAAAAGAAGTAAAAAATAGTTAAGACCCAGACCGAGGAAATAGAAATTATCAAGCCTTTTAAATCTTAAATGGATGAGAAAACAATAGAAATAACTAAGATGAATTATGATTTGATGGTGCTTCAAAAGAAGGTTGAAGACCGAGCTAAATCATTAAGCCAAAAGGAGAGAACCCTTAAGGACTTGGAGGACAAACACCAAATTGAAAGAAAGCTTGTGGGAAAATTTTCTATGTCACAAACTGTGCTTCCAATAATTTATTATTTTTTGAACCTTATAGAGGAGGTGTAGGATATACTAAGAAAATTGATAAGGAGAAATCCCCAATGGATCAAATCATATTTTAAAAAGTCATATTGCCAACTAACAACTATGACCACGATATTTCATATGTATATCTGATAAATAAATGCTCACAAGTGGAATTAAAAACAATAGAACTATAGAAATATAAGAAGATCTTAGACTGAGTGCATTAAAGACACCACATGAAGAGATTATTATCAAAAACTATGGACCATTTGCTATTGGTTCTTTTGTACCAGCACTAAGAGTAAATGCAAAGGCAGTATCTCAGAAGCCAGCTGCGAAGAGAAATCATGTGACTGTTCTACCTCATACACATAGCCACAAGACGAACAACAATATGGAAATAACTTCTGGTCCCTACTACTCTATTCAAAATTTTTAAAAGACAACCTAATCACCCCCTGCCTCTAGGTTAAAGCTATGTTATCTTATATATTATAGTGAGAGTAAAACACAACCAAAACTTATAATCAATAATATGATATCTTTATAAGTATACAACTTTTAACACAATGGGTATATTATCAAGTCCATCAACTATAATATTACCAAGGTAAGCCTTAATCACACTTTGGGTCAAAAATTTCTTATGACCAAACACTAATCATACATACGAAATTTACACTCTTATGTGTAAAATATGTGTAAATAAATTTTAGACCCAACTTTCAAGATCATGACATGATAAAAATATAATCATTACTCAAAAATCATGAATTATCACCTCTTAACTTAACTTAAAAAATACAATTCATATGATCCAACATAATGATTTCTTCTTAAATGTGGCATGCAAAAGATTGAACATCAATAATCATGGTCAAGTGGCTTAACTATATCAAGCAAGCATAAATAATTGTGATAATAGTCATGTTTAACCTTTCAAAACTATGCATTCTAATATATAATAGTCATGGTCACTTTTCATAAGATTAAAAATGGTATTTTATTCTTTAAATGCGACTTACATAAGATTAAACCACTACAACCAAAATCAATTCGATCACTATATTCAAAACCAATGAAGCCACCATTATAAAACCTCGGGTTATGCTGCAAACTATCATCCAAAGTATGAGGATAAATATCGTAATGAATTTTCACCACATTCCAAAATAAATTGGGATTATTTATATCTGAAAGGGCATGATTTTCAAAAAAATCAACCCTACGTAAATCATTTCCAAGTGCCCTAAAAGACATGAAATTCCAAACATTAGTCAAACTTGTAGGAATATAATTCCAACCACAAATTCCATAACATGATGTATTGCCTCAAAGAACTAAACTTGGTGACCCTTATGTTTCTAATAATTCCATTAACATCAAAAAATTGTTCAATCAGTGATGATAATAATTTACATCAGCATTACTACAAATTTTTTGTCTCAGGCTCAAGAAGTAGGTGAATCTATGACACCACACCTCGCACGAGATTATAATAACATCATTCATCTTTAAGAGTACGAGAAGCTATTACCAATTCCTACTCCTGTTTATTCTAGATCCTAATAAGACTTTACATTAAATTCACAATTCATGTCAGTTTTCTCTTGTGATCCAGATAATTTTAATTTAATTAAATTTATTAACCGATATAATAATCAATAATTGTATGTTACAAAGATTGGGATACGATAATAGAGTCTTTAGAAATCTACTTTGTCGAGGCAATAATGTAATGCATACCGTTAATTGTACATGTGTTCCTTTTAACCACCAATGCCGCCTCCGATTTAGATCTTTTGAAAACAATTTGCTTAAATTCTTTGTAAATGTTGCCTCCAATTTGCTTAAATGATTTAGTCCATAAGGAACTCTATTGTATTACATTCCTTAGCATGCATTGTGGACATTGATGTTTGAGTTCAATCAAAGATTCCTCCAGCATTGTTTACTTAGCTTTGTGTAGTTTTACTTTATGTTAATCCTCTATTAATACCGATCTTATGTGTATAATATGTAGTGAGGTCCTGACAGAACCTATATGCTATTGTTTGTACAGGTGGCCGGGGAACTACAAATGGTCTCTGGCGAGAAGACCAGAAGGAGTTAATTGATTAGTAAGGAGATGGTAGTTTGGTCTAATTGTTACCTTATATATTTGCTCTCAGCTTTAGGTTATGTTTTTGTGTTTTATGTCGAACATTTTTGTTGTCGTCAACCTTCCTATCACCGTCTCGTTTGAGAGTAGAGCTTACATATTCAATCTTCGCTCAAAAGCGTGTCTCTTGGGATGATTCCTTGTTCTTAAACTCCTTATATCTGTGGTGTTATTGCCCGATATATAAGTTTAGTGGTTTGGGTGCTCTATTTCATTTTTTTTATGATTTGGGTACTCTGTTTCATTCAATGTTGCATTGAATTGGAGTTCTTCTTTGATCCTGAATTTTAAGATTGCATTGGGATGGAGATTTAGTGGAAAGAGAATGAGAGGTGGAGAGGGAGAGAGAGTGGAAAAGAGAGAGAAAAGAAGATGAAGAGGAGAATACCTAGTGAAGTAGCGCAAAATTTGAAATATGAATACGTCCTATAAACGTGCGACATATCAAATAGCGAGAACTTTATTTGTTTTGGACTTAGTTGATTAGTATTGATGCCACATGGCCTGGAAGGGTTGAATGACGAACGAGATCTTTAAAGGTGTTTTGAAGGTCGAGATGCCACGTGGGCAACAAATGTTCTCCCTTTTAAGACTTTGTATAGATAGATTTAGGATTTCATATGTATAAATTTAGGACTTCATATGTATAGATTTAGGACTTCAAATTGATTATTTAAATGATTGTTATAGACAACCCAATTTTTTGTCTTGGCGGTTCACGATTAATTGCAGAACATAAAATATAAAGCATTGTAGCGTCACTCCTCAAAACCACGCGGTTAGGGGAGGAATGGCCACCCCCCTTATACACACAATACTAAGGAGCATGCTAGACGGTGTGGGACAAAACCATCCCTTTTAACGAGTCGTGGCACACGCTCAGACATCACCATCCATTCTACGTGACACACTCAACACCCCCCCACCACGTGCCCCCTTGCTCTGATACCATGTAAATCATTATGGCGTCACTCCCCAAAACCACACAGTTAGGGGAGCAGTGACTACCCTGCTTATATATTCAGGATGAAGGAGCACACTAGGCGGTGTGGGACTAAACCATCCCTTTTAACGAGTCGTGACACATGCTCGACGCTCAGACATCACTGTCCATTCCACGTGGCACACTCAACATAAAATTCTACTTGTAGACCAATATATTATTGGTTGCCCATAAAATTAATAATAATAAATTATTAAGTCATGATGGGAATATCAATCTACAATCCGCTTGATATATTTTAATAATGGACCGCCTCTTCTCCTATCACTATAAACCCCCACAACACAAATAATAAATGGAGCGAAGGGATCTATGTTAATGTCACAAGTGCGTGGAGATTCATGACTCCAGTGACAAACATGAAGTGGAATCATTGGGTGAGATTTCCATGGGGGATTTCCAAGTTAGAGCACGGGGGCACTGACTTGTCTTTTTACACGCTCTTGTGTGTCATTGTCTCCTCTTTGCTACTCAGTGTTGCATAACTAAGTCAGCCTTCTACAAGATATTGATACGATAATAGAGTCATTATAAATCTGCTTTGTCGAGGCAATAATGTAATGCATACCGTTAATTGTACATATGTTCCTTTTAACCACCAATGTTGCCTATGATTTAGATCTTTTGAAAACAATTTGCTTAAATTCTTTGTAAATGTTGCCTCCAATTTGCTTAAATGATTTAGTCCATGAGGCCAAAACTCTATTATATTACATTCCTTAGCATTGTGGACATTGATGTTTGAGTTCAATCAAAGATTCCTCTAGCATTGTTTACATAGCTTTGTGTAGTTTTACTTTATGCTAATCCTCTATTAACGCCGAGCTTATGTGTATAATATGTAGTGAGGTCCTGACTGAACCTATATGCTATTTTTTGTACAGGTGGGGAACTTCAAATGGTCACTGGAGAGAAGGCAAGGAGTTAATAGATTAGTAAGGAGATGGTAGTTTTGTCTAATTGCTAACTTATATATTTGTTCTCAGCTTTAGGTTATGTTTTTTATGTTTTATGTTGAACCTTTTTGCTGTCGTCAACCTTCCTATCACCGTCTCGTTTGAGAGTAGAGCTTGCATATGCAATCTTCGCTCAAAAGCGTGTCTTTTGGGATGATCCCTTGTTCTTAAACTCCTTATATCTGTGGTGTTATTGCCCGATATATAAGTTTAGTGGTTTAGGTGCTCTATTTCATTTATTTTTTATGATTTGGGTACTCAGTTTCATTCAATGTTGCATCGCATTGGTGTTCTTCTTTGATCCCGAATTTTAAGATTGCATTAGGATGGAGATTTAGCGGAAAGAGAAAGAGCGGTGGAGAGGGAGAGAGAGTGGAAAAGAGTGAGAAGAGAAATGAAGAGGAGAATACCTAGTGAAGTAGTGCAAAATTTGAAATCTGAATGCCTCCTCTAAACGTGCGACATATCAAATAGCGAGAACTTTATTTGTTTTGGACTTAGTTGATTATTATTGATGTCACATGGCCTAGAAGGGTTGAAGGCCGAACAAGATCTTTAAAAGTGTTTTGAAGGTCGAGATGCCACATGGGCAAGAGATGTTCTCCCTTTTTAGACTTTGTATAGATAGATTTAGGATTTCATATGTATACATTTAGTACTTCAAAATGATTATTTAAATGATTGTTATAGATAACCCAATTTATTGTATTGGCAGTTCACGATTAATTGCAGAACATAATATGTAAAGCATTGTGGCGTCACTCCTCAAAACCACGCGGTTAGGGGAGGAATGACCACCCCGCTTATACACACAATACCAAGGAGCACGCTAGACGGTGTGAGACAAAACCATCCCTTTTAACGAGTCGTGACACACGCTCATACATCACCGTCCATTCCACGTGGCGCACTAAACACCCCCCTCGCCACGTGCCCCCTTGCTATGATACCATGTAAATCATTGTGGTGTCACTCTCCAAAACCACGCAGTTAAGGGAGGAGTGACCACCCTACTTATACGTCCAGGACCAAGGAGCACACTAGGCGGTGTGGGACTAAACCATCCCTTTTAATGAGTCGCGACACACGCTCGGACATCACCGTCCATTCCATGTGGCACACTCAACATAAAATTCTACTTGTAGACCAATATATTATTGGTTGCCCAAAAAATTAATAATAATAAATTATTAAGTCATGATGGGAATATCAATCTCCAATCCGCTCGATACATTTTAATAATGGACCGCCTCTTCTTCTATCACTATAAACCCCCACAACACAAATAATAAATGGAGAGAAGGGATCTATGTTAATGTCACAAGTGCGTGGAGATTCTTGACCCCAGTGAACAAACACAAAGTAGAATCATTGTATGAGATTTTCATGGGGGGATTTCCAAGTTAGCGCATGGGGGCACTGACTTATCCTTTTACACGCTCTTGTGTGGCATTGTCTCCTCTTTGCTACTCAGTGTTGCATAACTAAGTCAGCCTTCTACATGATCTTGATAATGATGAATAAAAAAGTGAAGAAATAACTCGAGAGAACGCTCATAGATGAAGAGAACTCCAAAGAATTTTATTGTTTGTCCAAAATTTGAATTTGTCATACCCTCACCATTTCCTCCACTAGCAATGACCTTCTTGCATAATACCAACTCATCCTCCATGGTTGCGATTCACTTTTCATTATCTTCCTCAAGCTGATTGTACATTTGTTTTAGCTCAACATTTGACATCAAGGCAAGCTTGAACTTGTGCCATTAGTAGTTCCAGCTCTTTGCAAGGCGACAACATTTGCTTGATGATCTCTAATTCTTCGCAAACATATATGTGGCCTTGCTCCACTGTGATCATGAGTTTATCCAAATTCATCAATGCAAGATCCAAATGTCCTTCCTCATACCTCGCTTCTTCCATTTAACTTGTTGCATGACCTCCCTGCCATGCTCATATTCATGCTTGAGTAGCCCATTTTACCAACCATCTAATCTTTTTGTAACACCAATCACAAATTTGAGCGAACCTAGTTATGATATCAACTGTCACTGACTTTTCTCTTTACAAGCTTCCTTGTGGCCTTAACTCTTCTTTGTCACTCTTCTTTTCATCACCACCTTAATTTTTGAGGAGACTGACTTAGGTTTCGTTTGATTCTGCGGTGGCGGGATGAGCCAGCGGGTGAAGACGGAGGGTTCAAATTGGAGGGGGGAGGAGCTGCTCCAGACGGAACTTTTTTGCTCCATTCTTCACGACATGGAGAGTCCAGACAGAGCAAACACCGCTGTAGGCCGTTTGTATATCCGCCGTCCGACGACATTTGCTCCAAACCACAGGTGAAAATGGAACGCCAAATGAATCCAATGCTTCTATTGACAAGCTTCGATTGACAAGCTTCGATTGACAAGTAGGTAACAATGTGCTACCATCAGATATTCTTTAGAACCCGCCAATAACACTTCTCAGTCGATCTTTTCTTATATCGTTCCATCCATGAAAAGAGCATTGTTAAATGCACTACAGTTTTCGCTATGTGCACTTTTTTGTTAGGAGCACCGCACTATGATAGGTGCACATATAATTGTTATGTGCACCGCTTTTTTGTTAATAACAAACTCACAAGATTAACTTGATATATCAATGGACCACAACATTTTTTCATAAAAATAAAAGATTAATAGAACACATACCATAGATTACATTCAAATTTGGAAAACGACCAACCAAAAAATAATATGAATTAACAAAAATATGGTTGCATATCTTTGTACGAGAGTGCTCCAAAATGATCATTATACTTCCACAGACAAGCATGAGGCGTAGTTTGGTTATTGGGTTAGAAGATATGTGATAAAGGTTAGCCATCTTTATATTTTTTTTTTGCATTCCCGGTTGGAAGAAAGTTGCGGAGGCGCTAATGGAATTGGTGAAAAGTATGAAGGAAAGGAAGATGAGAGAGAGAGAGTTTGCGAAACAGAGACGAGGAAGAAAGACATGGTTGATGAACTTCTCGAGGCCGAGGAAGGATTCACCGAGGAGGAGATGGTCGATTTTTTACTCGCGCTGCTGGTGTCTGGCCCTGAAACGACGCCGGCGATGATGACTTTGGTCGTTAAATTCCTCACCGATAATCCCTCCGCCCTTGCTCTCGTCAAGGTGATAACTTCCTCTCCTCACTGCAGTTTTTTTTGTAATTATGTTCTGCTGAAATGAAGAAATTTGGGCGAAAACTGTGTAAGAAATCGGGGTAAAATCTTATTGCAGGAAGAGCAAGTGGCGATTCGGGAGAGGAAGAAGGGCGTGCAAGAGGCTTTGGAGTGGAGCGATTACAAGACGATGCCTTTTACGGCATCGGGGCTGGCGTCGGGGCTGGCGGGGAGGGTTGAATCGGAGAACGGGGCACGACCAGGCGGAAGTGTCGCGTACGGGGCTAGGTTGAGAGAAAAAATTGCAGTGCGCAAACATGCTTGCCCTTAGTAATAAATTTAGGGAGGAATTTGGATTATTAATTAAGTGACTTTGTAATGCTCCCATGAAAAACAGTCTACTGGCCTCGTCTTCCACGATGAGCTCCCCAGCTCTCCCGCAGCAGCCTTTGTGGCGGCCATACATTCAACGACTTCCTGTGAAAATAAAGTATCTTAAACCTAGGGCGACTACTTTACATCGGCGAAAGCCGGCGGCCCCATCCAGCTTCAAGGCGGAGGAAAGGGGCGTCGAGTTTGACACCGGCGACTCGTTCTTCCGCTGCGAGAGCGCCGTCGGCCGCGACCTTGGCGTCCTTGCTGCTGCTGTCCAACGTCGCTCCTCGGGAGGTGGTCTCCGTGTTCTCGACGCCATGTGCGGCTGCTCCATCCGTTATCTCGTTCAAGCTGAGGCTGACTTCGTGTGGGCCAACGATGCCTTCGAGGGACACCGCGGTCTCATCGCATCTAATCTCTCATCTGCGGTTTCTAGGGTTTCGGAGGGAGGGGGAAGAAGGTGGGTGGTCACACATTACGACGCCAACAGGCTTCTCGTAGAGAGATATCTGCAGAGAGACTACTTTGACCTTGTCGATGTGGATTCGTTCGGTAGTGATTCTTGGTTTATCCGATCAGCCATTGCTTCCGTAAAGATTGGAGGGTTGCTGTATCTCACATGCACAGATGGCTTTTCTTCAGGCGGGCATAGGCCTCAGCAGTAAGTTAATAGTATTTTGATTTATTACCAATTAGACTGCCCGAAAAAATGTTTACCATTTTGTTTTGTACCCATAGGAATTTTTTTAATGTGAGAAAATTGGATTGAGAACGTCAAGGCAAATGGAACTGCCCTGAAAATGCATAAAAGAGACTCCGTTCGGTTAGAATAATAAGTTGGCCAGCTTCTCGGAGCCCGCATGTTGAGAACAATGCGTGAAATGATCATGTGTTTGAGTTAAACATCTCCTTTATGTGAGTAGATCAAAAGCCATAAATTCATTGAAGTATTCCATGAAGTATCGATGGTGATCCAAGTTCTCTCCCTTTAGGCTTCAGCGGCCGAGTCCAAACTATTCGGCTGTTCAATCGATCATTTGTCACCACTTTCCTCCTCGCCTCTCAACAAAACAAATCTGAATGACATTAGTGTTATCACAATAGAGTGGAGTGAGAACTGTTGAGCTTTTGTTTTGTACGCATAGGAATTTTTTTAAATGTACCTAAGACGATTGTATTGAGAACATCAAGGAAAATCCAATTGCCCTGAAAATGCATAAAACAAACTCCGTTTGGTTAGATTAATAAGTTGATAAACTTCTCGGAGCCCATATGTCAAAGAACAATGTGTTGGGACCCTAGTTCTGATTTGGGCAAGGATCACTATTAGGTTTGTTTAGATTGACCCATCATGTATAGCCAGAGTCATGGTTGTGTCCTAGAGTCTAGGTCAATTCCTTAGAATCAACATCACATGGACCATCCTTCAACAGACTGCCAAAGACTCAAGCAATTGTGTCGACACTTGGGAAAGACTGTGTCGACACCAAAAGCATTTTTGTCGACACTTGGGAAAGGCTGTGTCGACACCAGAAGCATTTGTGTCGACACTTGCAAAAGATTGTGTCGACACTTCAGAAAGTTTGTGTCGACACTTCAGAAAGGCTGTGTCGACACAAGTAGCCAGATTGTGTCGACACACAGGACTTGTGTCGACACACAAAACATTTGTCGACATCAACTGTGTCGACACCAGAAGCCAGATTGTGTCGACACACAGAACATCTGTCGACATCAACTGTGTCGACACCAGAAGCCAGATTGTGTCGACACACAGAACATCTGTCGACATCAACTGTGTCGACACCAGAAGTCAGATTGTGTCGACACACAAGACTTTTGTCGACACACTCCACAGAAGCTGTGTTAAAAAGTTAAAAGAAGAACTGTGGACTCAACTCGACGAACTCCAAGCTCAGGTCGACGAATTCTGTGCAGTATTCAGGCAGAAATATTTACAGCTGACAGAATTAATTAAGGCTTAATTAAAGGAGATTACAGCTATCAGATTTAATGCCCATGAATACAGCCGTTTGGAGGCTGCATTATTTATGGATTAAATCATGATTTAATGCTAATTGATTTCCAAAGCAATTACCATTCTCGGGAATGTTTTAGCCATTAAAGACAAAGTAAATTCAAATGTTTGAATTATGTTTAGACAAAATATAGAGATATTTATGCAGAACAAAATGACAAGAAGAACATAAAGCAGAAAGAGAGAAGAAAGATAAACAACAACAACAAATCAGTGGATTAGTGAAGAACAATACAACTCTCATACACACAGAGTTCTTCATCTGCTCCAGGCTTCTCAAGAGACACACAATCAATATCAGTTTAAGAAGCTTGCTGGAGACATCATCAATCTGAAGGCCTACTCACCCTGAAGCAAAGCTTCCCTCCATCCTGAACCATTCAACATCTCCGGGGGAGCCTTTTGCTAACATCAAATCCAATTAAGTCTTCTCAGTTGTAACTTGAGAAAGAGAAGACAAAATCATCTCTCATCCCCCACTGTATAAAGTGTTATAACTCCCTTCAAAAGTTATTTCTGGTTGCAAGTCGCCTGACCAAAAGACTTGAGTATTGGTTTTTGAGCACCTGATTAAAAGCTCATTGGTGGCAGTCACCTGATCAAAACCTGTAGTGGATTCCTACCAGTGTGGTAGAATAATAGATGTACCCAGGTTGGGGAACCACTATAAATTTTTTGTGTTGTCTGGTTATCCTTTTATTTTTATTCTTGCTGTGGCTGTGATAGTTAGGATTGCTGTGTTTGTGCTTTAATTTAATTCATGTAGCACTAGGACTAGATAGAAGTAGTTAGAAAATTTTATAAAAAAACCCTAAATACTCTAGTCACCCCCCTCTAGAGTATTCCAGATCTAACCCCTCACTTTCAATTGGTATCAGAGCAGGTTTTCTTGGTTGTACAGGCTAACACCTGAAGCAAAACGATCTGATAGATCTTTAGAGTTTATCATGACACAAAATGAAGATTTTTCAAGCACCGGACCCCCTATGTGCAATCTAGATAAGCTTGCACTTTGAAAGACAATGATTAAGTTTTATATGAACTCCATTGATGAAAATATTTTTAATTCTATTTTGTCAGGACCAACTCAACCTCAGGAAACAACAAGTACCAATGCTGTTCCATCATCTCAATGGACAGATGCCCAAAAAGGCTGAAGATTGCTGATTCACAAGCAATGAACATTTTTGCACAATCAATGTCTGATGACATTTTTCAGGAAGTTGCTGAATGTTCATCTGCAAAAGACATGTGAGACTCCCTCACAACAATGGTTGCTGGATCAGCTAAAAAGAAAATATTTGATGCTGACACTTGGAGTGACTCTGAATCTGAAGATTCATCCTGTGCAAGTGAAGATGAAGAATAGTCAAGAGTAAGAGAGTTCTGCTTAATGACAATAAATGCCTCTTGCAACAACCTTGATGAAGAATCAGACTCTGATGAAGAATTAGAATGTGAATCAGAAGAAGATCAGGTAATCTCTACCCTTGATCTTTCATCAGAGAAATTTAAAACTGATTTTAAATTATTGTGTAAAGACTTAATTCAATCTGAGAAGGAAATAAAACTTCTCAGAGAGAAATTAAATAATGTATCTTCTGAAAATATAAAACTCAAAGAAGATTTAAAGAATGCTCTTGAACAAATAAGTCATTTATAATCAATTAAAAAAAAAGAAAAGTTAAAGAACATACACAAAATAACTGAAGTTTTACCAAATCAAACTAAAAATCTTCAGAATTTTTTTGTTCAAAACAATTCGTCGAACCGAGATCGACGAAAACAACATCATTCGTCGAACAAAGCTCGACGAACTATGAACAAAAATTTCAATCTTAATTGGTCTGAAATATATGCTCGACGAAATAGATATAATTCGTCGAACAGAGGTCGACGAAAGTGGAACAGAGAAAACAATTTCCATTGTTCTCCGAGCAGAGATCGACGATCTCAATATCATTCGTCGAACTCAGGTCGACGAAATTATTTTAATTCGTCGAACTCAAAATTTCAGAGCAGCAATTTTAACTTATCCCAAAATCATAATCAACATTTTACAGATCCTTTTACTGAGTGGATAATCCCTCCTAAAAAATATCATCCACTTGGATACAAGGATCAACCTGTATGCTCCTTCATTTCAAAGTATTATTGTGAAAGAAAAATAGGACTCAAGGTAATCTGGGTCCAGAACTTCTAACATCTCTTTTCAGGAACAAACCTATCTTACCACAAAGGAACATTGGTATGTGATAGTAATCAAAAACTATAAGTCTCAGTCAACACATAGGTTATATCAGTGGTTGTATTGTGGAAGGCTACAACGGTAGAGAGAGTCTGTTTAGTTTACTAAGCTAGAAATTCTACTCAGATTTGGGCAATGAGAAGTAAATAGGGGAGATTGTTTGTTTTATAAAGAGTAAACTGCTTAGAAGGATGCAGCAATATCTTTATTTTATTTATTTTATTTTATTTTAAAAGCACCCATGTACATCTGCTGAAAATTCTTATAAATCAGACAGATTGTTTTTGCTTTGCATTTTTATTTGTTTTTATGTAAATAATGTTCTCACCCAAATAGGGGGAGATTGTTGGAACCTTAGTTCTGATTTGGGCAAGGATCACTATTAGGTTTGTTTAGATTGACTCATCATGTATAGCCAGGGTCATGATTGTGTCCTAGAGTGTAGGCCAAGTCCTTAGAATCAACATCACATGGACCAGCCTTCAACAGACTACCAAAGATTCAAGCAATTGTGTCGGCACTTGGGAAAGGCTGTGTCGACACCAGAAGCATTTGTGTCGACACTTGAGAAAGGCTGTGTCGACACCAGAAGCATTTGTGTCGACACTTGGGAAAGATTGTGTCGACACTTCAGAAAGTTTGTGTTGACACTTCAGAAAGGCTGTGTCGACACAAGGAGGCAGATTGTGCCGACACACAGGACTTGTGTCGATATACATAACATTTGTCGACATCAACTTTGTCCACACCAGAAGCCAGATTGTGTCAACACATAGAACATCTGTCGACATCAACTGTGTCGACACCAGAAGGCAGATTGTGTCGACACACAAAACATCTGTCGACATCAACTGTGTCGACATCAGAAGCCAAATTGTGTCGACACACAGAACTTGTGTCGACACACTCCACAAAAGCTGTGTCAAGAAGTTAAAAGAAGAACTGTGGACTCAGCTCGACGAACTCCAAGCTCAGGTCGACGAATTCTGTGCAGTATTCAGACCGAAATATTTACAGCTGGCAGAATTAATTAAGGTTTAATTAAAGGAGATTACAGCTATCTGATTTAATGCTTATAGATACAGCTGTTTGGAGGCTGCATTATTTATGCATTAAATCAGGATTTAATGCTAATTGATTCCCAAAGCAATTACCATTCTCGGGAATGTTTTAGCCATTAAAGACAAAGTAAATTCAAATGTTTGAATTATGTTCAGACAAGATATAGAAATATTTATGCAGAACAAAATGACAAGAAGAACATGAAGCAGTAAGAGAGAAGAAAGAGAAACAACAACAACAAATCAGTGGATTAGTGAAGAACAATACAACTCTCATACACACAGAGTTCTTCATCTGCTCCAGACTTCTCAAGAGACACACAATCAATATCAGTTTAAGAAGTTTGTTGGAGACATCATCAATCTGAAGGCCTACTCACCCTGAAGCAAAGCTTCCCTCCATCCTGAACCATTCAACATCTCAGGGGGAGCCTTTTGCTAACATCAAATCCACTTAAGTCTTCTCAGTTGTAACTTGAGAAAGAGAAGACAAAATCATCTCTCTCCCCCCCACTGTATAAAGGGTTATAACTCCCTTCAAAAGTTATTCCTGGTTGCAAGTCACCTGACCAAAAA
Source organism: Platanthera guangdongensis (assembly GCA_039583875.1). Lineage (NCBI taxonomy): Eukaryota > Viridiplantae > Streptophyta > Magnoliopsida > Asparagales > Orchidaceae > Platanthera > Platanthera guangdongensis. The sequence continues at coordinate 167,548,206 of CM077156.1, read as the reverse complement.
ACTTGAGGATTGGTTTTTGAGCACCTGATCAAAAGCTCATTGGTGACAGTCACCTGATCAAAAGCTGTAGTGGCTTTCTACCAGGGTGGTAGAGGAGTGGATGTATCCAGGTTGGGGAACCACTATAAATTTCTTGTGTTGTCTGCTTGCCATTTTCTTTTTGTTCTTGCTGTGGCTGTGATAGTTAGGATTGCTGTGTTTGTGCTTTAATTTAATTCCTGCAGCACTAGGACTAGATAAAAGTAGTTAGAAAATTTTATAAAAACCCTAAATACTTTATTAACCCCCCTCTAGAGTATTCCAGATCTAACCCCTCACTTTCACAATGCGTAAAATAATCATGTGTTTGTCTCAAACGTCTCCTTTATGTGAGTAGATCAAAAGTCATAAATTCATTGAAGTATTCCATGAAGAATCGATGGTGATCCAAGTTCTCTCCCTTCAGGCTTCAGCGGCTGAGTCCAAACTATTCAGTTGTTCAATCGATCATTTGTCACCACTTTCCTATTTGCCTCTTAACAAAACAAATCTTCTCCAGGCCTTGTATGCCATCAACGACTATCCATCCAAATTCCACAAATTTGAATGGAGTGTGGAGATGTCTTTATTTGCTAAAGTCACGATATGTAGGAAGAAATTAGAGCGAACTCTAGTGTATTCATTTAGGCTTCATTTGGTTCGGCGGTGGCGGGTCGATCCGGCGGGTGAAAACGGAGTGTTCGAATCGGAGAGGGGTGGTGGCTGCTCCAAACGGAACTTTTTGGGGCATTTCTCAAGGCGGGCGGGTGGAAACGTAGCAAACGCCGCCAGAGATTCATTTGTTTACCCTCCTTCCGGCGGCGTTTGTCCAAAACGGAGCAGCGAAACGCCCAAACAAATAGAGTCTTAGTAGGCTTCATCATACTAGAAGATTTGCATGAGCTCCTGACGCAGGACGAATTTATAAGTGATGGGCCTAATCATAAATGAAAATGCAAACAACTACGATGAATAAAATGGAGCCAATGATCAACCCTACAATGAGGATGCAGATGAATGCACAGACAATCCGATGAACTTATAGTTGCTAACCTTAAACTCTAACAAAATGCTTGCGAGTGATTCAATCATTCAATAATACTACTAACAATAGATGAGAGTATCCGTACAATGTAAAGGAAAATGAAATTACAATGTAAAACTCACCAAGTAATCGGTGTCGGTGGTGAAAGGGAAAATTTAGTGGATACAGTTGTTGGGAAGAATCCATTTATAATTTGATATCTCAGGTTATCTGAGTGATATAAGAATGATGCCTGCATGTATTGATGACATCTTATAAAAAGTATAAGTTCACAATCATTTAGTAAGGTCAGACAAAGACTTTAGAATTTCTGAAATTCAAAATAAGGCTGTAAATTCCGCATTTCAAGAAGATGTCGCTGTCCGTCAAGAAGTATACTCCATACTTCAAGAAGTTGTCGTATAAACACATAATCCGTTCTTCTTTTGTGTTGAGTTCTTTTAAAGAAGGAAAGCATGCCATAGTATAAGTATGTCATCATATGTTGAAATCTCTTCTCTTCTATAATCTCAAAGTACGACGATAAGAAGTCGACACACAAGAAGCCTTACGTCGACTTCTCTACATAATAGTTTTGAATAAAGATTGAGCATATTTAAATGAAAATTTAGATCTGATTGTCACTGTTGATGATCCAATTAAGAAAGACCTTCATTTTAATTCAGTCATATATGACAAGAAATTAGATTGTTAACATATATTTATATATATTCCACTCTATTGAAGATATACAAGGTAACACAAAAGGAATCCGAAATCTCACCTCTCTTCTTTCTCGTCTACTTTCTTCCTCTCTATCAAGAAGTTCTCTGAGAACAACTTCAATTGACAAGATCATCCTCTTTAGATTTGAAGACCCATCCTCTCTAAAAAGTTCAATAATTCTTCATCTGATATTCCTATCCTACAGATTCAACCTTCTATTAAATCTGATCTCTCATGTGGAATTTACTGCCGCTTCAATCTTCTACAACAAGTATCTACAGTGCTTTCAAGAACAAATCCTCAGAGATTGTTGAAGATGATTATATTGTGGAAATAAGAATTCTACCACAACCTTCCAACAAAGTTTTAAGGATCTCTCATCAAAAGATTCAGTGGTTTTGAGTCACCTTATCAAAAGGCTCTTGGTTTGTTTTTTGAACCACCTTATCAAAAGGATCCTGGCTTGAAATTTCTTATCAAAATTTCATCTGGTTCTAAGAATCTTCATTATCAAAATATTCAATTGTATTGGTTCTAAGAGTTTCTTTATCAAAAGACTTAAAACTGATTAGTGGATATCTTGCCAAGAGGCAGAAGAGTGGAGTACCCAAATATTTAAGGGAACCACTATAAATTTCGGTATCTTCGAGTTGCATAATTTTCTGCACTTAACTTTCTTGTTTTTATACTTCACTATTTTAGAATCAAAATCTGTGGCATGTATTATGATTAGTTGTGTAAAATTTAATAACTCTATTCAACCCATATAGAGCAATTCTTGATAATGGTTTATCCACCTTTTAATTGATATCGGAGAGAGATTTATCACAAAAGCCAACGCCTTGATTAATCAAAGTCTGTCAAAAATTACTTGTGAATATATTACACAACCATGAGTTTTACACAAATCAAAGATTATGTAACCACTGGATCTCCTACTTGTAATTTGGATAAATTTGCTTTATGAAAATCTAGAATAAGCTTACATATGAACTCTATTGATGAGAAAATGTTTGATTATATTCATTCAGGTCCTATTAGTCTTACAAAGACCGATAAAAGGGAAACTTGTTGCACAAAGGAATCCCTGCACAACGAGGGTTCGAGGAAGGGTCCCGCCATAAGGATAAAATGTAGGCAAACCTTGTCATACATTTTTGCAAGAGGCTGCTTCCAGAACTTGAACCCGTGACCTCAAGGTCACACGAAAACACCTCAACCGATGCACCAAGGTTCCCTTCTTACAAAGACCGATAAAGATGGTAAAAAATTTGAACTTAAAAAGTTGATTTGACCGCATGAACGCCAGGATTTGTCAACATTCCGAGCATTTGATACAATTATGGTTATAAAGGAAAAAAACATGGCGTTTTCTCTGCTCATTGTCAATAAGGACAAGTTTTTTTTCCACATCGACTCCGTTTTATGCTGTCGCTGCTTCAACTCATGACTTAAAGGAACCTCACCTGGTTCGTGCCCACAAGTTGTGAGGGATATATATCGTTTGTGATTGCGCTTGGGGAGGAGGAAACATGTTCACATGGTTGATCTCTCCTGTTACAACTGCAATGTTGTATCCATTGCAGTCCCTTTGTCACCCGCCTTGCCTTTTCGTTGCCTTCTCAAGGAATCCCCCCACCTTCAACTTGGACTCCGCTGCGGCTCTGTCCGCCTTAGCTTTCAGCTCGGCCTCAGTATCTGTTGACTCCCGCACCTCTACTTCGACCGCCGACACCACGACCTCTACAATAGTGTTCACAATAGCCTCTTGTTCCCCAGCACTGGAAGTCGTCACGATGCTAGGTAAGCCATCCTATGGAGTCCTCCTGACCTCTTTCTCTTCCGATAGATAACATCCGCGTTGTCCGAGATGACTGCCTCAACCATCTTCTTGTTCTTCTTTTCCCTGGAGGAAACCTCAGGTGCGGAGTTCTTCCTTTTCCTCTTCTCCCCTGCGACATTCTTTTCAAGGAGTTTTTTTTTCGCGAAAGCCGCAACTTCCTTCAACCCGTTGGAGACATCAGTTTACTCTTCCCCAAGTCTGTGCCGCAAATTTTCAATATCCTTTTTCGCCGTAGAGTTCTCTTCCTAAGAATTCCCGAGGGTTTTAACTAACTTCTTTACGTTGATATCAAAGACAGCCTCACATATCATCAAATTCTGCTGAGGAGAAATCAAAGTGTTCACAATATCCAAGATTGGATAAATTATCGGAGTAGCAACCGTGGCAGGTTCAACAATGATGCAACCAGTAACCTGGCTGGATTTCTCTTTTGAGGCCGTCATTGTCGTCTTCTTGTGACCGCTCTCACTCTGTGCTGCCCGCTTCTTCCGTGGGAGGAGTGGATTTTTTGATCTTTCCTCAGCATAGCCAAAACGTCATATTTCTAAGGCTTGCCATTGCTTGAAAAGCGTGACCGCAGCAGGTATAAAGCGTCCTGTCGGAAATGATACTTCAAATCTCTCAACCCCTGACAGTATTTATAGAATTCACAGAATATTTAATGCAAGTCGCTGCCTTTGCGGTTAATTTTTTATATTTTTGAAGTTTGTACGAACTTAAAATTATGCAGGGATCATGTTTACCCGAAATCTTGCAACTGCGAAGGAGTTCAGAGTCATCATTGCAGCATGCCAGGAGGACAGTGTTTGGTAGTTCGCCCGGACCCTCATTTTTATTATTGGCAAACCACTCGACTTCTTCCTTCAGAAGCCCGGGCGATCAACTCAACGTAGTTCGATCGACCTAGTGCTCCAGTTACCTAAAAAGTCAGATGATGACTTCTTTAACAATCTGGGCGGACAGGAGTTCAACATCCGCTCAGCCCAACAACTCGAGTCACTGTATGCTAGACGATTTCTTCCTCGACAGCTCGAGCGGTTAGCATTTAGAGCTCGCTCGACCTTACAATCAATTTAGTTTTTTCTACCAATGCAAACTCTTTGCTTAAGCTCGCGCGAACACTGCTGTGGTGTTTGTGCAGTCTTGCTTTGTAGGCTAGTTGTACATTACATACTTTCTCATTTCTGTCTGTTTCTCCTGTACCTGGCAAGCCCGTTTTTTTTCTGCCTACTCATTCGGGCTTCCCCCACTAGTATAAATAGAGGTGAACAATAACTTGATAGGAACTTCGGGACCCGACTAGTGCTTGTTGTGGACTCGAACTTGTGCCCTTCTTGCCACTGCGGACTCCTAGTGGCGACGACTATTTTGTAATCATTTCTCAGTGATTAATAAAATTACCTGCAATAAAGAGTTGTCGTTGTGGAAAGTCTGGTCCCTCTGCTTACTGCATCATCTTGTTCCCTTCTCAACCCATTCATAACGACCTTAAAGTAGCCGACTGCTCGGAGTGCCCTTCACTTCTCTCTTGATAGAGTGTACAGTCACGCGAGCAATTTCTGCACCAATAATAGTGATGTGTCTTTCCCCACCCAGTGCGCTGACTTAGTTATTACTCTGACATAGACTTGTCTTGCATACATGTTCATTTGCGTTTTCCCACATTGTGGTGGTGAGTCATGTCCCGAGTGAGGGTTAAGAGCCTGATATTGACTTTGTGAGGGTTCGTCTCTACTGTTTTCGAGGACACTACTATGATCAATGATACTTATCTTAAGGATCATCCTGCTTCGAATGAATCCTTTGGTGAGCCCTCGAGTAAGTCACATGATGGTTCGTTCTTTCTAGGACACATTTGCCCTATTGCGAATGTCTTTGATCATCGTATACGTGACAAATTTTTTTATCAACATTCTGGTGAGCTCCCAGATGATTCACATCTCTTGAAAGATATTTGTTATTCCACGATATTGTATCTTACTGCTGATGTCTTAGTCAGTCATCGAGGTGTTCTCCATACACTCGACGATTATTTCTATGCCCCGCCCAAAGAACCTTCAGATAAACCACCCATCTTTAGAAACTTCTATCGTTACACTTCATATGCATTTGTTACATGATTTGCATGTCATATTTCGGCATAAAGTTATATTAAATAGTGAATATATTAATACTTGCACGGATAATCACATGAATGCAAATGTTCGAGGAAGGCGGTTGAATGATGATTTGCATATTATTTGAGAGGTTTCCGTTGGGGGCAATAATGAATCTGAGTGTTAGGAGAATATGTTTATATACTGTCATGAGAGAGTCTGAGATAAATTTCTTCAAGCTTGATATTACTAGGAGTATTGGTGTTTAGTTTGTATTCGATGTTGAGTATTTGACTCTAAATGTGGGGCCACATAATTTTGGAGCTTCAGTTTTCCTGGTAGCTTTAGTTTCCACCATCACTATTGCCTCTCCTATACCCTCAGTCTTCATTACATCCCTAACCGTCACAATTGTATCCCCACCTTTCATTCTTATGGCGGCTTACTTGCTGTATGGAACCCTCAGGGACTTTAGCGGCACGATGACCTTTTACGGAGGCTCTTACAATATGTAGCGACAAAGAATCTTATTTGGTTTGCATTGGGAGCATGCAATCTCCATTCACCAGTGATGAATGTTTCCTGTTAAAAAAGACCGTGTAAAGGCCCATTTATAAGGCCCATTTATTTCTTATTTTTAGTCCCACATCTTGGATTGGGATATTCTCTCCTTACTCTCTTCCTATATAAATGTATTCATACTTGTAATTATTCATTCAAGTAGTATATACAAGGTTGGAGGTTTCTCTACTTCTACATGGTATCAGAGCCACCGGTCTCTCTCTAACCGCCTGTCTGTTTGCTAACCGCCCGGTCACCCTGCTGACCGCGCGGCCTGTTTCCCTCCTGCCCAAGCCGCCGCTTCCGGCGGCCTGTTCCTCTCTACCCGCTTCTCCTCTATCTTCCCCTCTGCTCTCCCCCGAGTATTACGGTGGCCAATGGTGACATCTGGAGGCCACCTGTTACAGCAAGCATGGGTTCCCTCCCCACCTCGCTGCCACTTCCTCTGATGCTCCTGCTCCTGCCATGGCTCCGACCTCCACTACTCAACATGATATTGATGAGCTCCGCACCCAACTCCATCAGCTCCAGGGTGTTCTTAGCCGCTCCTCCGGCTCGGTTGCGACCTTTTCTGCGGAAGGTATAACCTGTCTCTCTCCCAGCCCTCACTGGATCGTTGATTCCGGTGCTACTCACCATATTACTTCCCAGAAGCCCTCCAAATATCTCCAGCTGGCTCACCCCCCCGAGTATTACGGTGGCCAATGGTGACACCCTCCCGGTTTCTGGTGCTGCTGCCCTCCAACTTACCCCGGCCCTTTCTCTTCCCTCGGTTCTTCACGTTCCGGGCTCTCCTTTTAATTTGCTGTCTGTTAGTCGCCTGACAAACGACCTTGACTATTCAATAATTTTTTCTCCTTCTTCCTTTCTTATGCAGGATCGTCGCAGCCGGAGTATCATTGGTAGGGGGCAGCTGGTGAATGGGCTTTACCTCCTGGATACTCAACCCACTCTTCTATCCGCCGTCTCGTCTGTTGACTGGCACCGTCGCCTTGGCCATGCTCCTCTTCCGATTCTCAAGCGGGCTCTTCCTGATGTTCCATTACAGGAGTTTTCTTGTGAATCATGTATCTACGGCAAATACCACCGTTCTGTTTTTCCCCCTACTTGTACCCGGAGTAGTACTCCGTTATCCTTAGTTCATTCTGATGTATGAGGTCCTTACAGGATCCCTAGTATCTATGGTTATCGATATTTTGTCACTTTTATAGATGACTACTCGCGTACTACGTGACTCTATTTACTGTATGATCGTACTGAACTTACATCTGTCTTTCGTGCTTTTGTTACTGAAGTCCGTACGCAGTTCGCCACCCCCCTCAAAATCCTCCGCACTGATAATGCTCACGAATATACAGGGCGCGCCTTCTCCTCCATCTGCACCGAGTTTGGCATTATCCATCAAACTTCGTGTGCCTATACCCCTCAACAAAATGGGGTGGCCGAACGCAAGAATCGTCATTTACTCGATGTTGCTCGCTCCCTCATGTTTCAAATGCAGGTTCCAATCGAATATTGGAATTTCGCCGTCTCCACAGCCTGTCATCTCATTAATCGGCTCCCTTCTGTTCTTGATTTTGTCGTTCCTCTCGACCTCCTCTATCCTACTACCAAACCCACCTCTCTACCTCCACGAGTCTTTGGGTGCGTCTGTTATGTTCATCTTCTTGGCCCTCCATTAGACAAACTCGCTCCTCGTGCGGCCAAATATATGTTTGTGGGCTACTCCCGTACTCAAAAGGGGTGTTTGCTACTCCCCTTCCACTGGCCGGACGGTTGTCTCCGCGGATGTCACCTTCTGCGAAGACCAGCCCTTTCACTCACCTTCCTCCTCCCCGAGTTCCTCTCCTGCTCTGCCTCGCCCTGCGGTTCCCACGACACCTTTCTTTCTACCCTCCTCCTCTCTTCTTGCTCCCAAAGTTCCTCCGCCCGTTATTCGTGTCTATACTCGTCGCGGCTCCAAGGATGGTTCCCTGCCCCAGCTCCCTGCTCCCAGTGACACTCCGGTATCGGCGGATTCTGCTCCTGCTTCTACGGCTCATCCCCTCGCCAACTACGTCTCTCTCCACCGGCTCGCTCCCCCTCTCTACGCCTTTGCCTCTTCTCTTTCCTCGATTTCTATTCCTAACACTGTGCAGGAGGCGCTTCGCCACCCCGGCTGGCGGCCGGCCATGGAGGATGAAATGAGGGATCTTTGGGCTAATCAGACTTGGGATCTCGTGTCCCTTCCTGCTGGCCAACACTGTGTCAGCTGCAAGTGGGTCTTTGTTGTCAAACATACCGCGGATGGGTCTGTTGAGCGTCTGAAGGCCCGCCTCGTGGCCCGGGGTTTTACTCAGCAACACGGCCTTGATTACGAGGAAACTTTCTCTCCCGTGGCCAAATTGAACACGGTCCGGGTTCTTCTTTCCTTGGCTGTGCATCATCATTGACCTCTCTATCAGCTGGATGTGAAGAATGCCTTTCTCAATGGTGATCTCCAGGAAACTGTTTATATGCATCAACCACCCGGGTTTGAGACCACAGGGGAGTCTCGGGTGTGTCATCTTCGAAAATCCATTTATGGTCTCAAACAGTCCCCGCGTGCCTGGTTTGACAAATTCAGCAAGCTAGTCCGCGATATTGGCTTTACTAGGAGCTCGACTGACTTCTCTCTCTTCACACGACACCAGCCAACCGGAACTGTGATTCTACTTGTCTATGTTGACGATATCCTCATCACTGGAGATGACACTACAGGAATACTACATACCAAGCAACAATTAAACTCCGCCTTTCAGACCAAAGATCTTGGTAACCTACGATATTTTCTTGGGCTTGAGGTTGCACGACGGTCTGATGGCCTTGTATTATCTCAAAGGAAGTATTGTATGGATCTTATTCATGATGCTGGTTATTCGGGATGCAATCCTACAGATACTCCAATGGATGCTAATCACAGGCTCTCGGCCCATAGTTCTGACTCCGATGAGCTACTTACAAATCCAGAATACTACAGACGCCTGGTTGGGAAACTGATCTACCTCACAGTTACTCGACCAGACATCTCCTTTGCCGTTGGAGTCGTGAGCCGATTTATGCATGCTCCTAGGACATCTTATCTTCAAGCTGTCGAGCGCATTCTTCGGTATCTCAAGAACGCTCCAGGACAAGGGCTTCTGTACAAGCCATCCACATCACTATCCCTCGTTGCATACTCGGACGCTGACTATGCAGGATCTGTTGATGATAGGCGCTATACATCTGGTTTCTGTACCTACTTTGGTGGTCATCTCATAACCTGGCGTAGCAAGAAACAGAATGTGGTTGCTAGATCTTCTGCTGAAGCTGAGTACCGGGCCATGGCTTCGGTAGTGTCCGAGTTAACATGGCTTGAGAGCCTTCTGGGAGATTTGGGTGTCCGTCTCTCATCACCGGCGATCCTATTTTGTGATAGTCAAGCAACAATACATATTGCCAAGAACCCGGTATTTCACGAACGCACAAAGCATATTGAAGTTGACTGCCACTTTATTCGGGAAAAAGTTCAGTCAAAGAAGGTAGACCTGGAGCATGTTTCTGCTACAAATCAAGTTGCCGATATTTTGACCAAAGCTCTCTCCAGACCGTTATACTACCAGTTTTTATCCAAGCTTGGCGCCTACGATTTGTACGCTCCAGCTTGCGGGGGAGTGTTAGAAAAGACCGTGTAAAGGCCCATTTATAAGGCCCATTTATTTCTTATTTTTAGTCCCACATCTTGGATTGGGATCTTCTCTCCTTACTCTCTTCCTATATAAATGTATTCATACTTGTAATTATTCATTCAAGTAGTATATACAAGGTTGGAGGTTTCTCTACTTCTACATTTCCAATCCCGGGAGATTGATGATGATCGATCGTGCTGCATTTGAGAGATTTACGATCGATGACTTTTGGATCATCAGATGGGCGTTCGGACACCGCCATCGTATTTGTCGCGATTATTCGTATCTTGATATTTTTTTTGTACTTGTATTTTGAGAGTTAGGTTAATTTATCCGTCGGACGATCATGACCAACAAATATATTTAACTTAGCTCTCCTCTTTATATGAGAACGACATCCGACTGAATCAGTTATCGAGAGTATTTGGATTTTTAGAGGAGTTCTCGATCCCGCTCTCGGTGCGACACTGAGAACCATCCACGGAGTGACCCCACAAGCTCTCTTCTGGGGGTGCTGACTCCCCCGTCTGCCACTCCCCTTGCCTCCAACGCCTATTTCGGCTCCCGCCCCGTCCTCCCAGCACCCGGCTGCCGCCAATTGCCTCCAACACCTCTGAATCCCCCCTGAATCCCTACAAGCCACCTCCGACCTCTAGCAGCCTGCCTCCACCTCGACAACCCCCTCCCAGTCCCATTTTCCCTTCTGTCCTCCTAAAACCTATGTCAGTCACCGTTGTCCGACCCGTCTCAATGAAAGTCAGTGTGCTTTCGGGCGGGTCGTGATGCCACAGATATGAACGAAAAGAAAATTCATGCCTGTAAGATGGAAGCTTTAAAATATGACTGAAAATTTAATGCACCTGTGTTTTTAATAAAACTCTTAGTACAAGACACTGATACATATTTCATGCAATGAGGATTCCAACGAACATGAACATGCAACATATATAATTGTAGTATATAATTTATTTAGCTTAGCAGTTGTCTATGATTTACTGACCATAATTATTACATAAAAAAATGTCTGACAGTAAAGAAAATGAAACGTAAACACAGAACCTGAATCTTGTCGCAGATCGGGCTCAGGAAGCAGGCGATGCAGACACAAATGCAAAGACAAATTCCAAAAAAGAAAAAATCTCAGAACATTGATAGCATAAGCAATGTAACGTACAAAATTAGTAAGAGAAACAAAAATATATGAATACCAATTTTCATGAAACAATTAATCAAAATAAGCAATTAAATGAGTCAAACAAAAATAATTAGAATTATTAGAATACTGCGAAGCAAAACATATAATTGTTTAAGTAATATCATAAGCTGTAATCAATAAAGTGCGTAAGTGTTCTTAAAGGGTGCACATGGTTCACACTTAAGTTCAAATGCAAGTTTTATTAAAAAAATTCCTGCTTGTCGTTACCATGCAAGCAAGGAGTTGCACCAATTAAATGCTACTTTCAATGATTGCTTATGATATTATTGAGTTAAATGATTCATATTTTTGTGATTTCTAGCGTATCAAGACATGTTACAAATTTATCGATTTAGATATACAAGAGTATATTTTACAAACACAAAAAGGGAGGAATTAAGTTATGAAACAATAATTACTTAAGTCTTAGAACCAAACAGACATAAGAAACAAAGTTCGATGACAAAAGAGAAACTAAATAGAAAACTTCATACTTTGCGTGTTCAGGTATTCACGAGTGACAAGATCACTATGCATCATTTTCTATAATAACAAGTGTTTAATTAGATTAATCCATTACAAGACATAATTATCTTCCATATAAACATGTGTACTATCTGGATATTAAATGAGACACAAATCATCTGTTTGCTAACCAGAAATATTAACAACTATCATTTCGAGACTTGTTTCTCATACCCAAAAAATCATCATTCTTCCAATTATACGTCAAATAAGAGATTCATTCATCTAAGTGAAAACTTGCATGTAAAATTATCTGCGATCACAATCTCATGACATTTCAAACGAATTAAATATTTTAACCACTAACATGTCAATTTAGGCATCCCAGATCTAAACTTATTTGACAAAACAAATAATCAAGTGTGAATTCATATAATCATAAGAACAACAAAGTAATTTATGTTCAATGATTACAAGAAAGAAAAGTCTCTACTTGTCCTAATGTGATGTTGAAACTGATGGCGGCGGCTAAACGCATGCAGAAACAAAAATCCTATTTCGAACCTGAACAAGGATAAACATAGATAACAATAATAAGAACCCTACGCTAACAAAGACATTGATTCGTTGCATAACTATATCAAGGGCGGGCTAAGAGATTTATCTCCCTCAAAAGTGAGGGTAAAGGAGAACACCACGTGTAAACGGAGGCTTGGTGGCGCTTAGGATTGGGAAAACCCTAATTCGTAGAATACTTGGAGAGATTCCGCTTGGAGATTCGACCATTGGCGTCAGAAAATCACAAACAAAACACAGTTAGACTGTTACAAGTGGGGCAAAAGTTAAGAATCACAAGATAAAAGACATAATTCCAAAGAAATTCAAGGAGATAAGAATAAAGGGGAATCAAAGGAGAATCTTACCAATAGGAACCAAATCCAAGTCTGTGGAAGAGAGGGAGGCGGAGACCTAGTTGTCACTCTCGCCAAACCCGGCCAAGACGAAGGAGAGGAGGCAAAATTAGGGTTGTCGAAGGAAGATGAGGCGGCTGCCTGCCTCGAGGAGGAGGAAACGACTACTGCTGCATGAGGATGAGCAGAACTTGCTAGCCAAAGCAGGAGGAGGCGTCGACCCAAGAGGAGGAGAGAAAAGTTGCTGTCGGCCCCTTGGGTCGCTGGTTCTAGGGGTTGCCGACCTGAGGAAGTGAAGAGGAGCGGCCGACCAAGGGGAAGGGGGCGACTGCCAGCCTTTGGAGGAGATCGAACGACCTCTTGATCGAAGGATAGGGAAAGGGGCAAGAGGAGGTGCCAGCGGAAGCAGGGGAAGGCGGAAGAGGCGTCGGCGAAAGCAGAGGGACACAACGCTTGCAGGAGATTGCGAAAACGGGAGACGGTCTGGGAGCAGAATCGAAAGAAATCCTAGTCCGGCGGGTGTGCTTATGGGAGAAATAAAGAGGAGGGGCTCAGTTAGGTATAATAGGGAAGTTTAATTAGGATATTTACAAAAAATGTGATTCATAAGTTTGGTTAATTTCAATCTCATTTTCTTGTTACCTGGTTGTTACAACCGTCCACCGTCAGTCCTACCTTCAACGACACCAATCCAAGCCCGACCACCCTCCCACTCTCTAGCAGTCCGTCCTAGCCACCAAAGCCGTGTTTCCCTTTCCCAGTTTCCTTCTACCTCCTCCAACAACGCCCCAAGCCATCCCTTTCATCCCCACATCATAGTCGACCCATTTGAGCCTCTTCCAGCCAATCCTAGCACAAAAAAGCCCGTTCTCTCTTTTGACAATCCCGACACAACAACATTCTCCTTTCCGGATAGCCAACACCACCAGATCTTCCCCTCGTCCACCGGATCTCTACCTCTACCACCGACATTGATTAATTGATGAGTTTTACATTGCGGTTTCATTTCGCTGTACATTATATGTATGCTCTTATTTATTGCGAGTATTATTTTATTCTAATCAAGTTTTGTTAATCTTCTTTTATAAACTTGTATTTCTTATTCGCCCTATGCTTTAATTCAGTGCACTTTCAATAATTTGCAAATGTCATTTGTTTGCGAAAATTACAATATTTGTGATTAATTGTGAGACATGCGCGAGAACTTTAAAATTAATATTGTTTAATTAAGGACATTGTTATTAGCAATTCCGGTTTCGCTAATATAAAACCCAAAAAATGGGTTCAATATTTATAGGTTCATTATTTCAATTCAAAAATCAGTATATTAGCAAACCCTCCTAAATTTCCCATCCTCTCTAGTTCCCGTCTGAAACCCTCGCCTCTTCTTCATCGCGGGTTTAGGGTTCTCATTTCGTTTGTGATTTTACCATCACGCTGATGCAAACTGCCTTGACACTGCCCCTGCTTGCGAGTTCGCCGACTAAACCGCGGTCTGGGATCACCACCGCACACATTTGTGTTCAGCAAAGCCGTCGGCCTTGGGTACATGTATATGCCGACTGAGATTGTTGGGAAAAGCCTTTGTTTCCTCCCTTTATTCCTGCGAGCATTCCTCAAATAGCAGTTGATTGGATACCTTATTTTTAGTAGTGATTTAGGGTTCTTAAAATTTTGAATTAGCTTGTCTAGATACCCTCTTTTGAATAAATATTTTAGGGTATTTCCTGCCATCTATGCCAGAGTTTAGATTTTTTTCTTTCAACTGTGATGTAAAGTACATTTTGAACCATTTTACTTCCAAATGTAATCGATTTTATCACAAATCTGAAGTTCTTTCTTGTAAAGATGTGACTTTAAATGCTTATACTATCAAAAAGGACAGCAAATCAAGAATATATTATGTTCCGATCTTGCGGGTTGTCTCACTAAATGCATCCTTTACAATAAAGGAATAGGAAAAAAATATTCTAGCATTGAGTATCTGCGTGAAGAGGAATGCATACACAAATAAATTAGGATTATCATGTCCTCCCTTTATTCCTGCGAGCAATCCTCAAATAGCAGTGGATCGGATACCTTATTTTTAGTAGTGATTTAGGGTTCTTGAGATTTTGAAATAGATTGTCTAGATACCCTCTTTTGAATAGATATTTTACGATATTTCCTGCCATCTATGACGGAGTTTATATTTTTTTCTTTCAACTGAAGGATTTTAAATACATTTTGAACCATTTTTCTTCCAAATGTAATCAATTTTATCACAAATCTGAAGTTATTTCTTGTGAAGATGTGACTTTAAATGCTTATACTATCAAAGAGGACAAACAAATCAGGAGTTATATTATGTTCAGATCTTGTGGGTCGTGTCTCACTAAATGCATTGTTTACAATAAAGGAAGAGGAAAAAATATTCTAGCATTGAGTATCCACGTGAAGAAGAATGCATACACATAACTCGAAATAAATTAGGACTATCATGTGTTCACGAATTGGGTATTTAAATCACTCAAAACAAGACTTATCTGTTATGGTTAATTCATAAACATTAGAGGCAATTGAGTATAAATGACATGAAAAATGAGTTTACACAATCAAAACAACATGAAAATAATGAGAAATGCGACAGTGTATAGAAGACATGGGAAAATGAGAAAATAATGAATTTTATGCGGGATATACGATACTTTTTTGGAATGGAGATGGGCTTTAATGTTGGCATTTTGGACGATGTATTATTTGGACAATGTAAAGAGAAAGTTGATATTTAACAATGTATTTTTTGGACAATGTTTGTCACCGCTTAAACATTATCAATATATATTTTTGGAGACAATGTGTTAGATGTTTTTAAAATTATTTTTGATGGTTTGCTAATAACAAAAAAGTTTGTTAATAGCCATTTTCAAAATAGATGGTTTACTAATAACCATGGTTTGCTAATAGTATATTGAGGTTTGCTAATAACATCTTTAATTAATTGTGGATCGAGAATTATTGTATGATTGAATCAGTCACGATCATTTCATTAGAGTTTAAAGTTAGCCGCAATAAGTTCATCAGATTGCGTGCATGTATTCATCCACATCCTCATTGCAGGGTTTGTCGTTGGCTTCATTCTATTGATTTTGGTTGCATGCATTTTTATTTAGGGTTAGGGCATCACACATTCGTCACCTATAAAATCATTCTGCATTGGCTCCTCTCGCCAATTTGAAGGGGGGGGGGCTTCCACTCCCTCATTTGAGAAGAATTGGAGATTTGCTTTAGCCAAAATTCAGTCATAGTGAGAATTGAAAGAGCCAGGAGCTCAGGATCTATAGTTGATGTGATCCAAGGTGGGGTGTAGTTTTAAAACTAAAATAAAATGCGATCTCTTTAAAATAAATGTGGCGCGAAGGTATTCGCGGGCTAATTTCCAACGAAATAAACGGTTAAGCCATCATACACGAACGTAAACGCTATCGCACGAACATACAACGTCATGAAACTAATTCCACAGGCGCAGAAATATGGTGTCAGACATTCGCACGTAAGAAAATACGATAATGCAGGAGATGAAATTAACTAGGGGCAAGATCTAAATAATTAACTATTTAAATTAAAATCTGAGCATAAAAATAATGACTGGTGTTAGGGTGCGAGACGAGAGGAGAAGTATACCACAGGTAGAGGAACAACAACTGTGCATGAAATCGCCCCAAGCACGGAATTGCCAGGATTCCCCAGGATGGTTGTCTTGAGCAAACAGGAGTGCTATAACTTCCAAGCACCCATCGAAAAGCAGGAAGGCATCAGAGCTTTGCTGGGGAAAGGTTGGAGGGTCTGCTGCACAGAGGAAGGGTGGTCGGCACCAGCAAAAAATGTTGGAGGGACGTTCGACGGAGAGAGGAATAACCACCAGAAGCCTTTGAATGGGTCGCCAGTGTACTGGGTGGCCGTGGAGGCCGCGCTGGACCTGGATGGAGAGTTCCAGAGCGGTTGGAGCGACAAACAACTGTAGAGGGTTCGATCGGCTTCGGGAATGACAGAGGAGTGCACGCCGGCTCCCGGTAAGGACTCCAGGGGCGGCGTCGGAGCCAGACACGGAAGGGGAGAGCGACTGGAGTTGGCGTCGAGCTTGCAGGGGCGGCACTGGGTGAGAAATCGAGCGAGGCCTAGCAGTTCGATCAATTTCTATTCCAGCCGCCTGATAAGAGTGGGGGAGGGTTTGTTTTTAGAGGGATGGGTTTAGGGTTTTGATAAATTGGCTATTGGCAGATTTGTTAACATGTGACTATTGTTTTTTTTAATAAACGCATATTTTGAGTGGTGGCAAAGAGGACTTGGAGGGGATTATGAAAGGGCAGGAGCCAGCTAGACATGTGCAATAATAAAACTAAAAAGATGCGCTGCGGGTTGCATCAATTCTCCCGGGGTTGAAAGAGCTCGACCCCGACGAGACTCGATGCGACCTGCAAGTAGGAAGTCCAACTGTCGATCAGAGAAAATGCTGCATGACTGCCCTGCTGATGTCGCCGTTGCAATCCCAAACCTGGAAGTAACCTCTAATCCCCAAAAACTCGCAATCCATTAGTCAAAATTTCATGCCATATATTTAATTAAACAGTAATTGTTGCAGTATGGAGACCCGACGGTCTGGCAGTTTCTCCCAGTTGCTTGGTAGCCGGGCTGTTGCTGTTTGGTGTCCGAGCGGTTTGGCGGTTTGTCTCAGGCGACTTGGAGACCGACGGTATAGCGGTCTCCTTTGGCGGCTTGTTCTCTCCTTCTGGTGGTTGTCGAGCAGTTAGCCTATTCGTCTAACCGCGTGACTTGTTCGGTCTGTTTTTGTAAAGCTGCTTATACCTGTAATTATTTAGTCCCACATTGCTTATTTGTAATCTCTCATATCTTCTCCATTCTATAAAAGGGAGGCCATACCTTTGTAATACTTATCTTTTTGGATAATAAAAATTTCTGTTATTCCAAATTCCAGTTTACTTTTTCTGCTCGCACATGGTATCAGATGATACGATCTTTTCCACCTGATTCTGTGCGCCTCTTCTGACCGCGCGATTTGCCCTTTCTTCTTGCGGCCTGTTCGCGCGGATTCCCTGTCTTCTTTGTCGTTGTCCTCTGTGTGTGCGGCCTCTCTGCTTTCCCTCTCTCTGTTCGCGACCTGTTTCTCGCAGTCTCTCTTCTCCCTTTCTTCCCACGATCTATCTTTAGTCACACAGTTTCGTCTCTGTTCGCACGGACTCTATTTGTTCGCGTGACCTGCTTGCCTGTTTTGCTTCGTGCGATCTCCTTTGTTCGCACGACTTCTTTCCCTCTGCTTTGCTCTACTTCTTGGTCGTGGCTCTTTTGGCCACTGGTGTGTTGACACCGTGACCGCTGCAGTTCTCCTCTTTTTTGTCTGCTGCGGTCTTCCTCGTGTCCGCTGCGGCCTCCCTTGTTCTCGCGATCTCTTTTTGGTTCGCGCGGTCTCTTCTCCCTGCTGTTCGCGCGACCTTACTTCTACTCGCGGGGCTTCCATTTTCTCTCTTCGCTTCTATGGCTCTCTCCGACACCTTTACCACCACGACTCCCGTGGCCCAACCGCCTCCTCCTCCTACTCCTTCAGGGAACCTTGGAACCGTCTCTAAACTTATCGGTTCCACCTCCTCCTCAAGGCTGTCTGCCTCCGTGGCCACGATATCAGGTAGTGCCCACGTAGTTACTCAAGGTAAATGACTGATAGACTCTGGAGCTACTAATCACATGACCGACAATCCTCAATGTTTTTCTCTCCTAGAAACACATGATCGGATGCCCCCGGTCCTCGTTGCGGACGGCTCTCCCTCCCCGATCCATTGGGACGGGCGTGTTTCAAGTCACTCTGTCTCTTCGCTTGGCGGACACTCTTTATGTGCCCAAGTCCCCTTGCAATTTATTATCCGTTACTTCTCTATGCAAGCAACTTCAGTGCTCCGTCACATTCACTCCTACTTCTTGTTCTTTTCAGGATCCGGGCTCCCAACGGACGATTGCTACTGAGACTGAGAGCGGCGGCCTTTACTTCCTCGACAACGTTTCCGCTCTGTCCGTCTTCTCCTACTCTTCTATAGATCTTCTTCAATGACATCTTTGCCTTGGTCATCCTCCTCCCCTTCTTCTTCGTCAGCTTCTGCCTCACTTACCTCCGCACAGTCCTCCTCTCAACTGTGACGCATGTCAGCTTGGCAAGCATCACCGCTCCTTCCCATCGAATCAAGGCCGTGGATCTTCCCGCCCGTTTGATCTCGTTCACTCTGATGTATGAGGTCCTGCTCCTACCCTCACCATAGGTCGGGGTAGTTCATATTTTGTAACTTTATTGATTATTTCTCTAGGTGTACGTGAGTGTATCTTTTAAAAGATCGCTCCGCACTGTTTTCTGTATGGGCATCGTTTTATTATATGATTAAGAATCAGTTTGATATGTCTATTAAAATCTTTCGCTCTGACAATGCTAAGGAATATCTTAGTATTGATTTCTCTTCTTTCTGTATGCAACATGATATTATTCATCAAACTATTTATGTCTATACGACACATCAAAATGGGGTGACGGAACGCAAAAACCGTCACCTCCTCGATGTCGCTCGCACTCTGATGACACAGATGCAAGTTCCTCACTCCTATTAGGGCTATGCTATCCTCATCTCCCGCTATCTCATCAATCGCATTCCCTCCACGGTTTTCCACGGTAAAACCCCATTCTCCATTCTCTATCCGGGCAAGGATCCGTTTCCTCTCCCTCAGCGTATCTTTGGGTGCACTGCTTTTGTGCACGCTCCTTCCGCCACTTGTGACAAACTCGCCCTACGTGCTACCAAGTGTGTCTTTCTGGGTTACTCTACTACTCAGAAAGACTATTGTTGCTTTGACCCTGTTCTTCGTAATCAATTCGTATCCGCGCACGTGACCTTCTTCGAGAATGCGTCCTATTTCTCCGTTGACTCCTCTTTTCCTCCTAATGTTTTTGCTTCTCCTACCGTCCCTTACACCACGTCTACTCCCATCGAGATTTCTCCACCGCCGTATCCACTGTCTCCTCTCTCTCTCCACCTCTTCTATCTCCCTCCTCTCCGCGACCGTCTCTCTACGCTCCCAGGCCAGCTCTTTCCGCCACGGATGCTCCGGCTACTGAGGAACACGCCGACCTAGATCTTCCCATTGCTCTTCGCAAAGGGGTGCAGACGTGTACCCAGCACCCGCTGGCTGCTGTTGTTTTCTATGATCGTCTAACTCCTCGCAGAGCATTTGCATTGGCTATCTCTGCCACTGCCACTCCTCGCACCTACCAGGAAGCTCTTGCTGTTCCTCATTGGAAGACTACCATGGATGAGAAAATTGCTACCCTCACTGAAAGGGGTACATGGACCCTTGTTCCTCCCCCTTTAGGCACTGATGTGGTTGGCTGTCGCTGGGTCTTTGTTGTGAAGTTCCGTCCGGACGGCAGCGTGGATCGATACAAGGCCCGCCTGGTCTCTAAAGGCTTTACTCATACGTATGGTGTTGATTACTTTGACACTTTCTCTCCCGTTGCTCGTCTCAGCACCATTCAGGTTCTTCTCTCTGTGGCTGTCAATAAGGATTGACCAATTTTCCAGTTGGATATCAAGAATGCCTTTCTCCATGGTGATCTTCAGGAGGATGTTTACATGAAGCAACCTCCTGAGTATGTTGCTCAGGAGGAGATACGAGTATGCCGGCTGAAGGTCATCTATGACCTAAAGCAAAGCCCTCGGGCTTGGTTTGACAAGTTTAGCGACAGTGTTGCGGCCATCGGTTTTGCAAGAAGTTCTGCCAATCACTCCTTATTTATTCGCAAAACCTCCTCGAGTCTGGTGGTTCTTGCTGTATATGTGGATGATATTCTTCTTACTAGCGATGACCAGGCTGTGGTAGCTTTAACAAATAAAAACCTCCGTCAACACCTGGTCACGAAAAATATGGGCTCCCCAAAATACTTTCTGGGGATTGAAATCTCTCGGAAGCCCAACTCCTTGGTCCTCTCCCAACGGAAGTATGCTCTTGATTTACTAAAAGAGGCAGGGTTGACTGGTGCTAAACCTGCCCGATGTCCCATAGCTACTGGAGAAGACAAAACTTGGACAGATGACTCGCCTCCTCTATCCGATATTACGAGGTACCGGCGTCTGGTTGACAAATTCATTTATCTCACGGTGACCAGACCCGACATCTCCTATGTTGTAAGCAAGGTTAGTCAATTCATGCAAGCTCCTAGAGAGTGCCATCTACAGTCTGTCATGAGGATATTGGAGTATGTTAAAGCAGCGCTAGAGAAAGGACTGCTTTTTCAGAAGAATGGTCACTTGATGGTTGAAGCATACTCAGATTCGAGCTATGCTGATGACAAAGAAGATCACAAGTCAACATCGGGCTTTTGCACGTTTGTTGGAGGAAATCTTGTGAGTTGAAAGAGCAAGAAACAGTCTGTTGTCTCCAGGTCTAGTGTAGAAGTGGAATACCGTAGTATGACGTCGACCACATGTGAGTTAAAGTGGTTATGGGCTCTCATGCTTGACTTGAGAGAGGTCTACAACTATCTCATTCCTATGTTCTGCGACAACAAGACCGCGATATACATCTCCAAAAATCCGGTCTTTCATGAGAGAACAAAACACATAGAAATCGACTGTCATTTTATTCGGGAAGAGGTTTTGAAGAAACAGATTTGTACTGCGTTCGTCACTTCTGACAACGAGTTGACAAGTATCTTCACCAAGCCGGTGTCCGCTTCCTTTTTTCCTATTCGCGACAAGCTGTGCATGATTGATATCTATGCTCTAGCTTGAGGGAGAGTGTTGTAGTATGGAGACCGGACGGTCTGTCGGTTTATCCCAGCGGCTTGGTAGCCGGGCTGTTCTTGTTTGTGTCCGAGCGGTCTGGCGGTTTGTCTCAGGCGACTTGGAGACCGGCGGTCTAGCGGTCTCCTTTGGCGGCTTGTTCTCTCCTTCTGGTGGTTGTCGAGCGGTTAGCCTATTCGTCTAACCGCGCGACTTGTTCGATCTGTTTTTGTAAAGTCGCTTATACCTGTAATTATTTCGTCCCACATTGCTTATTTGTTATCTCTCTCATCTCCTCTATTCTATAAAATGAAGTTCATACCTTTGTAATACTTACCTTTTTGGATAATAAAAATTTCTGTTATTTCAAATTTCGGTTTACTTTTTCTGTTCGCACAGTAATTATTAGAGCTTTCAGAGGATGATAGAGGCGGTGTGTGAGGAAAACATGTGGCAGTAGGGGGAACATGAAGCAAGTGGAATCAGCCCGTGGAATTAGTAACTCATGACACAACATACTCTTGCTTGGTAGACACTCACGATCGTTCGCTAGACCAGGTTCGTCCATCGCTTTGATTTCACTTGATGAAATCCTCCTCGAGTCACAACATTTTAAAGAGATCCCAAATCTATCGATTATGATCTTCCACAAGAGCCCATGGAAACGGGTGTCCCGACGAGGAGTATAAAACCTACAGGTCATCTCAACTCTCCTCGTACGACTCGACCGAAAAATCTCAAACCTCAAACGATCGAGGTGAGGTGCCCCAATGTGCTCGACTGCCACCAAGGACAAACGATGCAGACTAAACGCGTGCTCGTCAAATACGAAATCAACAAAAGGTGGTGCTTCCAGAGCACCCAAAATAGATGACTCTCAAAAATCAGATGACACTTCCTGGAGCGAGGGCTCAGGCCGAAGCGTAGCACTAAATAGGAGTGGTGTAGTGGTGACTAAGGACGTCGAAATAGAGGCTTGTGAGGTCCTCCCAAGTGCTCTAGGAACAAGACCATTCTTCTGGGGAAGAAGAATAATCTTACGTCCATGATGATCAAAGGAATGAGAGTTCCTCACACCATCATGCATGACATGTATGTCATACTGTCATGGTCGTCCTAGAAGTATGTGGCAGACATCGATGGGGGCGATGTCGCATAGTACCGGATCTCGATAGACATCCCCGATAGAAAACTCAACCTGATAACGATGAGTAATGGGGATAGTCAAAGGACTATTAACCCCGGCTAGGTGGTACAACTGCTCTAAGTGGTGCGTCACAAGTTCTAACTTCTCTACCATTCGCTGAGACACGTAGTTTTCCATACTGCCGCTATCAATAATAATGGAACAGAAATGCTCCTGAATGCGGGCGGTAGTGCGAAAAATTTCCTTTATTCGAGGATCATGCCTAGTGGTCTCGTCAGAGGTAATCAAACTAGAGTGAAGAGCACAACTAGGTGCTCTGCTTGCTCGCTCTTGACCTCGATGACAATATCAGCCTCGGGCAGGGGCTCAGGCTGGGGGTCACTAAGGAAGACCCCATACTCGGGTTCACCCCCGGTGGTGGAATCAATTACTGCAACGAACTGGCGTCGCGGGCACTCAAAAGATTTGTGCCTGGGATCCATACACTTGAAGCATCGAAACACTCCAGTGTGAGGTCGCGCTCCCATGGGCTTCTTACCCCGGGACATACCAGGGTGAAGAGTCGGGGCTCCAGTAATGGCAAGTAGTGTGGAATCAGTAGTAGCAGAGGTGAGTGTAGTAGTGGTGGTGCTCGAAGTGGGTCTATCAGTAGACCTAGGTCCATCAGTAGACCTCTGACCAGATGTCCTCTTCTGGAGGGCCTCTACTCGACGTGCTTGGCTGGAGATCTCTCCAAGGTCCCAAAAATCATGAAGCTCTAACTGGTCTCGTATAACGTACCGTAGCCCATTCATATAATGGGCCACAACCATGTGGTCTTCCTCATTCAGATCTATGCATGACTGAAGGACTAAGTACTCATTCGTGTACTCGTCGGTAGTTTGCTTGTCTTGTCGTAGGTTGTGATACCTACGATACAAGGTTTGCATGAAATCTGCAGGGACGTACCTTCTCCTGAGTTGAGCTTTGAACTCAACCCAGGTGGTGATAGGTGGTTGTCCCGTAGTGTATCGCATCCGCTCGACTTGCCCCCACCATGTGAGTGCGAGGCCCTTCAGCTTCAGGGGAGCATACTCCACCTGTTGGTGGGCAGGTGTGCGCTTCCAGCTGAGGAATCACTCAAGTCGTTTACACCAATCAAGACATACCTCAGGTTCTAGTGTGCCCTCAAAATCCTCAACATCTAGTTTAATACCGACATCACACCTAGGGGGATTCCTATTATCTTGATGTGCTAGTTGGGGTTCTGGTGGTGGAGGTGTAGGAGGTCGTGCAGGAGGAGTAGGGGGATGTGCAGCAGGACCACCTAAGTGATACTGTGCTTCCAAATTGTTAACCGTAGTATGCAACCCTAACATGACTTGGTTTGTGTCTCTCACTGAGAGAGTAAGTGTAGTGACGACGACCATACGGTCTTCCATTTGCTTACCTATATCTCCTAAATTTCCCTCTAGGTGTTTCATTCTTGATTCCATAGATAAACTGAAAAATCCTAAACTTAAAATTTGGAAATGGCTGGCGCTCGGCTATCCCCCGGTAGAAGTGAGATCCCAGCAGCCACACCAAACTGATGTGATCCAAGGTGGGGTGTAGTTTTAAAACGAAAATAAAATGCGTTGTAATGTCCCAAAATCCGTTACAATTTAAATTTTCATTTCGAGCAGGTTTCTTACAAGTAAATGCTCAGCAGTTATAATAAAAAAGTGTACCAGGTGAAAACATAAAACCACATGTCATACTGAATATATACATTGTCCAAATGAAAGTACATGTACAGAACATCTAAACTACAATATTTAAAAATGTACAAGTAGTAGACGCATATGCTAAACCGTGGATGAACCACGTCTTCAACTGATCTTCAAACTGCCTCTACCTGAGTCCGTCTAGCGGGGTCTGGTACGTTAATGCTCGGTTCCTATAAAAAAATCGGGAACTAGTTAGTTTTGAAAATTAAGTGAATTCATTACCCTTACCTGTAGCTTCGCACTGCAAGCAAACAAGATAGTCAACAACAATCAAATCTATATCGATATAATCATGTTTTTAAGCTAGGAAAATGTATAATCAACAATTTTCTATCTGATATCAATTCATATTTCGTTCATTCATGATTCATTTCTCAAAATGCTGAGGGTCATTCAAATTTCACTAACATCTGGGTACGTCGACCCTTCATATCAATATCCTCTTTAGGGCGCTCACACGTGCAGCAGGCTTCAACGCCTCCTAAATCGGATTCATATTCTGTAGGAGTTCGACCCCTCCTACGAGGTGTGAAAGTTCTACCCATCTCACGAGGTGTAGGAGTCTGAAGCACCCCCTACCAGGCCAACCCTTAACATTTCAATGCGTCGACGCGTTCTCGAGTTCATTTATTTCAATTCTTAATCATTTTCTTCAATTCATTTCATTTCGTTCAATTCAATTCAAAAATAGAATCTATTTATATTTGGTTCCCCTCAGAGTTCTATCGCCCGCTAAGGCACGTTAGTGTGTTCAGCGATTTATATTTTCAATGATATCAAATATTTAAAGAATAACTAGCTTATCAGGTTTATAAAAAGAACGGTAAGTACTCACACCAACTTTTCCTTTGCCCTTGTCCCTTGTAGGATTCTCGTCGCGTCTATCGCCAGACGCCATGCTCTGCAGTATCAATAAATCATTTACTTTAGGGTTGCGCTATAAATAGATACGAGTGGATTCCTACGACGGTCACAACTACGACCTCTAGGAGTTGTCTAGGGAAGGACTAACATGGGTGACTCAAAACGAAGGTGCATCGTTCGATCAACAAAGGTTTCATATGCCCACAAGAAATAATTCAAGTTGCTCCTACAGATAGTCGCAAGAGTTGCCACAATGACAACGTCAAGGGTTGCGAATAACAGCTTAAATTAAAGTATAAATTCCATCTAAGACAGCCGGTCAGTCTAGGTAACACCCAAACAAACAACAGTCGACCAGCATAAGACAGCCCCCCATCAACAGAAATCGGCTAGCACAAACACAACCACCAACAACAGCAGCCGGCCAGCACAAACAAAACCCCCAACCACAGCAGCCGGCCAATACTTACAAGGAAAGCAAAAAAAAACAAAACTTCAAATCTGAAACTTTGGTTCTCAAATTAATTCAAAATCATAGATTATGACACAAAAAAGTTGTATAGAACATTTCATATGTTTTTCATTAATATAAAGCACCAAAAATCTTAACCCTAGGTTTCAAGCCCTCTCCAATCTATACCATAACTTCATACAAGAAGACTGAGAATTGAAGAGAGAGATTACCTTCCTAAAAAAGAAGAAATCGTGCAAAACAAAAGAGATTTGTGGCGGCTAGAGTGATCGGCGCGGCAACGGCTTCTGTCGGGTTCGTTCCGTCAAAGATGAAGAAGAAAGAATACAACATAGTGTTATATCACGGGAAAGTCCACCGCCTAACCCAGGCAGCCAGTCACACCACCGGTACAACCGATTTCAAACAGTGCACAACCATAACCACACACACACCCAGCCGGTCTACCATCAAATGTTATACATAAACCCCAATCCAAACCAAGAACAAGTTCAATTAAGCTCATATAAAATCCGACCAACTCAAGCCATTCAAAATTAAACGAAAACGAAACGACTGTCGCAAATTCAAACGGAAAATCCAAACATCAAAATTAACGTGCGACGTCGAATCGACACTGACATCAAATTTTCATCATCGGGGATTATTTACATAGTTTTTATATTGCGAATATAGATGTATATAAATCCGGATCTTATAAATTCTCCCCTCCTTATCAGAATTTTCATTCTCGAAAATTCAAGCATCTTCTCGATTCCCAAAGAAAGAGGGAAAGATTTTTATCAGCAAGTCCTCTCGCTCCCAAGTAGCTTCCTTGGCGGGATGGCCGGTCCACCAAACTTTGACAAAGTTTACGTGTCGATTCTGAAGATTCTTGCTCTGCCGATCAATAATTTGATATGGTGTTGTCGGACTTGACAAATCAGCTTCTATCTGCACATCACTGGTAGATATCATCAAATCTGGGTTTGGAATATACCGTCTGAGTGCAGATACATGAAAGACATCATGCAGCCTCTGTAATTCAACGAGCAGAGCTAAGCGATACGCCACCTCGTCAATCCGTTCAATCACTGGGAAGGGACCAACATATCTCGGACTCAATTTTCCAATTCGTCGCAATCGTAAAATCCCTTTAAACGGTTTAATCTTCAAACACACTTGATCGCCCACAACAAATTCCACCAGACGTTGTCGAGCATTATAATATTTTTATTGACGATTCTGTGCAATTTTCATTCTTTGTTGAATAATGCGGACTTTTTCCTCAATCTTATCTGTTCTCTTCTGCGGAAATAATTTCTTCTCTCCATCATCTGCCCAGCTCAACGGAGTCATACATCGCCTCCCATATAGAGTTTCGAACGGGGCCATTTGAATCGTTGCTTGATAGCTATTATTATAAGCAAATTCAACCAACGATAAGTATTTTTCCCAGGAGCCTTTAAAATCCAAAACCACCATTCACAATAAATCCTCCAGCATCTGGATAGTGCGTTCAGACGGACCATCGATTTGCAGATGAAAGGCTGTACTGTACAGAAGCCTTGTTCCCATTCTGTTATGCACCCTTCGCCACAGATCCGACGTAAACCGTCCATCGCGATCAGACACTATCGTATATGAGATACCATGTAATCTCACAATCATATTTACATAAAGTTCCACCAACTTTTCAGTCGGTCCGCTTTGCTTGATCGATATAAAATGGGCGCACTTTGTCAATCAGTCAATAATGACCCAGATTCCATCATTCCCTGTCTTACTGCGAGGTAGGCCAAACACAAAATCCATCGCAACGTCATCCCATTTCCATTCTGGGATGGGAAGGGATCGAAGATATCCAGCCAGCTTCTGATGTTCTGCTTTCACTATCTGGCAGGTATGACATTGAACAATGTACTGAATAAAATCCTTCTTCATATGTGGCCGCCAAAAATCATGTTTCAAATCGTGATACATCTTTGTCCGGCCCGAGTGCATTGAATATGACGTATTATGCGCCTCATACAAGATATCCTTCCGCAAATTATTCGCATCCGGTACACATTGTCTGCCGTTCAGGAATACTAAGGCATCCTTTTCAACAAAGACACTTGCTTATTCCCTTCTCAATTTTTCGAAGATACCCATCAAAAAGGGGTCCTGCGATATCGACTTCCGAATTCTCTCTTTTAGCGAATATTGAATCCGCATCTGGAATAGTTGTGCTTGCTTTTCTTCAGGTGTGCATATCACACAAATCTCCATCTCCTGTAATATGTCCAGAAGCTTCTTATTGTACTGCGGTATCACTGATAACGCAACAATATTCTTCCTGCTCAAGGCATCCGCGACCAAATTCGCCTTACCAGGATGGTATTGGATATCCAGATCATAATCTCTAATAAATTCCAGCCATCCTCTCTAGCGCAAATTTATTTCCCTTTGATCAAATATATATTTTAAATTCTTATGATTCATGAATATTTCACACCGAACACCATACAGGTAGTGACACCAAATTTTTAAAGCGAACACAACTGCCGCTAGTTCTAGATCGTGCGTCAGATAGTTCTTTTCTGCCTCCTTTAATTGCCGGGAAGCAAATATAATCGCCTTTCCACGTTGCATCAGTACGCAGCCTAACCCCTTTTAGGATGCATCACTATAAAATTGGAAACCTTCTGAGCCTTCAAGCATCACCAACACAGGAGCAGTTGTTAATCTTTCCTTTAAAGCTTCGAACGCTTGCTGGCAATCATCTCCCCACGTAAACGACACATTCTTTCGAGTCAATTGTGTCAAGGGGAGTGCTAGTTTCGAGAAGTCCTTGACGAATTTCCGATAATAACCCGCCAAGCCCAAGAAGCTTTGTACTTCAGTCACCGATTTCGGTTGGGTCCAATTGATTATTGCTTCAATCTTAGCTGGATCAACAGATAACCCCTCCGCATTAATCACGTGGTCCAGAAAAGCCACTTCGTTTAGCCAGAAAGCACACTTTGTAAATTTGGCATACAGCTGATGTTCTCTCAGCGTTTGCAAGACTAGACGCAGGTGCTCGACATGTTCTTGCTCTGTCTTTGAATAGATCAGTATATCGTCGATAAACACATTTACAAACTGATCCAAATATGCCTTAAAAACCTGATTCATCAAGGCCATAAAAGCTGCAGGAGCATTTGTTAGGCCAAAAGACATAACCACAAATTCAAAATGCCCATACCTGGTACTGAATGCTGTTTTGAAAATATCTCTCTCCACAATTCTCAGCTGGTGATATCCTGATCGAAGGTCAATTTTAGAGAATATGCGTGCGCCCGCTAGCTGATCGAATAAATCATCAATGCGCGGCAGAGAGTATTTATTCTTAATTGTCAACTTATTTAGTTCACGATAATCGATGCACAAACAGAGAGACTCATCCTTCTTTTTCACGAATAACAATGGAGCTCCCCAAGGTGAAGTACTCGGTCTGATAAATTTCTTATCAAACAATTCTTGCAATTGCACTTTCAATTCTGCTAATTCTTTTGGCGTCATCCGATACGGAGTCTTTGCCACATGAGCAGCTCCTTCAATCACTTTAATTTCAAATTCAACTTCTCTGGCTGGAGGTACACCAGACAAATCTTCTGGAAATACATTAACGTATTCCCGTACTACGGACACAACCGTAATTTCTTTCTTCTCTTCGTTCACCTCTTTGATCATCACTAAAAGGGCCTCACAACCTTTCCGCACCATTTTACTGGCTTTTAATGCCGAAATCCTAATATTTGCAACTTCGCCCAGACCCTTGTAGATCATCGGACTTTCATCTGGGCATTTAAATGCCACCTCTTTTGTTTTACAGTTAATAACGGCTTCTCTGTCCGATAGACAGTCCATATCAAAGATGATATCATACTCTACCAGCGGTAGGACTCCAACATCGGCTTCAATTTGCTTACCGTTAAAAGACAACGAGACCACGACTCGCTCTTACGTCATCAGAATCGTATTATTCGGTAGCAGCACGTTCACTGGTTTGATAACTTGATATGGGCGTGTATGAATTGAATCGAGAATATATGAGGAAACAAAAGAGTGTCTAGCAATCGTATCAAATAAAACTCTCAATATTTGATCATGAACATGCAACATACCTGTCACAACAGTATCGTCTGCTTTCGCCTCTTGCTGACCGAGATTGAAAGCTCGGGCCTGAATCAGACTCTCTTCCCTGGCCCCTTCAGCGGGTGCCGGTGCAATCGACTCCCCTTTCTTGGAAGTCCCAATGTGATACATCTTCTGGGTCGGTAAAGCTGGGGCTCCCCTCATACTTTCATCCTTTTGTAGCTTTGGACAATCTCTTCGACGATGGCCCGGTTGGCGACAGTAAAAGCAGACTCCGGTCAAGCATTCCCCTCTGTGCATCTTGTCACACTTAACGCACTTTGTAGATGTTGATTGGAACACTTGGGTGCTCACTGTCGATGTCGCTTGTTGCCGTTTGTTCTTTTTCCACGGGGCTTCACCTGTTCTGCCCGATTTATCCTAGCTAGCACCCTCTTTGAACCTCTTTCTCATCTCCATCCTCCTCTATCTCTTTTCATTGTCCAGCTCGACTAATCGAGACTTCTCCACCAATAGCACATAATCTGTAATGTCAAACGGAACCACTGAAGCACGACTATCATCCCGCAACCCTTCATGGAACCGTGAAGATCGAGCTTCCTCTGTTGCCACTGCGCACTCTGCATAATATGCTAAGCTGGAGAATTCCGCTTCGTATTGCAGGACAGAGCGATTTCCTTGCACCAAGCGCAAAAACTTCTCCTGCAGTTGCCTATTTTCTGTCCGCGGCACGAACCATTTTGTAAACTCGCGAACAAACTCTGTCCAAATCACGTTCGCCAAACCTCGAGTCTGAAACTTTCCTTTCATTAAGTTCACCCACCATCGCTTAGCCTCTCCCTCCAGATGAAAAACAACCAACTCCACTTTCCTCTCCGCCGGGCACCGTATAGTATCAAATATCGTCTTAATCCGTAAAATCCAATCTTTCGTCTCGATCGGGGACAAACCATCTCAAAAAGTCGGCGGTTTCAATTCGAGGAATTGCGTCATATCAATATCAATCAGGCGAGGCTGCTGCAGTTCCACAAATGCTGGAGGAGGCACAGCTGGCACAACCGAGGGTACGACAGGAGGAGGCACAACTGGAGGGGTGTCCTGAACCAGCCTAATTGCTGCGGCGATGGCTGGGGCAATATCATCGATATGCACTGAGGGAGACTGTTGCCCACTCACACTTTCCTCAGACGTGGAGTCCCTGGAGATCTCAGGTTCATTAAGAGTCTCGCGCATCTTGCGGCTCGAATACACTTGAAACGTTTCCTGAGGGTAAACATGGAACAGTTCAGTATGTTTGGATATTCAAATCTCATTGTTGTGAATTATGCTTCATTCTGGTACTTTCTGCATTACACGCACCACGAGAAATCTCCCTCTGATACCACTTAATTGTAACGGCCCAAAATCCGTCACAATTTAAATCTTCATTTCGAGCTGGTTTCTTACAAGTAAACGTGCAACAGTTATAATAAAAAGTGTAGCAGGTGAAAACATAAAACCACATGTCATACTGAATATATACATTGTCCAAATGAAAGTACATGTACAGAACGTCTAAACTACAATATTTAAAAATGTACTAGTAGACGGATATGCTAACCCGGGGACGAGTCACGTCTTCAACTGATCTTCGAACTGACTCTACCTGAGTCCGTCTAGCGGGGTCTGCTACGCTAGTTCTCGGTTCCTATAAAAGAAATCGGGAACCAGTTCGTTTTGAAAACTAAGTGAATTCCTTACCCTTACCTGCAGCTTCGCACTGCAAGCAGACAAGAGAGTCAACAACAATCAAATCTATATCAGTATAATCATGTTTTTAAGCTAGAAAAAAGTATAATCAACAATTCTCTATCTGATATCAATTCATATTTCGTTCGTTCGTGATTCATTTCTCAAAATGCTGAGGGTCATTCAAATTTCTCTAACATCTGGGTCCATCGACCCTTCATATCAATATCCTCTTTAGGGCGCTCACACGCGCAGCAGGCTTCAACGCCTCCTAAATTGGATTCATATTCTGTAGGAGTTCTACCCCTCTCACGAGGTGTAGGAGTCTGAAGCATCCCCCCTACTAGGCCGACCCTTAGCATTTCGATGCGTCGACGCGTTCTCGATTTCATTTATTTCAATTCTGAATCATTTTCTTCAATTCATTTCAGTTCGTTCAATTCAATTCAAAAATAGAATCTATTTATATTGGGTTCCACTCAGAGTTCTATCGCCCGCTAAGCCACGTTAGCGTGTTCAGTGATTTATATTTTCAATGATATCAAATATTTAAAGAATAATTAGCTTATCAGGTTTATAAAAAGAATGGTAAGGACTCACCCCAACTTTTCCTTTGCCCTTGTCCCTCGTATGATTCTCGTCGCGTCTATCGCCGGACGCCGTGCTCTGCAGTATCAATAAATTATTTACTTTAGGGTTGCGCTATAAATAGATACGAGCGGATTCCTACGACTGCCACAACTACGACCTATAGGAGTTGTCTAGGGAAGGACTAACGTGTGTGACTCAAAACGAAGGTGACTCAAAACGAAGGTGCATCGTTCAATCAACAAAGGTTTCATATGCGCATAAAAAATAATTCAAGTTGCTCCTACAGACAGCCGCAAGGGTCTCCACAATGGCAACGTCAAGGGCTGCGAATGACAGCTTCAATTAAAGTATAAATTTCATCTAAGACAGCCGGCCAGTCTAGGTAACACCCAAACAAACAGCAGTCGGCCAACATAAGACAGCCCCCCATCAACAAAAATCGGCCAGCACAAACACAACCCCCAACAACAGCAGCCGGTCAGCACAAACAAAACCCGCAACCACAGCAGCCGGCCAACACTTACAAGGAAAGCAAAAAAAAAAAAAACAAAACTCCAAATCTAAAACTTTGGTTCTCAAATTAATTCAAAATCATAGATTAAGACACAAAAAAGTTATATAGGAACATTTCATATGCTTTTCATTAACATAAAGCACCAAAAATCTTAACCCTAGGTTTCAAACCCTCTCCAATCTATACCATAACTTCATACAAGAAGAGGGAGGATTGAAGAGAAAGATTATCTTCCTAAAGAAGAAGAAATCGTGCGAAACAAAAGAGATTTGAGGCGGCTAGAGTGATCGACGCGACAACTGCTTCTGTCGGGTTCGTTCCGTCGAAGATGAAGAAGAAAGAATACAGCATAGTGTTATATCACGGGAAAGTCCACCGCCTAACCCAGACAGTCAGTCACACCACCGGTACAACCGGTTTCAAACAGTGCACAGCCACAGCCACACACACACCCAGCCGGTCCACCATCAAATGTCATACATAAACCCCAATCCAAACTAAGCCCAAGTTCAATTAAGCTTATATAAAATCCGGTCAACGCAAGTCATTCAAAATTAAACGAAAACGAAACGACTGTCGTAAAATCAAACGAAAAATCTGAACATCAAAATTAACGTGCGACGTCGAATCGACAATGAAATCCATTTTTCATCATCGGGGATTATTTACATAGTTTTTATATTGCGAATATAGATGTATATATATTCGGATCTTACATGCGATCTCTTTAAAATAAATGTGGCGCGAAGGTATTCACGAGCTAATTTCCAACAAAATAAACGGTCAAGGCTTCACACACGAACGTAAACGCTATCACACGAACATACAACGCCATGAAACTAATTCCACAGACGCAGAAATACGGTGCCAGACATTCGCATGTAAGAAAATACGATAATGCAGGAGATGAAATTAACTTGGGGCAAGCTCTAAATAATTAACTATTCAATTAAAATCTGAGCATAAAAATAACGATTGGTGTTAGGGTGCAAGACGAGAGGAGAAGTATACCACAAGTAGAGGAACAACAACTGTGCATGAAATCGCCCCAAGCACGGAATTGCCAGGATTCCCCAAGATGGTTGGCTTGAGCAAACAAGAGTGATATAACTTCCAAGCACCCGTCGGGAAGCAGGAAGGCGTCAGAGCTTTGCTGGGGAATGGTTGGCGGGTCTGCTGCACGGAGGAAGGGTGGTCGGCACCGGCAGCGAATGCTGGAGGGACGTTCGCCGGAGAGAGGAATAACCGGATGCCTTTGAATGGGTCGTTGATGTACTGGGTGGTCGTGGAGGACGCGGTCGACCTGGTTGGAGAGTTCCAGAGCGGTTCGAGCGACAAAAAAACTGTAGAGGGTTTGATCCGCTTCAGGAATGGAAGTGGAGTGCACGCCGGCTCCCGGGAAGGACTCCAGGGGCAGCACCGGAGCCGGACGGGGAAGGGGAGAGTGACTGGAGCTGGTGTCGAGCTTGCAAGGGCGGCGCTGGGTGAGAAATCGAGCGAGACCTAACGGTTTGATCAATTTCTATTCCAGCCGCCTGATAAGAGTGGGGGAGGGTTTGTTTTTAAAGGGATAGGTTTAGGGTTTTGATAAATTGGCTATTGACAAATTTGTTAACATGTGACTATTGTTTTTTTAATAAACGCAGATTTTGAGTGGTGGAAAAAAGAACTTGGAGGGGATTATCTAAGGGCAGGAGCCGGCTAGACATAGGGGAAAATATATTTTAAAATGTTTAATTACCTAAGGCTTGCCCGAAATTAATCTACCTCCTAATTAACAAACCTATGCATTTAGTGTCTCGTTGGCCGGTCACACCAACGAGCCAAACCAAAACTTGCGCGAACTCGCGCGATACAAAATTACATCAAAAGCGCTAATAACATGCGCGACAAAACATAATCATCCAACTATGTGCGAAGACATGCGCGGCAAAAGGAAAAATACATGTGCAATAACAAAACTAAAAAGATTGGCTATTGGCAGATTCGTTAACATGTGACTATTGTTTTTTTAATAAACGCAAATTTTTAGTGGTGGCAAAGAGGACTTGGAGGGGATTATCAAAGGGCAGGAGCCGGCTAGACATAGGGGAAAATATATTTTAAAATAATTAATTCCCTAAGGCTTGCCCGAAATTAATCTACCTCCTAATTAACGGACCTATGCATTTAGGGTCTCGTTGGCCGGTCACATCAACGAGCCAAACCAAAACTTGCGCGAACTCGCACGATACAAAATTACATCAAAAACGCTAATATCATGCGCGACAAAACATAATCATCCAACTAAGCGCGAAAACATGCGCTACAAAAGGAAAAATACATGTGCAATAATAAAACTAAAAAGATCCGTTGCAGGTTGCATCAAGAGTCCACATGTTAGGCGCTGCTCATTGATTTTCCGTAGTTCCCACAAAAGCATTTTCGAGGAACTTCTTCATTACCTCACACAACGAAATATTTCATCTTGACAATTATAGAGGTTGTCTAGGGATCTTCGCTAGCGGTCCTGGAGACACAGTTTGTGAAAAATTTGTCCATCCCTAAGATGTTGAAAATCCTTAATGCACATAATTGAAGGCACTTTGGGATTCTCCCTAGCTTTATTTTTTGAGTACTATATGGGATTTTCACGGATACTAAGAATTTTCTTTATCCATTTCCTAGACTGTATGCAGAAATCTTCTTGACTGCCCAAAACTTCGAGAGTGTTACGGGATTTGGGAGGAAAACTGAGTGCCTCATATTGAGGTATCACCCTTTATTTATATCAAAATGAATAACATAACTGCAGCGGTACATGATGTGAGACTAATGTAAATGCGTCTAATAACACGACAAATAACACTCCCCCTCAAGTTGGATCGTGGGAACTTCTCAGACCCAACCTGTTACATATATAGTTCATTCTAGTCCCTGTAACCCCTTTCGTAAGAATGTCTGCAACTTGGTCACCGATTTTCACATGCTTTAGAGAAATAAGGCCTTCTTCATACTTCTCTCCAACAAAGTGGCAGTCGACCTCTATGTGCTTCGTGCGCTCATGAAACACATGATTAGTGGCTATCTGGATTGCAGCTTGATTGTCACACCACAAAGGAGTGAGATCTTGAATGAGATACCCAATTTCACAGAGAATCTGCCTCACCCACATGAACTCAGCAACAGTGTGGGATATAACCCGATATTCTGTCTCTGCACTAGATCTGACAACTGTGGTTTACTTCTTGCTCTTCCAGGAGATGAGATTACCACCCATAAAGACAATGAATCCCGTGGTTGACTTTCGACTGGCTAAGCATCCTACCCAATCAGAATCACTGTATGCCTCTAGATTGGAATGATCTCGATTCTTGTACGCAATTCCCAAACCAGGATCCTTCTTCACATATCTGACAATCCGAAGAACAGAATCCCACTGAGACATAGTTGGGGTCGTCGTGAACTGACTGACCTTACTTACCGCGCAAGCAATGTCTGGACGAGTCATGGTAAGGTAGTTTAATTTTCCAACTATTCGACGGTACTTCTCTGGTGAATCAAGCAGTTTGCTTTCGGCATGAAGACTCTTTTCTCCTGGTTCCAGTGGGGAATCCATATGGCCACAGTTAGTCATCCCAAGGTCAGATAGAAGATCGAGAGCATATTTGCGTTGGCAGATAAAGAGAGAGTGGTCATCTTGAGTCACCTCAATCCCAAGGAAATACCGCAATGTGCCCTGATCTTTTATTTTGAAATTAGAGTGTAAGAATGCTTTGAGATTTGATATCTCTTTAGAGTTGCTGTCTGTGATAACAATATCATCAACATATACTAGTAGCAGAATAGTACCAGTCGAGGAGTTCTGATAGAAGAGAGACGAGTCTTTAGTACTCTTGGTAAGCCCGAACTAGGTAACAACGGTACGGAACCGAGCAAACCAAGCCCGAGGGGATTGCTTCAATCCATATAGGGAGGCGATGAGACGACACACCTTGGTACGCTCTCCCTCAGCAACGAACCCAGGTGGTTGCTCCATATACACTTCTTCATCCAGGAGCCCATGGAGAAAAGCAGTATTGATATCCAACTGGTGTAATGTCCACTGGTGGAAGGTGGCGAGAGAATGTAGGATGCGAAGAGAGGACATCTTCGCAACAGGAGCGAATGTTTCGTCATAGTCCACGCCATAAGTCTGAGCATAACCTTTGGCAACCAATAGGGCTTTCCGACGGTCCAGAGAGCCGTCCGTATGCACCTTGACAGAGTAGATCCATTTGCATCCAATTGCCTTCTTGCCGGAAGGTAAGGGAACCAGGTCCCATGTATGATTCTGTTGGAGAGCGTTCAATTCATCATGCATGACTGCCATCCAACTAGGATGAGCCTTAACCTCCGCCACGGTAGAGGGTAGACGATATTGATCAAGAGTCGAGTGCAGCACTATATGAGATGCAGACAAGCCATGGTACGAGCTAACATAGAGTGGCTGCTCCCGACATGCCCGAACTCCTTTTCGGAGTGCAATTGGAACCTCTGGGCTGGGTGGCGTGATGGTAGTAGGGGCAGTAGCAGGGTCTTCCGGAGGAACAGTCGTCGTATCATCGGTAACCAAGGTAGGCTGAGATGGTGGCACCACTGTACTATCAGAAGAGCGACGAGAGTAAACCTGCCCCCACAGAGGGGAGAACACATCAGTTGGTGAAATGAGAGCAGGGTCATGCCTAGGGACCAAGAGAGTATCAAGAGAGGGATCAGGATGGGAGGATCCAGGAAAGGGATACGGGTCGGTCTCCCGGAAGACGACATCAGAAGAAAGAATGTATCAGCGGAGATCAGGAGAGTAACACCGATATCCTTTAGTGGTCCGAGAGTAGCCGAGGAAGATGCATTTGAGGGCACGAGAATCAAGTTTGGAGACAGAGGGACGAGCGTCCCGAACATAACAAACACACCCAAAGACCTTCAAGGGAAGGGGGTGACCGTGATGGTCAGGATAGAGAGTGTGGTAGGGTGTCTCCCTCTGAAGGATGTGAGTGGGAAGATGATTAAGATAGGCAGTCGGGCGTACGACATCACCCCAGAAGCGGTTGGGTACGTGTCTGTGGTGAAGGATTGCCCGGGTGACTTCAAAGAGATGCCGATTTTTGCGTTCGGCAACACCATTCTGTTGAGGGGTAGCCGGGCAGCTAGTTTGGTGGATGATGCCTTTGTTAGAAAGAAAGAGGGACATGGATTGAGACAGGTATTCCCGGTCATTATCAGTACGGAGACACTTAATACAGACAAAAATTGAGTAAATATTTCATTACAGAAATACTGAAAAATAGAAGGTAGCTCAGAACGATTTTTCATTAGATACACCCAAGTTGTACGAGAAAAATCATCAATGAAAGTGACATAATACTTGTGCCCCTAACAACGTAGGAACAGGGCACAATCCCCAAATATCTGAATGAAGTAAATCAAAAGGTGCAGAAACACGAACATCAAGACGAGGACTATAACTAACTCTGTGGAATTTAGCAAACAAACAAAACTCATAATTGAGATGAGAAACTTTCCCAAACTCCGGATACAGACGACGCATGACCTGCATAGACGGATGACCATGACGATAATGAAGATCCAGGAATTCGGTGGAAGCTGCGGAGCAAGCAAGGTGGGCGACTTCATCCAGGACATAGACACCACCACACAGTTTCCCTCTACCAATAATACGGCTCGTCGACTGTTCCTGAAAAATGCAACCAGAAGAGGTGAATATAGCAATACAATTCAAATTAGTTGTCAGCTTACTAATAGACAAGAGATTGTAGGCAGATTGAGGGACAAGCGTCACTGAGGAGAGTGGCATGTCAGGTGTCACATTGCAGCTACCAAACCCAACGATAGGTACAGTGGAGCCATCTGCAACAGTAATCGAGGCTCCACTATGAGGTTTGTATGAGTGTAAGATACCTGAGGAACTAGTCAGGTGATCAGAAGCACCAGAATCAGCTAGCCACTGGGCCGGCCGTTGTGAGGTACAAGCAGGCTGAATGGTTTGAGCCATAACTGCACTAGGAGTCGGTGAGTCAACGTGTAGAGCCTGCATACGCCGATAATCATCTTCGGATATTTCAACAGTGCGCGATCCCAGAGGTATAACAGTGGAGTCAGCCATGTGTGCTGACCGAGGTGGAGGAGGTTTGGAGGCTCATTCTGGCTTCCCATGAATTAGCCAACATGTATCCTTTGTATGTCCTCGACGCCAGCAATGGGCACAATGTCGCGTGTCTGAGTCACGACCACGACCAGAGCGGCCCCCCCCCCCCCAACCTCCTCGTGCGGCAAGAGCCATCGACTCGCCGGAAGACGTATGTAGAGCAGATGACGAGATACCTATAGAACCAGCCTTAGTAAGCCGATGGTACACACTAGCAGTCTGAAGTGTAGTAGGACTGACGGGCATTTCAGTCTTCGTTGTGGAGAAGTGAGGATCCAATCCATTCAATAGCCACAAGAGCACAAGGTGTTCACGTTGAGCCTGATGCCCTTCCCGGGTAGAGGGAATCTCCCAAAGATCCAAGATCTCATCGGCGAGAACCTTCCATTTGGCAAAGTACTCAGTAATAGGACGCGCGCCTTGGCGTAGTTCAGCGATCTTGGGGAAGAGTTCACCAAGACGAGAGAGGTTGTTCGCCTGAGAAAACATCATGTGAAGAGTGTCCCATAGTTCCTTGGTGTTGTCGTAGTTCTTGCACATTTGCTGGACGGAGGGATCCATAGAACTCAGGAGAAGAGCAAAGATGCAACAATCATCACTATACCAGTCGTCATGTTTGATGCTCCCCAGTCTCCACTGCATGAGTTGGGAGATGAGTAAGATGGTGTGTATGGCAGATGCCTGCAAGAGACATAGTAACCCCCTTCTTCCATAACTGAAAATTGGAGGAGGTAAGGATCGTAGTTGCAATCCTCGCGTTTGGAGGAAAGGAGTTAGGGGAATCCCCGGAGGGAACCGGCGGTGGGGCGGTACTTGTTACAGAGGAATTCATGGCCCAGAACACCGGAGCAGGAGCAGCCGAAAGGGAGGAACGGTAGAGACAACGACAGTAGAAGCCGTAGGAGAGGTAGCGACATTAGAAGCCGCAGGAGAGGCAGCGACAGTAGAAGCCGCAGGAGTAGAAACCTTCCGACAGAGGCAGCGACGGTTGAAGCCGCAGGAGGCGGCGCTGGTAGGGGCTACGGGAGGCAGCAGGCGCTGATAGGAGTGTTGACTCATCTATGGTAGACGACCGACATCACCTCGCTGCGGAGGCATGCCGTCGTCGTGTCCGTGAGACGAGCAGAAGCGATCGACGCTGGTATCGAGCCGAGCGGGAGCGGGAGCGAGAACGATCAGGACGGAGCGGGAGCGGGATCGAGAGATAGAAATTAGAGTTTCTTTCGCTCTGATACCATGTTATGGGATTTGGGAGGAAAACTGAGTGCCTCATATTGAGGTCTCACCCTTTATTTATATCAAAATGAATAACATAACTGTAGCGGTACATGGTGTGAGACTAATGTAAATGCGTCTAATAACACGACAAATAACAGAGAGAAAATAAAAGACTGGTGATCTTCTCAGTCATCTCCTACAAGGAGGTAGTTTTCAGCGTAAACGTTGCCCAATGATTCTTATCCATCTATTTTTGAGGTTGAGCAGATTGAGATTTCCCCAGTGTTGGAGTCAATTATGCAAGGGTCCGTTCAGATATTTGGAATTGAAATTGGGAATTGGAATTGTGGCAACAGAATTCTAATTCCAGTATTCGGATGTTAGGAATTTCCTCGGAATTGGAATTGGTCCAATTCCATGCAATTCAATTTTGTACTATGACCAATTCTTAAGGGTAAAGACAGATATTTCATGGAATTCAGTTTTTTACAATGCCCGTCGTCGCCCGATCTCACCGTCGTCGCCCGATCTCACCGTCGTCGCCCGATCTCACCGTCGCTGTCCGATCTCACCTCCGCCACTCGATCCCGCCTCCGCTGTCCGATCCCGCCGCGGCCGCCCGATCCCGCCGCGGCCGCCCGATCCCGCCGCTGCCGCCCGATCCCGCCGCGGCCGCCCGATCCCGCCGCTGCCGCCCGATCCCGCCGCGGCCGCCCGATCCCGCCGCGGCCGCCCGATCCCGCCGCGGCCGCCCTATCCAGCCACGACCTCCCAATCCCGCCGGCTGCCTGATCCCGCCGTCGCTGCCCGATCTCGCCGTTGCCGCCCGATCTCTCCGCCGCTTCTCGGTCTCGCCACCGCTCACTGTCGCCGCCCTGCCCGATCTTGCAGGCATGAGAAAAGGAAGAAATTTTAAATCAATTCCAATTCCAATTCTAGAAATCCATCCTGCAGCCGAACAACTGCATTGGAATTCAGACCAATTCCAATTCTCACAGGAATTGGAATTGGATGAATTCAAATTCTGCAATTCCAATTCTTGTGATCCGAATGGACACTAATAGATTTTAGTACTCACGTTTCTTTTTAGGATCTATTTTATTTTAAATCCTGCACTCTAAATAGTGAGACACCATCCCTCTTTCCTATCTCAGGGCTTCTATAAAGAGGTCTTACACACTTATTTTTATAAAATTCTATAATGAGATCTTACATTATCCTTTTTCTGGGCCTCTTTAATGAAGTATTGTGTGTGCGTTTCTAGGACCTCTATATTTGAGGTCCCACACATTTATCCTTGGGACCTCTTTAGTCTTTACTTGCTGTCTCGCTACTATGCTATCAGGAGCTCTTTATTTTGCCATTGTACCTATTTAATCTGCCCATGAACATAAATTCTTGTGTGCATATGCAACTAGTTAATCACACACAATTTTGATCAATTTTGTAATTGATCCCACTTCGCCTTACCTTCTTAGTGGTAGATGGATGGTTTCACGGTCGCCCATCTTCTGAAAGAACGTGAATGACTCCTCTTAAATTAATAGAGGAAATATAAACCCTCCTCTCTTTATAGACAGACAGAGAAAGTTTGAGATCTCTCTAGAGAGAAAATTAAGGATTTCAGAGAGAGAGACCTAGAGAGGAGAGACACTCCAACGAAGCAGAAATTGTCGGTTCCTTCTCTGAAATTTGGAGCAATCCAGCTCCCAACTCCTTTCTATTTATCTAGTCAAAATCCCGCACAATCATGTGAATTTCTCTTCCATGAACTAAATCCACGTTTGAGGGAATTTAATTCATCTACCTCTCTACCATCCTAATTCTTTTGAGGATCAAGTAACTTCCTTAACAAAACTTAGCTTCATTTAAATACATGGATGTGTCTTCCAAATTTTTTTGGGGTTTTCACCTAAGCAATTGTACTCAACACGTAATTGTTGAAGAGAAGTTCATACCCTCTTCGACACTACCCAGCCTTCTTCCATATGCCCAAACCTTCTCACCACCGCGTCTCTAACCTTCGATAGCGCTTCACTAAACTCCCACATCCTCCAATCCAGCCATAAGTCACTGCCATCACTCTGATAACATGTCTTCCATCACTCTGATAACTCATATTCCATTACTCACAGTGCTTATTTCATTAAGAGTACCTAGATCTTTGCTGGTATGACCTCCGTTTTTGCTGCAGGCAGCTTTACTCACCCACAAACAAATGCCCACGTAAATATTTGTGCACGTTGGTTGGCACTTGGCACCGAATATGAATACATTAGCATTGCATACTTCGATGCATTTGAGCTCAAGGATGGATCACCCTGACTCAACCTTGATGGCATGGTCAATTACATGCCAGTGAAGTATTGATACAAATAAGCACCTTCAGTGGGCGTATATTCCCCATTGACCCCTCTCCCCCTCTCTCTCACAAGAGATCTATGCTCTGCTCCTCTGAAGTCTCTTATTATCTTTTTAGTTTGCATTTCTTACATGATGTGCAGCCTTGTAACATTTTGATAAATAAAATGATGTTAGTCATTCCCTCCCATAAGGAGGTGGGATGAGTCCTAGTGTTTGAAAGTCTTGTCTACTCTCTAGAGAGTTCTTAGAAGGATCTAGCCTTGAAGAACGTGGGCACATGCATACCTCACAAATTTTATCCCTTGATTTTCTGGATACAAATTTGAGCTTGTATCATGAGGGCAATCATAAGGTCATATCCCATATCTTGATCAACCAATTGCATCTTTCCTTCAAACCAGCTTGCGGGTTCTTCGTCTTCCTTGTAGAAGGGCGCTGCTCTCAAATTGATGGGCCGTACAAAGAGATTCCAAGTGAACCGTTGATACGTATACGCACTTGTGCAGACTACCCAAAGACACATACACCTTTTTTTTCCACGTGTCCCAACTTACGCGGGCCCTTGACACTCATCCAGCTCAACCTCAACTTCCAACTGAACTCGTAAGGGACAAATCCATCACCTTCCAGCCCAAAGAAGTTTTACACACCAGACAATCCATCACAACTTACAAGTAGTCGACTGAGAAGAACTCGTTGAATTGGATGACACACCTGAGAACAGCTCAATACTGATGGAATAAAAAGATCTAGTATGCCAATTCCTTAACTTTTGCATTGAGGACAAGATAAATTTCCGAGGGCCCATTATTATGTAGGGTCGGGAGAGCCCACCAGGAAAAGCAGGCAGATCAATTGAACCGTGTGGAGCATGTAGACCGTTGAAGGTCTACTCAAGCAGAGGTTGGAATGACACTTTAAATTGGCAGTAAGGCCTTGGAGCTTAGTACTCATGTTTTTTAAATTTGAATGGATCATTTAAATGCTTGTGTTCTTGTATTAATTCCTAGCATTGAAAGTTATGTGTGGTTGGCCTATTTTTAATGGTAGAACTTGTAATAGTCTAGCACAACGTTTTTAAGATCGCGATTTAGATCGTAAGATCGTCCGATCTTACGATCTTACACAGACGACCGATCCACGTTCTACGTGGGATCGCCGGGACACTAAGATCGTTAGGATCGCAGGGTAAGATCGTAAATCGGTAGGATCGCCTGGCGCATCGATCCTAAAATCCGGCATAAGTAAATTTCCCGATCCCGCCGCTCATTAATTCTTCCCAATCTGTCGTTCTAGGTCATCCCGGCCCCGATCCGTCGCAGCAGGTGTCGACGTCTTCTGCAGCAGGTGTCATCATCATCATCATCTTCTTCTAACTGGTTTTTTTGCAGGTGCTCCATTTTTTTGGCCTTATCGGCGGTAGTTGTTGTACGATCGACTATCGATACTTCGATTTACCCATCTTTCTAACCGATTTCTTCATCATTCGTTCTCAGTTGCAGTATCCCTACTCGAAAGTTTTTCTCCTAGGCTGGTATAATATCAGATCCCACCTAAACCGATTTTTATCCTTATTGTTCTTTGTGCTTGGTATATTTGTTTGCTTACAGATTATTCAGATCCTACATTCTTTTGTTAGACTTTATGATGTAGATTTAGTTTTAAATTTTGATTCATTGTTATCTAGATTTTTTTATGGTTCAAGATTTAGGAAATATGGTTAATACATATACATAAATCCAAATATGGTCAATACTCTGAAGTTCTTAGGTGCACACAAAGAGAAGAAATCGCTTAAAACAAAAGACCATGAATGATGTCATTTTTGTGATGACAAATTCAAGATTGGGCAAAATGAAAAAAAAGAGTACAGATAATTTAAATTTTGATGATATCCCTTCAGATGATGAGTGAATTGTTGAAGATGATGATGAAGACAATCTGAATGATCTTGAGGACACTTATGAAGTAGATGCTCCAAATGAAGCAGAGTTGGATACTCTTGATTTTATTGAAGAACTTGCTGCAGCCGCAGGAGAGGAAGAAGAGCAAGTGATGGTTGAAGGAGAGGAAAATGCTTTTGGGGAAAATTTGAATTTTGACTTGAGTGATTTTATTTAAAGTTGAATTGAACACTTTTGAGTTTGTCTTTTTGGAATATTATATTTTGATGTGATGGTATGATATGTAATTATGCATTAATT
This sequence comes from Platanthera guangdongensis, assembly GCA_039583875.1. Lineage (NCBI taxonomy): Eukaryota > Viridiplantae > Streptophyta > Magnoliopsida > Asparagales > Orchidaceae > Platanthera > Platanthera guangdongensis. The sequence goes on along the minus strand of CM077156.1, from coordinate 167,503,730 downwards.
ACAATGTCTTTTATATTAATATTTGTCAAATGTTGATTGTTACATATTTCTCATGCTTTTGTTTTATATTTTTCTGATGCTTTTGTTTTATAAAAATAATTCTTCCAATGTGTATAATTTTTTTAATTTTTATTATAATACGATTTTGCGATCCGTGTCGATCATACATTTTACGATCTTAGGGATGTCCCCCGATTCTAAGTAAGATCTTGATATTCACAACCTTGGTCTAGCATGTCATTTTTGAAAAAACCATCCGACTTTTTGCTTCTCTCTAACTCTTGGTTCTTCACTCTGGGAGTCTTCAATTCATAACAACTAGTATAATATTACATATGTTAGTAGAAAATCCTGTAAAGGCCCATCAAAGGACCTCTTCCTCATGTATTAGTCTCACATTTTAAATGAGGATTTTTCTCTCTTTCTCTTCCTATATAAGTGTACTCATAATTGTATTGAGACAGGAAAAAGAATTAATAAAGAATTTTTGGTTATTCCTAAATATTCTGGGCGTTTTTCTACATGGTATTAGAGCTATCAGTCCTACACCTTTTTATGGCTCTCCTTGCTTCCTGCGGCTCCTCACATTCTATCCGCAACACTTCTCATAACCGCAGCTCTACCTGCGTCGTGCGGCCTCCCCGGTTCTAACCGCAACCCTTCCTCGCGTGGTTCCACCAACCTCTTCCCCATGCCGCCCCTTGCTTTTATAGCTACGCTCCTCCTCAGTGGGGTCCACTGGTTTAGTTGTTCGGCGCGGCCTTCTCCTCTCACCGCCGGTCTTGGTCTTCCGCGGTCTCCTCATCTCACCACAGTTCGCTGTAGTCTTCTCATCTCACCGCGGTCTATCTGGGTTCAGTTCACTGGTCTGCCCGCCAGGTCGGGACTTGCTTGCAGCCGATTGCTTCTCACAGGTCACTAGTCGCTTGTCCTAGTCGCTGGCCGCTGGTCTCTGCATGTCCACGACCTTCTTCTCTGGCTGCCACAACCTCTTAGCTCGCATCCTCCGAAGCGTGCTCTTACACCGTCGTTGTTGATCTCAGACCACAGCTCTTGCTCTCAGATCGCCGCTTTTGCTCTCAGACCGCCACGGCTCTGCCGTCGTGTTTTTCTTCAGACCGCTGCTCCGCAGGTCTCCAAGTCGCAGATTGCTCCCCTTGCAGCAGCCACAGCTTCCCCAGTCCGCCGCTGTCCAGGCCGCCATTTCCTGTTCGCAGATTCGTCAGGCCACCACAGCTCTCCTCACCAGTCTGTGTTTCTTCAGGCCGCCACAGCTTCCTGTTCGCAGATTCTTCAGGTTGTCGTAGCTCTCCTAACCGCATTTTTCTAGTCGCAATTGTTTCTTTCTCTGGACGCGTTCTCAGTCCGCACCTCAGTCCACTTTTGTCTTGCTTGTCGTCTGATCGCAAGTGTCCCTCTTGCCGCCGCTGAGCTTGATGGCATCTCCAGAAGCGTCTTCTTTTCCTGCCCGTGCGGCTATGCCTGTTCCTGAGGTCCGTGATGAGTTGCGAATCACCACCATTTCTCTTAGTAGGAAGAAAAATTTTGTTGAGTGGGTGCACTCGGTCCGCCGGATTCTTCAGACGAAGGGTCTCCTGTACCAACTGACTAAGGATACTCCCGCTCCTATTGATGACTGACTACGTGATGGTGGCCGTGTTCAAACTTTGGCTCCTCAACTCACTGGATTGCGAACCCTACCGTATGATGATATATCATGAGACGGCCAAGACAATGTGGGATGAGCTCCATTTTCTTTACTCTGGCAAGGACAGTCTCCAACACTTGTTTGACATCATCGTCGATCTTCAAAACCTTGACTCAGGCAGTGCAGGGGTTGTCCCTTGTATCTCCACTAGTCCATGCTGGATAGTGGATTCAGGTTCTACTCACAATGTTGTAGATGTTGGATGACGGGTTCATGTCGGTTTGAGTTTGAAATGTCGGATGTCGGATTGCGGGGGTTATATCAAAGATATTTTACAATGTCGGATTTTAATATTTAAATAAATTTATTCATATATATTACACAGTTTCTATAAATATGTATAATTGCATGCATAATATAAGTTATAAATTACACAATAAACATATATACAAATAGTGTATGTTTATAAATTACACAAGAAAGAGTCATATACCGCAATAAATAATATAAAGATCACTAAATGAGAGCTAGATGAGAAAGTAGTCGTTAGTAGACTTAGTGAGATGCTCAAAATGAAGTACAAAACAAATTATTTCTGTTTGGTCTCCTCAAAAGGGACAACCCAGTGCACAAAGCATCCCTGCACAGTAAGGGTCTAAGGAAGGATCCCACCACACGGGTAAAATGTAGGCAAACCTTATCTTGCATTTCTGCAAAAGGCTGCTTGCAGAACTCGAATCCGTGAGCTTAAGGTCACACGACAACACCTTAACCGGTATTTGGTCTCTTCAAAAAATGAAATTTTTTTTTGTAATACTCTCGACGAGATATCGGTCGCGAAATATCGCCTGATATATCGGGTTAAACGGATATATCGGGCAATATTTTCAAAAACAACATATTTGTTTAAAATATCGATGTCGTTGCGTTTTATCCTCAAAACCTTTGTGTCGGCCGACATGTACAACACCGGCTACTCACCATATCACTTCGTTGAAACCACCTCAATGTTTGAACTCTCCACATCCCAAGTTTGTCACTGTAGCAAATTGTAACAACCCGGTTTTGTTTTAGGTTGTGATAATGATAATAATAATAAAACCCCTAACCCTCCATTCCTACTTAACCCGAGAATCAACACCCCCCCCCGATATATTTCTCTCCCGCTAGGCCTTTCCGATCCCGCAAACCCGTCTCCCGCAGGTCGCGCCGCATGCGTCGCTCCCTGCTGCTGCCGACGCCTTCCCTCTTATCGTGTCCTCCAGCTTCTCCTCTCGCTCTGCTCGATGCCTTCTTTGCCTCCCCAAGCTGACATCTCCTCCGGCTCCTCCCTCCATGGCTGATGCCGCTTCTGCTCCTTCCTCTCCAGATTTCCGCCTCCTCCCGTGCTCCATTTCTCTGGCCGACGACTCCAACCTCAGGCTGTCGGCATCTTCTCCCTCCAGTAGCCCCCTGTCTCGCTTTCTTCTCCGTTTCCGAAGGTTGACTGCTTCAGCTTCTCCTCAATAGGGCCGGCAGTCCCTTTCCTCCTCCCTCTTCTTCGTCGATTTGACCGCGGATTTCCAGAAATGACTGGGGTTTGAGTTCCCTCTCCTCCTTGAGGCCGGTTTTGACTCCTTTTTGGTAAGAATCTTGCTCCTTCACCCTTAATCAAAATTTGCTTGACTCCTAAATAATTTTTGATGCTCCAAATTTGCATATATCTTGCGTTTCAGATTTTTGTCCCCCTTGTTATCATCTAACTATTGTGTATTTGTGATTTTCGGCATCGTTAGTCGCGTTAATTGACGGTTTGTGAAGGAAGTTATCTCCAAATTAGGGTTTTCCCGAGCCTAAGCGCCGCCAAGTCTTCGTTTTCGCGTGGGAATCTCTTCGCCCACCTTTGAGGGAGGTAAATTTCTTAGTACCTCTCTTATTTGAATCTTGCGATAATTTATTTCTTGTGCTAACGTTAGGGTTTTTGATAACTCATTGTCGTATATGGTGGTGCTTCAGCAGGTCTGATATTAAGTTTTCCGATTTTGCTTGTGCCGCAATTTGGTCTCCTCCGTCAGCTTCAGCTTCTTTCAGGAAAGTAGAGATCACTTCTCTCTTGCATGCATTGAACTTAAATATTTTGTCTGATCTTATGTTTTTATGAATCAACCTTTGATAGCTTGTTTTGTCAGTTAAATTTAAACATCGAATCTTTTATTAGACTTGTTACTATTTTGAGGTTCACATGATAGGATTAACATGAGTTGTGAATGTAAATGATGATATTTGAGTAATTGAGAGACGAGTTAGCGAATGATAGTTAATTGAATTTTCAATTTGAGAATTTGCATCTTGTTTGATGAATAATTTGAGGATAGTGAGCTTGAGTACGAGCATTAATAGATTTGAATGATCATTATTAAGGCTCCCGGTTAGGGATTTAAAGATGGTTGAGTTATGTCACGCTCGTAACGTACATACATTTGAATTGGAAGATCACACTTGAAACGAATTATGAATAACAAATATATGAATGGTGCTTCTACATCATGCTCTGTAGTGAACGCATGATTTTTTTTCTTGGAAGATAACTGTGCCCTAGAATTTGTTTAATTTTGACAAGTTCTCGATATCTTTATTCTGACACATGTCAACTTACCTCTACAATACTGGATAAATCTTTTTGATATTATGACCTTAACCCCTCGAACCCGCAAAAGTCTAAACTCACTGTTTGACTCCTTCTGTACACTAACTTGTTCTGTTTAGCTCTTTTGTTTGCTTGTCTGTTTTGGTAGCTTCGCTTCATGAGAAATTGGTACACTCATGCTTTTCTGCTTTTGTTACTATTTTATACTTTACTCTGCTCACCCCGTTTATTTTTATGTTCTGAGGCTTTTCCTTTCTGTTTTGGAATTGCCTTAGCTTTCGTGTCCGCACCGCCAGGTTCCTGAGCTCGATCTACATCAAGCTCCTGCTTTCCGCTGATTGATCTTCTAGCCGTGTCATGTTTGATGTTTTTGATTCATTTCTTTTACTGTCAGATGATTTCTTTATGTAATAATTATGAACAGTAATATATGGATAACCGCTAGGCTATTTAAATATTTATGTACTAGAACTTGAAATTTATGCATGTGCACCATCTGTTGTATCATTATTGCATGAAAACTACATTAGTGGCTTGTAAACCATAATTTTTACAAAATACGTATGCATTTAAAACTCTGAAAGCTTCCGCATAACAAAAATCAAACCGTTTTTACTAAACAATAACTATTTTAGATCTTTTTTTAGTATTTTTCTGCATCTGCCTTAGCAGACATGGATTTCCTTCCGCCCATGCCTGTGACATCACGACTCGTCTCAAAGGGCTCTCTGACTTCGGTTGAGACGGGTCGTGACACCAATGGTGACACCGCTCCTGTCTCCGGCTCTGCTGATATACTCATATACCTCTCAACCCTTCTACTTCTCTTCGCTCGACCCTTCATTTCCCGGACTCTCCGTTTAATTTACTTTTTGTTAGTTGCCTCATTGTCGATCTTGATTGCTCTGTCACCTTCACAACTTCTTCTTTTATGATGCATGATCGACGGATGCAGAGTATCATTGGTAAAGGACGACTGCACAACGTGCTCTACCTTCTTGATGTCTCTCTTACCATTCTCTCCTTTATCTCCTCTGCAGACTGACATCAACGTTTTGGACATTCTCCTCTTCAGGTCCTCAAGAAGGCTCTTCATGATGTTCCTCTTCCAGCATTTACTTGTGATTTATGTATTTTGGGAAAACAACATCGTTCATCTTTCACCCCTCATTGTACTCGGAGTACTGCTTCTTTTGATTTAGTACATTCTGATGTTTGAGGTCCATACAAAATAGCTAGTCTGTCTGGTTATCGCTATTTTATCACTTTTATTGATGATTATTCTTGTATGACTTAGTTATACTTACTTCGTGATCGCTCTGAGCTTACGCGTTTGTTCCGAGCTTTTATTCTTGAGACTCGCACACAGTTTTCCTACACCATTAAAACACTCTGAACTGATAATGCTCGTGAATACACTAGTCATGCGTTTGATAATCTCTGTTCTAAGTTTGAGATCATTCATCAGAGCTCGTGTGCTTATATTCCCCAACAGAATGGTGTGACTGAGCGCAAAAATAGACATCTTCTTGATGTTGCTCGCTCACTCATGATTCAAATGCAGGTACCTAAGACTTATTGACACTCTGCTGTTTCCGTGACATATTATCTCATCAACCGTATACCCTCCTCCGTCCTTAACTATGTTACTCCGTTTAGTCTTCTCTTCCCCTCCACAACGCCCTTCCCGCTCACGCCTCAGATATTTGGTTGTACCCGCTATGTTCATATGCTTGGCCCTTCCACTGACAGTTCACTCCTCGGGCAACAAAACATATGTTCGTTGGTTATTCCCATACACAGAAAGGGTATGTGTGCTACTGTCCCACCACCCGCAAGGTGATTATCTCCGCTGATGCAACATTTCTAGAAGACCAACCATTTTGCTCTACTCCATCCCCCCTCTTACACCACCGTTATTACCACGACCTGTCATCCCAGTTACGTCTCCCCTACCACCACTCCATCCAAAACCGGTTCCCGATCCACAAAAGCAACCTCTTCTTCGTGTCTATACTCGTCGTCCTCCTAGCTCCGCCGCCCCGCCGCCCCGCCGCCCCGCCGCCCCGCCGCAGTCGCCTTCAACCTCTGGCACTATGCGACCTGTTGATCTGGCTCTTGCCTCCACAACTCATCCCATGACGAATTATATATCCTTACATTGCCTATCCCCGACGCTTCAACACTTTGCTATTTCATTATCCTCCATCTCTGTACCTAACTCTGTGCAGGAGGCTCTCCAACATCCGGGCTGGCGGACGGCCATGGATGAAGAAATGACTGCTCTCTGGACTAATCAAACATGAGATCCGGTTTTTCTTCCTCCAGGACAGTTGCATTAGATGTAAATGGGTCTTTGTGATCAAGCAACCTCCTGATGAGACAATTGACCGTCTCAAGGCCCGTTTTGTGGCTCGTGGGTTTACTCAACAAAAAGACCTCGATTATGAGGAAACTTTCTCTTCGGTGGCCAAGTTCAACACTGTTCGTGTCCTACTCTCCTTGGTTGTACATCGACAATGACCCTTACATCAACTGGATATCAAGAATGTCTTTCTCAATGACGACCTACAAGAAACTGTTTACATGTAAAAGCCTCCCGGGTTTGAGATCACGAGGGAGTTCTGAGTTTTTCACCTCAAGAAGTCTATTTATGGTCTCAAACAATCTTCTCGAGCATGTTTTGACAAATTTAGTAGGGTTGTCTGCGAAGTTGGATTTACTCGGAGTTAGACAAATTTCTCTCCATTTACTCGTCATCAAACAACCGACACTATTTTCCTCTTAGTTTATGTCGATGACATCCTAATCATGGGAGATGATTCAAAGGGAATACAAATGATCAAACAACACATGAATTCTGTTTTTCAAAGAGAAATCTCCGGTACTTCCCTGGCCTAGAGATTGCAAGACGTCCTGATGGTCTTGTCTTATCTCAACAGAAGTACTGTCTCGACCTTCTTCAGGATGCAGAATACTTTGAGTGCACAACCGATTGATACTCCTATGAATGTCAATCACAAGCTTTGTGTTCATGCCTCTGACGCCGATCTTCTCCTTCTAAATCCTGAATACTATCGACGTTTTGTTGGAAAATTAATTTATCTTAGTCACAAGACCAAACATTTCTTTTGCTATTGGGGTTGTTGGTCGATTTATGTATTCTTCTCGAATGTCTCACCTGTAGGCTGTTTAACGCATCCTAAGATATTTGAAAATAGCCCCTGGTCAAGGGCTGGTATACAAAACCTCTTCCTCTTCTACTTCAACGTTGGTTGCATATTCGAATGCAGATTGTACAACCCCGTATTCACAGAGTGGGGGTCCTCCCGGCAGGCGCAGGACCAGATGAGTTTTATGAGCTTTTGGCCGGGGGTCTCGCCCCTGCCCGCGGCCTGGCGGGGCGAGACCGGCCAGTGGCCGGGGGTCTCGCCCCTGCCCCCGGCCTGGCGGGGCGAGACTGGCCAGTGGCCGGGGGTCTCGCCCCTGCCCGCAGCCTGGCGGGGCGAGACCGGCCAGTGGCCGTGGGTCTCGCGCCTGCCCGCGCCCTGGAGGGGCGAGACCGGCCAGTGGCCCGGGGTCTCGCCCCTGCCCGCGCCCTGGCGGGGCGAGACCGGCCAGTGGCCGGGGGTCTCACCCCTGCCCGCGGTCTGACAGGGCGAGACCGGCCAGTGGCCGGGGGTCTCTCCCCTGCCCGCAGCCTGGCGGGGCGAGACGGGCCAGTGGCCGGGGGTCTCGCCCCTGCCCGCGGCCTGGCGGGGTGAGATCGGCCAGTGGCCGGGGGTCTCGCCACTGCCCGCGGCCTGGCGGGGCGAGATCGGCCAGTGGCCGGGGTCTCGCCCCTGCCCGCGGCCTGGCGGGGCGAGACCGGCCAGTGGCCGGGGGTCTCGCCCCTGCCCGCGGCCTGGCTCGGCGAGACCGGCCAGTGGCCGGGGGTCTCGCCCCTGCCCGCGGCCTGGCGGGGCTAGACCGGTCAAGGCCGGGGTCTCGCCCTTGTCTGTGTAGTTACCATTTTTCCCTCGGGGGGAATTACCTCTTTACCCCCCGGTGTGACTGTTTTCTATTGGCACGAGGCGTATTTGGCGTAGGGGTATTGTTGACATTTTGGCCCATGGGGTTGGAAAAACTATAAATAGACCCTTAGGGGTGCCTTGAAGGGGATCACTTCTTCATTCTCTCTTCATCCTTCAAGGCACCCTAGCTCAAGCATTGACTAGGGAGGGGGAGACCTCAAAGGTCTTCCGTGTGTGAGGTGAGACCTCCGCGCTAGAGCCGAGGGTCTGTTTCTACCTTCTTGATCCTTTGGTCCGTGACGTCCTCCTGAGTGTAGTAGGTGCGAGATCACCCCTTTCTAGGGAGCCCGAACTCCACAGAGGTCATTTTTGGCTTCAACACTTTGGTGCGGTGAGCGTGGAGAGTGACCAACACAGAAGATCTCGGGAGAGTGTCATGACTGGAGGTCAAGGAGGTAGTGATGATCTCGGCGAGCTCCCCAGCCCAAGACCCTTTGTGGGGAGGTAAGAGTTCATGACCTCCATCCAATGCATCATGGAGATGCTGCGAAGCATTGCTCCTCAGGGTGGCAGCTCCAGCCCAACCCCCCAGGAGCTAGCTCCCCCCCCCCCCTCACGACGAGTCGACTCCCAAGGGTCTAGGAGAGATGACCCCAGCAGGGGGGAAGGAAGTGCACCAGGAAGAAAGCCATGGAAGGAGAGGATGGAGATGGGGTCGAGCGAGACCTCACCGGCCGGGAGTTGTTCTCCAGCTCGGCGAGTGCCAGCCTTCCATGCTAGTAGGTCGCACGAGTGGAGGCGGCGAGACCACCCCTTAGGGGGTCACCCTTCAGCGAGCTGATCATCTCAGCTCCCGTTTCCGAGGGATTCAGGGAGGCAGACATGGCTTACTATACCGGGAAGGATGACCCCGCCCAGCATCTGCAGTGGTTCGAGGATGCCGTCTCCATCAGGCCGATGACGGACGGCTTCAAGTGTCGCCTCTTTGCGATCACGTTGAAGGAGAAGACAAGAGACTGGTTTCATCAACTCCCTCCTAGGTCGATCTATGGGTTCGAGGACTTGAGCCGGAGCTTTCAGCTTCGCTTCTCCACCTCAAAGAAGAGGAAGAGGAGTCCTGAGTCCATCTTCCTGATAAGGCAAGGGGCCGAGGAGTCGCTGGTCCGTTACGTTGACAGGTTCCAAGAGGAGATCCTGGAGGTCCAAGAGATGACAGGGTATGCCCTCCAGATGGCGTTCACGGTAGGGTTGCGCGAGGGGTTCTTCAAGATGAGCCTAACTCGAAAGGCCCCCCTTTCCTTCGAGGAGTTGATGGAAATGACGGCTGAGGAGATATCCATGGAGGAGGCCAACCCAGCGTTTGTCAAGAAGTTGACAAAGCTAACAGAGACGGAGTCAAAGGAGCAAGGTTGCTCAAGGCATCAGGAAGGAAGAAGGAGAGAGGAGCAGAGAGCTCAGGGATTCCAGGGACAGGAGGGTCCGGAACCAGGCTGGAGACAGCATGGAGGACCTGCCCACGGTCCAGGAAGAGCTCTCATCCAGGGCGGAGGGAACTTTCACGGGGGCCAAGGGAGGTTCAACTTCCAGAGGCAAGCCCCTAGGCAGCTCCTACCCCCACCACAGCAAGCGATGGAGATTGGTCGAAGGGAGAGGAGGAACCGCCAGGGAAAGAGAAGGGTCAGGGTAGGATTACCGTACTGTGACTTCCACCAGGTGGAGGGGCACGCCACAGCTACCTGCCCCGAGTTCCTGGAAGTGAGGGGGGCGAGAGGCCCTGCCCAGCCACAACCACTAGTGCGGGTTGAAGAGGTTCTGCCCAGAGAAGGGGGGAATGATGTGTGTGAGGACCGGGTCGATGTCGGACCCCGAGGCGGTATAGCGGTGATCCATGGTGGAGTGGGGATCGAGGCCACTCGGAAGGCAAGCCTCCATTTCATGTACCGACGGAGCGTCGCCTCAACATCCCAGACACCGCCCCAGGAGGAGAAGATCACCTTCTCGGTGAAGGACCTGTCGGATCATGAGGATCCGTTTTGCGATGCGCTGGTTATCCAGACGGCCATCGAGGGCTACACCGTCTCCCGAATCTTGGTTGACAACGGAAGGTCCGTCAACGTCGTTTTCAAGAAGGCGTTTGACGAGATGAAGGTAGAGCCAAGGAGGGTGTTGGCCTCGGACGGACCCCTGTTCGGATTTTCAGGGGAGAGAAAGGAGGTAGAGGGTGGAGTAGGACTCCAAGTAAAGTTGGGAGGGACTTCAAGGAACTGCCGGTTCGTCATTGTTGACGCTCCAAGCAGCTACAACGCCATTTTAGGAAGGCCCCTCATCAGCGCCTTCCGTTGCGTGCCGTCTTCTTTCCACCAATGCCTCAAGTTCAGCTCAGGAGGGATCCAGGTCAGAGTCAAGGGAGACTCCAGGATGACAAGACAGTGTTATGTCACGGCCGTCAACACCATCTCTTGGTTGGCCAAGGCAGAGGAGATGAAGAAGGTCATGGAGAGCTTGAGCAAGATGGAAGTATCCGAGAAGCGGAAGACGACCCTCATGCCCAGGCCCCCTGAAGGTGCCTCGCCTTGGGGAGTCCTTTCTTTTTTTTCTTATCTTGTAACAAGCTCTACCCCCGACCGGCTGAGTCGGGGGGGTCATGTAACTCATCTATTTTTCCCGTTTGAGGATGTAGGATTTGGTAAGGTTTGATTGAGATACCTAGTCCTTTTGCTCCGAGACGGTCCCACTGCCCAGGCTCTCACTAGCTGGGCAGGGCCGGTGGTACCTCTCGTGGATGCCTAGTTGTCTCACCTCGAGATGGATTCCGCTGCCAGGCTCTCACTAGCTGGCAGCGCAGGTTGATCTCTCGGAGGGTGGGGTAGGTCTCACCTCGAGATGGATTCCGCTGCCAGGCTCTCACTAGCTGGCAGGGCAGGTTGATCTCTCGGATGGTAGGGTAGGTCTCACCCCGAGATGGATTCCGCTGGCAGGCTCTCATCTAGCTGGCAGGGCAGGTTGATTTCTCGGAGGGTGGGTAGGTCTCACCTCGAGATGGATTCCGCTGCCAGGCTCTCATCTAGCTGGCAGGGCAGGTTGATCTCTCGGAGGGTGGGTTAGGTCTCACCTCGAGATGGATTCCGCTGCCAGGCTCTCATCTAGCTGGCAGGGCAGGTTGATCTCTCGGAGGGTGGGGTAGGTCTCACCTCGAGATGGATTCTGCTGCCAGACTCTCATCTAGCTGACAGGGCAGGTTGATCTCTCGGACGGTGGGGTAGGTCTCACCTCGAGATGGATTCCGCTGTCAGGCTCTCATCTAGCTGTCAGGGCAGGTTGATCTCTCGGAGGGTGGGTTAGGTCTCACATCGAGATGGATTCCGCTGTCAGGCTCTCATCTAGCTGACAGGGCAGGTTGATCTCTCGGAGGGTGGGGTAGGTCTCACCTCGAGATGGATTCCGCTGCCAGGCTCTCATCTAGCTGGCAGGGCAGGTTGATCTCTCGGAGGGTGGGGTAGGTCTCACCTCGAGGTGGTTTCCGCTGCCAGGCTCTCACTAGATGGCAGGGCAGGCGTGCCTCTCGTGGATGCACAGTGTTTTTTACCCGGAGGAGGCCTCGCCACCCAGGCTCCCATCAGCTGGCATGACAGGTTGACCCCTCCGGGGGGTGAAGTGTTTTTTACCCGGAGGGGGTCTCGCCACCCAGGCTCCCATCAGCTGGCATGACAGGTTGACCCCTCCGGGGGGTGAAGTGTTTTTTACCCGGAGGGGGTCTCACCACCCAGGCTCCCATCGGCTGGCATGGCAGATTGACCCGACAAGAAACTCACACTCAGCGAATACGTTGGGTTGGATGTTTTTTTCCGAGCTTGTGCCAACCTTGCAAAGAGCGGGGATTGTGTACAACCCCGTATTCGCAGAGTGGGGGTCCTCCCGGCAGGCGCAGGACCAGATGAGTTTTATGAGTTTTTGAGCAGTTCGAGCCCCTGCCCGAGGCCTAACCGGGAGAGCCCGGCCAGTGGCTGGAGGTCTCGCCCCTGCCCGCGGCCTGGCGGGGCGAGACCGGCCAGTGGCCGGGGGTCTCGCCCCTGCCCGCGGCTGGCGGGGCGAGACTGGCCAGTGGCCGGGGGTCTCGCCCCTGCCCGCGACGTGGCGTGGCGAGACCGGCCAGGGGTCTCGCCCCTGCCCGCGGCCTGGCGGGGCGAGACCGGCCAGTGGCCGGGGTCTCGCCCCTGCCCGCGGCCTGGTGGGGCGAGACCGGCCAGTGGCCGGGGGTCTCGCCCCTGCCCGCGGCCTGGCGGGGCGAGACCGGCCAGTGGCCGGGGGTCTCGCCCCTGCCCGCGGCCTGGCGGGGCGAGACCGGCCAGTGGCCGGGGGTCTCGCCCCTACCCGCGGCCTGGCGGGGCTAGACCGGCAGTGGCCGGGGGTCTCGCCCCTGCCCGCGGCCTGGCTGGGCGAGACCGGCCAGTGGCCGGGGGTCTCGCCCCTGCCCGCGGCCTGGCGGGGCGAGACCGGTCAAGGCCGGGGTCTCGCCCTTGTCTGTGTAGTTACCATTTTACCCACGGGGGGAATTACCTCTTTACCCCCCGGTGTGGCTGTTTTCTATTGGCCCGAGGCGTATTTGGCGTAGGGGTACTGTTGACATTTTGGCCCATGGGGTTGGAAAAACTATAAATAGACCCTTAGGGGTGCCTTGGAGGGGATCACTTCTTCATTCTCTCTTCATCCTTCAAGGCACCCTAGCTCAAGCATTGGCTAGGGAGGGGGAGACCTCAAAGGTCTTCCGGGTGTGAGGTGGGACCTCCGCGCTAAAGCCGAGGGTCTGTTTCTAGATTCTTGATCCTTTGGTCTGCGACGTCCTCCTGAGTGTAGTAGGTGCGAGGGACCCCGAACTACACAAAGGTCATTTTTGGCTTCAACACAGATTATGCTGGCTCCCTGGATGATCGACGTTCCACTAGAGAATTCTGTACATACTTCGGAGGTCACTTTGTTATCTGGCGCCGCAACAAACAATCTGCGGTTGCTCGCTCTTTGGCCGAAGTCGAGTATCGTTCGATGACATCTGTTGTATCTGAGCTCACATGGTTAGAAAGTCTCCTACACGATCTGGGAGTCAAAGTTTTCTCACTAGCTACCTTACTCTGTGACAGTCAAGCGGTTATACACATAGCTAAGAATCCGGTTTTCCATAAAAGAATGAAACACTGTGAAGTTGACTGTTACTTCATTCGGGAAAAAGTTCAAATGAAGAAGCTGGAGTTGAAACTCCGGCTACTGATCAAGTTGCTGATCTTTTCACGAATGCCTTACCTCATGTTCTATTTCATCAGTTCTTGTCCAAACTGGGTGCTTACGACTTGTACGCTTCAGCTTGCGGGGGAGTGTTAGAAGAAAATCCTGCAACGATCCAAAGAAAGGCCCATCAAAGGCCATCTTCCTCTTTATGTATTAGTCTCACATCTTGAATGATAATTTTTCTCTCCTTCTATTCCTATATGAGTGTACTCATATTTGTATTTAGATAGGAAAAAGAATTGATAAAGAATTTTTGGTTATTCCCAAATATTCTGGGTGTTTTGTACCACATATGAAACTCTGCTTTATACGTTGCGCATCTTTATTATTTCTTGATGGTTATTCGTATTTGTTTGGTGCCTTTATTTACCTCTTTTGGATTAACCAGCGTCTATCTTCAATCTACTTTTTAGTTCCTTATCTTCGTACGGAGCATATGTTCGTCCTATGCCATATTCAAATGAAGTTGGTTTGCGGATGCTTATAGGTGGAGCATTACGTGAAGCTGCTGCTTCAGGCTTTCTTGTTTCCCCTCTTTTCTCATACTACTCTTTTCATGGACCTGTATTCAGAGTAATGCTGCAAGTTTTTCGTGGAAATCTCAATGACAGCAGGTTTGATTTTCTACTTCATAAAGCATGATTGCTTTCTTATCTAATATCGTACCAGCTTCTGCAGTATCTCTTTGCAGCAACTATGGCTTCATAAGCTACTGCAACCGATGTGGACATTCTCAAACTTATCAATGGGCAGAACTTGGGCAGATTAGTTGCCCATGCAGAAATGGAATGGTACATTGATTCATGTTATAAAATTTCTATCGTGGTTTTGATTTTTAATTAGGGAGCATAAACTAAGGGGAACCAAAGTTGGACAAGATATACTAATGGCCAAACTTATATTCATCCCCAAAACTTAAGCTTATGGGTGGGGACAAACCACAAGTTATTTCTGCACCAACATATGCTTCGTCTCTCTAGTGTGGGACTACACCAATACTTTCACTCACCTCAATGATCTTCCTCTCATATGAGAGGTCTTTACAGCTCACGCCATCTCATATTGAAGCTTTTCATCATCATCATTGAATATCATGTAGTTAGAGTACATGAAATCTCATGTAGCGGATGGAGGAGTCATCACACTTAAATCTTTATTTGCCCATGGTTGATGCAATGAAAACCCATACCAACCACAAAGCGCATGAAGATCCTTGATCACACCTAAATCATCAGTTTTGATATTACTTGTTATAGAGTGCAAAACAAGGGGGAACCAAAGCTGAACATGATAAATTAGTTGTCTGCCCAAATTTCACCGTATTCTCCATCAACGATTGAGGGATAACTTCTTTTCCACCTCAACCAAACAGATCTCGCCGACCACAAAGGTTATCTCGCCGATATCAGCAGCTTGTACTCGCCGACCACCAACGGGATCTTGCGGACCACTCCGCCTTCTTGTACTTAGCATTTTTTCTATACCTTGTAAGCGGCAGATCATATTTTCATAGGCTGCCTACAGGAAGAGTCCCTACGCCTATAAATATACGTGAATAGTAATTTTAAAGGCATCTTAGAAATCTGAGCCAAAAGGCCCTTGGACTCGCGTCACCTCGAGATGGTTCCTGCGAGTATCTCTATATAGGGCATTCAAGCTCTCTTGTAATGGTTGTAACCTCTTTGATTGATCAATAACATCACACACGACTAAGGTTCACATTGTGCAAAATCTGGTCTCACCGCAAGCAACACCTTTTTTCTTCTCTCAAAGGTATCGAAAGCCATGGATCCCACGACATCTCCTCGAGATATCGTGAATCCTCTCACAACCAGTTATCCAGCGACATCTCCTTCAGATCTCGTGTGTCAACTTGTAGCTCGAGTATCCGACTACTCATAGTACCCCCATGCCTATGTTATTTTTTTACTGTGGAATTTGGGGGATACTTTTCACCCCATCAAAATGAACACGTGATCTTTAGATCTTTGTTGTCGAAGAATGCCTGCAATGGCAGGTCATGATCTGTCTAGACAGTCATGTGGTTGATCTCTCCACCACCCTGAAGGAATCATCACCAGAGGACAATTCATTCTCCTGTTGTCCACGGTCACATAACTGTCGGAGCAAATCACTTCTCTAGTTAGGGTATAACAATCTCTGACACTCGCCTCTCCGGTTGTCCAAACCGCTCCGTGATTACGAACTGAGGACATTGATCTCGCCAACGAGAGGCGAGAGCATTTTTGGGTGCAGGCTGGCAAAATACAAGCCCGGGAGTACTCGAATATGAGGTATTCTTCGACCCCACTGAGGAAGAAGAGAACCTCATTCTTTATTAGATATTTTTAGTGGGAGCCTGCCCCAATGGTTTTCAGGGAGCCCCATCTCTCTCGTTTCACTATGAGAGATGATCCCATTCATTGCTTGCAGGCTTTCAAGTCTGCAATCTCTCTTCAAAACCTCTCCGACGACATTCGCTGCAAGTTGCTTTCTATGGCTCTGGAAAGGAAAGCTCGAGGTTGGTTCTATAGATTACCATCTCAGACCATTAAATCATTCAAGGAGTTTAGGAGAGAGCTCTTCTTGAGGTTTGAAACCTCAAGGAAGCGGAAGAGCGGTCTTCATGCCCTCTTTTAGATTAAACAAGGGTCAAGGGATGTCTGAGACACTTGTGCACTACATCGATAGGTTCCGTGAAGAGATTCATGGAATTCACAACATTGATCCACCAATATACGAAGTAGCCCTGGCTTGTGGGCTACGAGAAGGGCTATTTAAGTTTTAAATCAGACACTATGTTGTCAAGGCGCGCACCTGAGGAGTCGGGCGCAGTCCGCCACACCTCAGCATGGCTGTGGCGGGCGATATGCCCCAGGCGCGCCTCGGCGCGCGCCGTACCAGCTCCCAGGGGAACCCAACGCGCGCCTGGGCATTTCAAGTGCTTTGTTTAACCTGTTTTTTTGGGAAATGTGAAAAACATGATCTTAGACGCACCCGAGGCACCCATAGGCGCGTTTGGGCCTTAGTTATTAAAGACGCAAGGCGCAAAGGGGTCTTGGAGGCTAGACGCAAGACTCAAGGCGCAGACGCGCGCCTGAGGAAGGCAAGGCGCAACCACACTCATTTTAAATAATCAGCATCAAACATCATTTCAGCTTCTAGATCAAATTCTTTATCTAGTCTACTTATTAATCATTCATTACAATCGTTTATATCTTTTAAAAAATAGAATCAATATGGTCACTTATATCATATCGAAATCTCAACGCAAAATTATCTTTTACAAATACTAAATCTATAAAAAATTATTGAATTCTTGCATTATTTTTTCTTAATTTTTGAAGAAAAAATTTACAACAAAAATTTCACTCAAGTGCACCTTTTATATCTTAAGGTGTAAATAAGACACACAAAGACACAAAACTTTAAAACTGGTGAGCCTAGAGCCTTAGGCGCGCCTTTTAATAACATAGACTTGGACGCCCAGATCGCCGAATTTGGGAGCAGCAGCAGCTGCAGGGAGTAGCAGCAGGAAGCAGTAGCAAAGCAAAAGAGATGCAGAAGGAGAGAAGATGAGGAAAAACACCCAGGAAAGAGAAGGGAGCGAAGAAATGATAGAGGTTCATCTCTATTTATAACAAGAGATAAGAAGTCACAAGACAAAAATCCAATCAAGAGAGTTATTGCACCTTTTAAAGGTGTCACCAAGCAAACCAATCTACACCACCAACTAACACCAAGCCTTCTAAGTGTCAAAACAACTCCAAGGTGTCACCAAATCAGCCCCAAAGCACAAAATAGCGAACACTTGGTTTATCCAAGTGTCAAAACCAACCAACACACCAAATCAGCCAACACAATAATCCAACCCACTTACTAATGACAGCCCACTTAACACAAGCCCATTTGAAATGGCAGCCCACTTAATCACAATTTTTGTTTATTGACACCCACAATAATAAATTAAAGCAAATTGAACAAATAAAATGAAACGAAAAACACGAAAATTGTTCGTAAAAATTCGATTTGTCTCTTGTTCATTATTGAGGAAAAATTAAATTTTTTTGGGGCATTTTTGGATCGTCACAATTATTCCCTCAAAAGAGTTTTCGTCCTCGAAAACAAACATTATAAAGTGAAAGTTGATAACTTGAAACAAGACTTTTAAGAAAATAACTAATTGTTTGTTTATGCACATGAGTTAAATATATCTGTACATATGTGTCATGTAATGCACCCGTTACAATTTATTTCCTGCGATATGGTTTTAAATTGAACGCTCGCAGCTGGATTAAACGCTCTTCAGGAACTTCTGGAGGAGGAATTGGAGCAGGGACATGAGCAGGCGCAGGTGCAGGCGCGGGTGCAGGTGCAGGTACCAAAGCTAACGATTCATCAAACATTTGATATAAGTGTTACTGCAGAGGAGGTTGTCTGCGAGAGTTATTTTTTTTTGTTCAGGAGCTTCACACATGTTCTCTTTGTACGACCAAGTTGACGAAAATAATAACAAGCCCCAATTAAACATTCTCCTCGATGAAATCAGTCACTTTTGGCGCACTTCGTCGTAGTTGTTTGGGATGCATTACTGGTTGATAGGACATTCTGGAATGTCTTTGCATCTTTACTTTGGGGTTCATCCTGCGTCTGCGTTTCAGCTATTTTTCTTTTTTCCACTATCTGGACGCTTCTGTGACTTTTCCTGATCAATCTCCACTAATTGCGCCCTCTCGACCAACTTCCCATATTCTAAAATATCAAGAGGAACAAGCAAATTACGAATATTGTCTTGCAATCCTTGTTGGAATTGTCGGCAACGATCTTATTCGGAGGTTACGAGAGAATCGACATAGTATGCCAACTTGGAGAATTCTATCTCGTACTGCAGCACCGATTTTGTCCCTTGAACAAGTCGCATGAATTGGTCGTGCAAGACTCTTTTCTCTGACCGTGGCACAAACCAGTTTGTACATTCCTGAAGGAAGTTTGGCCACGTTGCAATGCCACGTCTGGCAAACTTCGTAGCGACAACATTATTCCACCAACGCTTAGTTGCACCTTCGAGCAAAAACGAGGCTAATCCTACTTTTCGATCTTCAGGACACTCCATAACTTGGAAAATCGTTTCTATGCGGAGAATCCAGTCTTCAGTCTCCAATGGAGACAAACCTCTAGTAAAGGTTAGTGGTTTTAACTCCAAGAATTGTTTTAGGTCATAGTCTATTTGTCGGTGTTACAGGTGCTACCAGAGGAATTTCAAAAGGAGGGTTCATTGGACATTTGTCTAGCAGTAGGATCAACAGGAGGGAGTGTTGGTCCTAACACAATTAATGTAGGAAATACTAACTTAAGAGCTTCCGCAATTGCTAACACAAATTCTGAAGGGTGTTGTTGACAATGTCAATTATCGCTTTCCTCGGATCTTGTTCCTTGCTGAACTTCACGTTCTTCTCGAATCTCTTGACGATGTCGACTGAAATAAACTTGGACGGGTTCGTATACGTAAGTTTTAAATTAATTATGTTACATTTTTAATTTGTGTTATAACTTCGTACTGCATACGATGCAAATTATTGAAAACCTGACTCTGATACCAAGTTGTGAAGACCCTTATTCCGGGCATCCCAAATGATTCGAACATGATTTCAATAAAAAGGTCGCAGCATCACAGTACAAAGACCATAAACACCAGAAATTTTATTTATTTATTTATTTACAATATTTACTATAGAAAATTTTAAGTACTTAACCATACTCAATACAAAAATCACAATTAGAATCAGTACAAGAGGCTTTATGCCTTTTCTGGACTTCTTCGATTGCTATAAATATCTTCAACCATACTTTAGCTAACTCTTCCGACGGAATCCCTTTTCGAGCATTGGGAGTGGCTCCTGTTTCCTAAAAAAATGAGTCCACAATGAGTTAGTTATAAATATTATGACTGTGAGAAAAATATTTCGTGAATATTTATACATGCAAACAATGAAAGATAACAATATGCATACATTACATTAAACAATAATTACTTAAATGTTATTTCTCAAAATTGTTTTCTTAAACCTCCCCTTTTTAATTACATCAAATAGGAAATATTTAGGTATGCAGCTTGAATTGACCACACCCATTTTGGTCAAAAATTGTAGGCTCACCCCTACTGGTAAATCCATCAGTAGATGCCTTTACATCATAGGATTTAAAGCCCTCATATTTGCTTGTGCAGAGTTTTAAATTGATTCTTATTTTTATCGTAATTTTTGTGAAAACAGGAGTTTTTTAAAAATAAAAGTTTTTCCCTCAGAAATATGTATCGCTTTCATGTTTTTTCCTCGCCCACATTTATTTCACAGCGATATATCATTGAGTTAAACTCATATCCACATACAATGTTTATTTAAAAGTAAAACAAAAATATGAAATTGCGTGAATAAAACTTAATCCAAGAAATAAAAAACTCACAAAGACCTTGCCTTTATCCATACTTTTGTTCGCATTATTGCCACGATTATTTTGCGACGCCATCCTCTTGTTCCTGTGCCTCGAAAACTACTGAAATAATACACACTTTTATTTGGGTTGCGTCACTTGATATTCATAGCGTTAATGTTTTAAAATAGGCATTTTAAATCCGTCAAAATCTGAAAGTCAACATAAACGACAAAATAAATGTTTATATGAGTTGTCCAACCAAAACATTCCTTAACCGAGATTGCGAATCTCAAACTCAGCCGCAAAACGACACAAAATAGCCAAAGAAATAGCTCTTAAAGTAGCTCAAAAACAGTCCCAAAACCAGCCATTTAAACAACACAAAAACAACTTTTAAATAGCGCAAAAATAGTTTCAAAACAGTCCCCAGAAGTATGCATATAAGCCCTTTAAAACAAACATGGTTTTAATACCAAAATCAATCCAAAACATCCCACTAAAATAGCCATAAAATGGTCACAAAGCGGCCTCCAAATAGTCCTGGATATAGTTACTATAGTAAAGGAGGAATGACCAAACCAGAAAGGGAGAAGGGGCAGCGCACAGCAGCCACAACAACTACACAGGAGGCAACACAACAGAGGAACCAACAGCAGTTCGGGAGCAGCAGCAGGGAGCGCCAAGAGCTCGGGAGCAGCAGCAGGGAGCAACAACAGGGAAAGAGAAGGGAGTGAAGAAATGAGAGTGGTTCAGCTCTATTTAGAACAAGAGATATGAGGTCACAAGACAAAAATTCAATAAAGAAAGTTATTGCACTTCTTAAAGGTGTCACCAAGCAAATCAAGCTACACCACCAGCCAACACCAAGCCTTCCAAGTATCAAAACAACTCCAAGATTTTACCAAATCAGCTCCAAAGTACAAAATAGCCAACACTTGGTTTATCCAAGTGTCAAAACCAGCCAACACTAAATCAGCCAGCACACCAAATCAGCCAACACAATAATCAAGCCCACTTAACACAAGCCCATTTTAAATGGCAGCCCACTTAATCACAATATTTGATTATTGACATCCACAATAATAAATTAAAGCAAATTGAACAAATAAAATGAAATGGAAAAACGCGAAAATTATTCGTAAAAATTTGATTTGCCTCTTGTTCATCATCGGGCAAAAATTAATTAAATTTTTTTGGCGCATTTTTGGATCGTCACAGAGGCAATGCCTTTATGCTGCTCTTTGCAGGTTTCCCATTCTGTGGTTGTATCAGGCCCCTTATGGACTGGGCCTCTTCATAGCACTGCTTATGTTTCCAAAATGCTAGCATTAGCTAGGGAATGGGGTTGGGCATGCAACTCTAAAAAGAGCTCCCTTTTGGAAAAATCCTTGAATCAATTCATTGATGAAAGTGACACTCAACTTCCTCCTGGATATATTAAGCTGGATGAGGTTCTTGCTGAAACTTGCCTTATTTCAGTATTCTTATTTCATGTTTTTTATAACAGATTACTTATATTCAGATAGCTAGTCGGGCAAAAATTAATTCTCCCCCTGCTAGTGCGATTCTTAATGCGTTGCAGAAGGTATATCCATTTTTGAATTTTTTTTTCAATTCTTGTATGGAACTCTTTTTGACTTCTACGTGACCTATCATCTAGTTTAATTAACGAGAATTTCAGGGTTGAACTAGTTATTTATTTATTATGCTTTTTAAAATCTGATTACGATCACTGAAGTTTTGAACCTGGTAAATCTCGGTTTGAGAGAGCGGTGGGTGAGTGGTGACGGTTGTGAACTCATCTATGGAGAACACAAAAAGCTTTTGAGTAGGTATGGTCACCAAAGCTATTTTACTAAAATGATATTTTATTCCAAAATGTCACCATAGCCTTGCATGCATGATCGACCTCTTGCTGGTGCAAACAACCTCTTAGTGGTGTAATCAACCTGTTAGATATTAATATTGAGTAAATAAATTATTAAGTTTTTGGAAAAAGTTGAAAACCTCATTAGTCCCACATCACCATTTTGAAATAGGCTCATGGTGTATATTCGACTTCTTGCCCTTGTCTTGCTTAGATGACACAAATGATATTATGAACCATGCCACACACGCGTGTGCGCATGCCACGCCGGCCATGCTCGGGCTAGGGCTTACGTGCGGTTGTGCGACCTGAGGACACAAATGTTGTTCCGAAATGTCATAGCCATGACAACCTACATTTTTATTTTTGTTTCTTATTAAATTCAGTTATTTTAGAAGGGGAGCCTTGGCGCATCAGTTAAGGTGGTTCCGTGTGAACTTGAGGTTACGGGTTCGCGTCCTAAAAGTAGTCTCTTGCAAAAATGCAAGTAAGGTTTGACTACATTTCACCCTTGTGGTGGGACCCTCACTGCCTGAGGATGCTTTGTGCACCCTTGTGGCGGGATCCTTACTGCATGGGGATGCTTTGTGCAATTGTGCACCAGACTGCCCATTAAATTCAGTTTTTTTTAAAGGGTGTGCCCCAATTTTGGTTGCCTTGAAAAGGTGTCCCATTATGGCGCTCAAAGCCAATCCGAAAATTCCCATAGTTTAATTCTGAAAAATTAATTTAACGAACAAATTATTTATTTCTCCATTTTCGCTCCTGCCTTTGCTCCCGTTTTTCGTTCTACATCAGAGATCTCGGACGACAGTGGGACTGTCATATTTTGCTCCTTGTTGTTTTCCCAACGACGACACTGACGCCCTACCACGGTGTTTTCTACTACTTCGCCGCGGAATCTGTAATCGTTGATCAATTGCGCTTTGGTTTGAATTTCATTCTGTTATTTACATTATTTTGAGCATTTTCATAGACACAAATCTTCTAAAACACTTTGAAGAGTTATGCGATTCAAAGTTCTCGGTAGTGCCAGGGGATGTTGCACCTTGAGATTAATTTGTTGTGGTTAAAATTAATTTTAGGCAGTGCAAAATTTCGCATGCCTCTTCCCATTAGGCGCTTTAATTTTATTTTGCAATATTTATTATACAAACTATTTTCACGGGAGAAAAATGAAAAGAAATATAAAACTATTGTCGTTAATGTTGAAGAAATAATTTCATATCCAACATCCTAAGATTAATATTGTTTTTAATTCTACTTTATTTAATGACAAATCATTTTCACATTTTCTGAATCAGGTTCAATCAAACCTGAAAACTAAATTCAATGACTAATGATTTTAAAACATGTCAACTTCAAGTTGAATATTGACCATCTAATCTACGTTTAATTACCACAAATTATGGATAACCTTATTTCTACAGACACTATTAACTCGACACCACCTTCTACCACTAGAACTACTAGAGAGAAAACCGTTACCTCCACTTTCGCTCAACCATTACCTACACTGAAACCGCCCACTTCTACTTCTGAGGAAATTAATTTTCATTGTATGTTTAGATGGTTCATTATATCATATTTTCTTCCACCATACAACTGTTAAGAGTTTATGGACTGCATTTGAATAACATTACGGAAATGATAACACTGGAGTAGATCATTTCACTATTTCTTCCTTCTGACATTTTTCATTTCAGTAAGATCAACCTATGAATAAACAACCTCATGAATTTCAAGATTTAATTATAAAATTTGTTAAGTCTGGCACTATATTATCTGAATAATTTCAAGTCACTGCATTAATTGGTGTATTGCCTCCATCGTGGGAAGGGTTTGCAAATAACCTTATGATGAATCAATCTTTCTTATCACTAGTTGATGTGATGAATTCTATCTGTATAGAAGAATAATGTAGGAGTATTATGAATCCTCATAATAATAATAACTGCAAAGGTCATCTTACTGAGGGTTACCTGATTTCTCATTCTGGTCCTAAGAAAAACAAATTTAATAAAGGGAAAAGGTTATTGAACAGGAAGAACAACCATGATAAAAATCATAAGCCATTGAATAAAGAAAAAATTTCTATGTGCGTGGATGAATCAATCACATTTCCACGAAGTGCTTTTGTAGGAAGATGGAACCAATTTATAAAACTACTTCAGCACTTAGAAATGCATCCGTGAATGTAGTGAAAATTGGCGAAGGCTCCTCACTGAGGTTAAAATCTCATACGGTTGGTTTAATACATTTATCCAATGATTGGTGGTTAAATAGTGATGGAAATGTGTACATATGTTCTGACCAAAATTGGTTTCACCATTTTCAGGATGAATGTGGGGGAAGTGCGACACTAAGAATGACACTGTTCCACAAGTGAAAGGAAGATGGTCCATTAGGCTTTCCATGACCTTAGGGAAAATATTACTTTTGGAGGATGTGTTGTATATTCCTGGTGTTCGTAGAAACTTGATTAATGATTCTTTATTGACTATGCATGGTTTAAAATTGTATTTGAATCAAATCATGTAGTAATTTCTAAATGTTGTTTGTTTGTTGGCAAAAGTTACATATATGATTTATTTAAGTTAAATGTTGTGTGATAACATCGAGTCTCATATATTTAATGTTATTTCTTCTAATGTTTGACATGGTAAATTATGACGTGTTACTTTCCAAACTTAAATAACATGATGTGTATGAATATGATTCCTAAAACTAGTGTAGGCTTTAACTCAAAATGTGAAATTTGTGTTAGAGCTAAACATACTAGAAGTAGTTTTCAACCTATAAAGCATACTACACAAGAACTGGTATTAATTCATTTTGATGTTTGTGATTCTATTAAACAATATACTAAAGGAGGTAATAAGTATTATGCAACATTTATAGAGGATAGTACTAGATATTGTTATGTATATTTAATTTCTACTGAAGATTAAGGTTTTTATAATGGTAAAATATAAAGCAAAAATGGAAAACTGTTGATTATTGGAAAAAGTTAATATTATTCATCCCCTAAGGGGTAGTTAAAGCTTACACTAGACATATAACAAGCTGAAAGCACGGTGTGGGACAAAACCCTAATACGCTAATACCAACACCCCCTTCAAGTTGGGCGTGTGATGTCAACCATGCCCAACTTGCCAACAAGGTTCTAAAGACACTTGTACATTATTCCTTTGTGAAAATGTCTGTCGATCTCACCGTATTTTGTATGGTCGGGTTGCACTGGGTTGTGAGCAATGCTGATGGTGGCCTTGTTATCACAATACAGTTTGATAGACTCACTTCTTTTAAGGCCAAAATCTTTCATGATGGTTAGAATCCATAGCCCTTCACAGATCTATGAGCCATAACCCTGAACTCTGGCTCAGCTCTGGATCTGACGACCACATACTGTTTTTACTCCTCTCGGTATCTAAGTTTCCACCCAACATAGTGCAATATCCTGACATGGACCGTCGATCCTCAATTGATCCAGCTCAGTCAACGTTAGTGTAAAACTCAATAGTCAGTTCATTATTTGGTGAAAAAAGGATGCCACTCCCAGGAGAGGACTTGACGTATCTGTGGATGTGATGAGCAACATCAACATGTCGGGTCTTTGGGGAAGCATATATTGGCTAAGCACTCCCACAACATAAGATATCCGGGTGAGTATGCGACAAGTACATCAATTTTCCTACAAGCCTTTGAAAATGGGGAATGTCTTCAATTGTTTCACCATCATATCTTCTAATTCTGTGATTAGCTTCAATTGAGGTGTCAACCGGTTTACACCCACTCATTCATGTGGCTTCAAGAAGGTCCAGTATATATTTTCTCTGCGATATGAAAATTTCATATTTGGACCTTGCAATCTCAATGCCTAAAAAAATACTTGAGGTTTCCCAAGTCTTTCACTTCAAATTCTTTCGTCAACTTCTCTTTTAGTGTCCAAATCTCATCCTGATCATCGCCTGTTATAATAACGTCGTCCACATAAACTATCAGAGCAGTCAACTTCCCTTTATTGTTTTTGATGAAAAGGGTATGATCCTCATTACTCTGGAAGTACTCGAAACATATCATGGCTTTGTGGAATCTTCCAAACCAAGTTCTAGAAGATTTTTTGAGGTCATATGCAACCTTCTTCAGCTTGAACACTTTACCTTCAGATTCTTTAGGAGAAAGGTCAGGAGGTTGAGCCATGTATTCCTCTTCTTCCAGATCACCATGAAGAAATGCATTTTTCACATCGAGTTGACGGAGATTCGATCCCTTACAAGTCACAGGCAGCACACGATAGGAGAACCCTTATAAAATTTATTTTAGCAACCAGAGCAAAGGTTTTCTTGTAATCAATTCCTACCGTCTGAGTATACCCTCTTGCGACCAACCTTGCCTTGTATCCCTCCATAACACCCAGGGTGTTCTGTTTGACAAAAAACCAACTTACATCCCACGATAGTCTTCCCTTTAGGCAGTTGTACCAAGTCCTATGTGTCATATTTGTCAAGAACATGCATTTCTTCAAGCATAGCCCCTTTCACCTGTCATCAGAAAGGGCATCCTAATGTACGAAAGGAAGTAAGACAAATAAGAGACAAAAGCTTTATAGAAAGCCGTTAAAGACGAACTGAGATAACAAGTGTTGTCTAGAGGTACCTTCTCTTAGGGTCCGTTCGTTTCGCAGGAATTGAGCTGCAGGAATTGGAATTGAATTCAATTCCCATTCCCGAAGGAATTGGAATTGAATTCAATTCCAATTCTGCTGTTCGGCTGAATGCAGGAATTCTGTCACAGGAATTGGAATTAGCAATTCCGATGTTCGGCTGTAGCCTGGAATTCAAAGTACAGAATTCAAATTTGTAATTTTTATTATAAACTGAATTGAAATTGCTAAACAGAAATCATACTTCAACAGAATCAAAAATTAATAGTCCGCACACGATTGATTAGATTATGTTAAGGACTTTTGGCATCGTGTGCGGACTATTATAATGCTGTGGACTATTTGAATTTTTTTTAATGTTCGGTTCGTGGACTATTAATTTTGATTCTGTTGAAGTATGATTTTTGTTTAGCAATTTCAATTCAGTTTATAATAAAAATTACAAATTTTAATTCTGTACTTTGAATTCCAGGCTACAGCCGAACATCGGAATTGCTAATTCCAATTCCTGTGACAGAATTCCTGCATTCAGCCGAACAGCAAAATTGGAATTGAATTCAATTCCAATTCCTGCGGGAATGGGAATTGAATTCAATTCCAATTCCTGCAGCTCAATTCCTGCGAAACGAACGGACCCTTAATGTTCGGTTCGTGCACTATTAATTTTGATTCTGTTGAAGTATGATTTTTGTTTAGCAATTTCAATTCAGTTTATAATAAAAATTACAAATTTGAATTCTGTACTTTGAATTTTAGGCTACAGCCAAACATCGGAATTGCTAATTCCAATTCCTGTGACAGAATTCCTGCATTCAGCCGAACAGCAGAATTGGAATTGAATTCAATTCCAATTCCTGCAGGTCAATTCCTGCGAAACGAACAGACCCTTAGAGTAATGGATCTTGACGATGTATCAGATGTCGACTCTAGGATTTTGATAGGAGCCCGTGTGTTTGTTCCCTTGGGATGAGGAGAGTAGACCTGCAGGGGTTTCATCATAAGAGCACCAGGAGTTGGCACAAGAGCAATAAGAGATGGTATTGAGTGAGATTAATACAATGGAGGAATGGATAACAAAGTGGTAGACAAAGAATCAGTTGGAGTTAAGGAGCTCACTTCCAATATAAGAGAGACCCCCCCCCCCCTCCCGCGAAGTAAGGGCCCGTAATAGTTGTCAGATTCAAGGAACGTGACGCCCATTGTTACAAAAACCTTCTTGTGAACTGGGTCAAATCATTTATAACCATTTTGAGTAGGAGCATAGCCTATGGAGACACACTTGTGAGCACGAGGATTAAGTTATTCTTTTGGTGAATATGAACAAAAAACACATTTGAATATACGCGGTGGCAGAATGATAGTAGACACACGAAGAGTGTGAAGGGGAGTGTTATACCCTAGGACATGTGCGGACATACGATTAATAAGCTAGACGACAGTGAAAATGACATCCCCCAATGGTACTTGGGAAGGTGCATTTGGAGAAGAATACACTTGACAACCTCCAAAAGATGACGATTCTTGTGTTCGGCCATCCCATTTTGAGCAGGGGAGTAAATGCAAGATGCTTGGTGGAGAATTCCATGATGAGCAAGATAGTGTTCAAATTAAGAATCAATGTACTCGCGACTATTGTCGGTCCGAAGAATTTTGATAGATGTATCTAATTGCGTAGAAATTATTTTGTGAAACCATTGAAATAAAGAAGAAACTTCACCTTTAACCTTCATAAGGTATACCCAAGTTGTGCAGGACAAACAGTTAATGTAAGTTGTAAACCAACGACAACCAAAAATTGGAGCAACGGGGCAACACCCCCAAACATCACAGAGTATAATATGAAATTATGCAGAACTAAGAGATGAAATGTGATTAAAAGATGCACGATGATGTTTACTAAGTTCACATGCATCACAATGAAAATTATCAACTAAGACAGAAGGTAAAGTCGGAAATAAACGTTTCATAGACATAATAGAAGAATGTCCAAGGAAAAAATGCCAGGAATCCAAAGTGACCACCTGATCAACATGAAGAGCCCGAGGAGGAGAAGCGGGAGTGGAAGAATCAAACACGTAGAGCCCATCCACTAGACTATTAGAGTCCATCACCGTTCCTATCTTCAGGTTCTGAAAAACACAAGACGAGGGGAAGAATGCCGCAAAACAATTCATAGAATTGGTCAAATGAGTAATGGAGAGAAGGTTGTGAGTAAACTTAGGTATATAAAGAACAAAAGAAAGAGTGAGAGAGGAGCAGGAGATGGTTCCTTTCCCATCAATCGGAGATAAGGAACCATCCGTAATGCTCACCTTATCCCTACCAGACAAAGGTAAGCCACAAAACCTGTAACAGAACCAGTTATATGATCTGTTGCTCCAGAATCAATAATCTAGTGGGTAAAAGTAGGAGAAGGCGCATTATGAGCACCTGAGAGTACTTGATGAGCATACAAAGACGCATAAGACTCCAGAGACTGCCCCTGCATCAGGAGGAGGAAGGCATGGATCTCATCGGCAGACAAAGACGAAGGAGTTGTAGATTAGATAATGAAAGGCGGGGTCTCCATGAAGGCATCAGATAGGGCAAAACCTTCCAGAGCAGTGTCAGAGGTCCATGTTTGTCTCCTATCAAATTCTTGCTGAACAAAACTAAAATTCTCTGGAATAGAGGGTAGAGGAGAGCGTCCAAGGATCTTAACATTGATCTGATCGAAGTACCGATGCAGACCATGAAGAAACTCAAAAATTGTGTTCCTGTCTTCACGAGCTTGGACAAGGATCTCATCCTCAGGAGACACAAGAGTGAGGGAGTCAAAGTGATCATACTCTTGATAAAACAGAGTGAACTCCAGGTAGTGGACATATAGAGGGAAATCACCTTGACGAAGGAGGAAGATCTTCTGTTGCAGCTGGAAAATCTGGGCAGCATTGCCCCTACAAGAGTAAGTGGCATCAACCCTCTTCTAAATATCCATCGTATTCTTCAAAAATAGATAATTCCTGGCAATAGAGTCAACCTTTGAGTTAGTCAGCCATGTCATAATGAGAGAATTCTCAGGCTCCCACTGCAGTCAATCAGAAGAATCTCAGGCAGGTGTCAGAGTAGTACCCAGAACATAACAGATCAAACGCCTGCTCTTTAAGGCAAGGGTATTAGCCTAAGAGAATGAGAGAAAATTGAAGCATCCAGGCGTATAATCGTGCTTTGAGGGGTATTGTGGTCATGACTTGACCGAGCCAATCCACCAGACATCAAGGTAGTGGAGGAAACTCCAACAACGACGAGATAGTGAGAGATTCGACATTCCCCGAAATGATATCCAAAAATAAAAATGAAGGAGTCGAGGAAAGGAATGCACAAACACCTAGAGTGAATTTAGGGTTGCCTCGTAGAAGAAGGAATGAGACCAAATCCATGTAGGATCTTCCAAAGAAA
Organism: Platanthera guangdongensis; assembly: GCA_039583875.1. Classification (NCBI taxonomy): domain Eukaryota; kingdom Viridiplantae; phylum Streptophyta; class Magnoliopsida; order Asparagales; family Orchidaceae; genus Platanthera; species Platanthera guangdongensis. The sequence continues at coordinate 167,473,760 of CM077156.1, read as the reverse complement.
GAGCAACACCGGAAATGCTGTCAATAAATAGGGCAGCAGGTCTAGTGCCAAGTAGGAAATGACAACAAAATCGCTGGAGAGAGCCTCTCCTTTCACTGCTAGAGCTGTGGCTGGAAGGAGACTGCTGGAACTGCTGACGGAAGGAGGGGCTGAAGACGCCCGTGCGGAAGACGCTAAGCGTGGTAGTTGCTATAGCTACTGACGGCAGGAAGAGTGGAAGATGCGTGCGGAGCTGCTGACAAATGGAGAAGCAGAAGACGTGCGGAAGACGCTAAGCGTGGTAGTTGCTATAGCTGCTGACGGCAGGAAGAGTGGAAGATGCGTGCAGAGCTGCTGACAAATGGAGAAGCAGAAGACGTGCGGAAGATACATGGGCGCCAGCGATGGGGGATGATTGGGACGTGAGAAGACAGGAGCCGAAAATGGTGCGCAATACGAGAGACGTAGCCTTATCCCTCTGATACCATGTTGATTATTGGAAAAAAGATAATAACTAGTCATCCCCTGAGGGGTTTTTAATGCTTACACTAGACATATAACAAACTGAAAACATAGTGTGGGACAAAACCATAATAAGCTAATACCAACAAAAAGTTTATTAAAAATAAAATTAAAACACTTATATTAGATAGAGGAGGAGAATACACATCAAATGAACTAAATTTATTTTGTCAAGAACATGAAATAAAATATGAATATTCCTCACTTTATACTCTTGAATCTAATGGTGTTACTGAAAAGAAAAAAAAAACAGAACTTTAATGGATATGATTAATGCTATGTTTTTAAGTTTTGGTGCTCCTGATAATTAATGAGGTGAAGTTATATTATCAGCATGTTATATTTTAAACTGTATTCGAAATAAAATCACTAACTTAACTCTTTTTAATAACTGGTTTGGTAGAAAACTCAAAATTGATTACTTTCGAGTTTGAGGCTGCCTTGCTTAAATCTTTATTCACTTGTGTAAGAGAAATATAATAAGCCTTAAAATGGTAGATTCTTTATTCGTTGGATATTCACTAGGTAGTAATACGTATATGTTTGTAATTTTAAAATCTGGTATTTATAAAATTAGAGTTGATACATTAGTTGAAATTCAATTTTTACCAATGCCAGTACCCGCTATCACAATACATTGTGATAATATATCATTATTAGATCTTCTCGAACAAGAAAACTATAATAGAAAAATTAATAGATTCTTATAGTTAAGACATGAGACTATAAAAGAATATAAAAATAACTCTATAGTGTCTCTTGCTTTTGTATCTAACCAACTTAATTTGACAGATTACTTTACTGAAGGTCTTAATGAATCCAAAATTCTTAAAGCATTAGGGGGAATTAGATTTGAGCATTTATTGAACTGACCAACAGTGCATGCCCAACCTTAGAAGATTTTGAAATGAGAAGAATGTAGCTATTGAGGTGAATGTGGAAGCATGAATAAGGAGTTAATACTGTAACCCTATTCTTATGATGTAGTGTGTGCTCTAGTTGTATGTTACGGATGCATTAATTCCCTTAATGGTGTCAAATGCATAATTTTGCGAGTTACTCTATAACAGTTTTAGGGACCCTTCCCCAGACCCTTGCTGCGTGGGGATGCTTTGTGCACCGGGCTGCCCGACTTTACAATAGTAAACTTTTGAGACATCATCTAAATGAGATTGTTATGAGGCCGTGATTATGGGTGATTGGGTTGTAACCCTTGATATCTCATGTAAATTAAGGTACTGCTCATGACCTTCAAATGAAGAAGTATAAATTGGTTCATACTGTGTATTAACAAACGATTGATAAAACAAGACAATTTTATAAGGTCATTTAATGACTACTGTGGTTTTGCAATCTGGAGTTTCGACAGAAGATATAGTTTTTATTCTATTTGACATCTATATTGATATATAGTATGGTTAGATGCTCAGATAATTTTATATTCAAATAATTTAAGTTTCCCCTTTTGTGGGGGAATTGTTAGAATATTAATATTAATTAATAAATTTTTAAGTTTTGGGAAAAAGTGGAAAACCGCATTACTCCACATCATTTTGAAATGGACTCATGGTGTATATTAGGCTTCTTGTCCATGTTTTGCTTAGATTTCAAAAATGAGTCCATGGACCACACCATACACGTGCACGCGGACACGAATGTCGTTTTGAAATTGCTTGGCCATGACAACCAACATTTTTATTTTCGCTTCTTATTATTTTGTTTTTAAAATTATGAATTAAATTCAGTTATTGTAAAAGGCTGTCCCAATTTTGGCTGCCTTGAAAAGGTGTCTCCCATTTTGGGGTTCAAAGCCAATCTGAAAATCCATATTATTTAATTCCTAAAAATTCATTTAACTGGCTGTTTATTCAGTTCTCCATTTTCGCTCCTGCCTTTGCTCCTATTTCTCGCTCTACATCAGAGATCTTGGCCGGCAGTGGAATTGTCATATTTTGCCCCTTTGTGGTTTTCTAGCGACGACACCGGTGCTCTCCGCTCTATGGTTTCTACACAATCTGCAATTGTCGATCAATTGCGCTTTGGTTTGAATTTATTTTTCTGATATTTTGATTATTCTGAGTATCTACATAGAACCAAATTTTCTCAAACGCATCAAAAACTTGTGTGATTCGGAATTTCAGAAAGTGCCGGGGGACGTTGTATCTTGTGATTAATTTGTCGCGGTTAATCTGCATAGGAAGGAGTCAATATTAATTATAGGGCAGAGCAAAATTTCGCGTCTCTTCCCATTAGGCGCTTTAATTTTATTTTACAATATGTATTATAAACTATTTTCACAGAAAAAATGAAAAGAAATATATTATTAGTCATTAATGCTGTAAAAATAATTATATTTTCAAGGCAACCTTTAACACTCATGAGTAGGTGTGGTTATCATCACTATTGTGTTTACTACTGTAATTTCAATTCGCTACTGCTCAAACACCATAATTGTCCCAAATGCAACCTTAAATTACTAGACGAACTTGTTAAGAATTTTCAAAGGAGGCTTTTGAACTCAGAATTTGATGACCTCAAAATCCCTGTTTCAATGATACGGTAGATTTCAGCCTTCATTTTTGTGATGTTTTCTCCCTTACCTTCTTCGTTTCAGGAGGGGTACACGGCATGCAGGTCACACATCAAGCATAATGCTATCAAGACAAATTGCCCCATGGCTGAGTGTATGGTGATTGCCCGGGAGCTGCAGGATGCCAAGCCATCCAATTCATTTCTTTCTGTGTAAACATCCATCAGGTCGCCATGTTAGAGCAAGATGCATAAACAGTTGGCTCCACTCTTGGCATGCCAAAAAAGAATGAGTCTGGATTATCCACCTCCCCTCTGGCAAAGGTCAAAACTATTCCTCTCTTTTAAACTTGATCAGTTTGCTCCTAGAGTTTCATGTAACTACAATTCATGCCATTCTTAGTTTAGCAACTTCAAAAATAACTCATAATCTAGTTTAGCAGCTTCAAAAATTAACTCATAATGAACACAAAACAAAACCCAAGTATGCAGAGCTCTCCTAGATGCCCGGGAGAGATTCTGAAGGACTGTGTGCTTGTCCATAGATAATTATCCTTTACTCACCGCTAGTTATGTAATTTTCCATGCAAATCGAATGGGTAAAAGTGGTATGGGTATATCCCGGTTAAAACTTTTTCATCATAAGAGAAATTGATAGAAAAGTACAGACATCATGCCAAAAAATACAATACAGAAGTATTGTTCATATAGGGTAGGTTGCGACAGTAACCTGTGGTAATATAACCCTAGGTGCAGTGTCCGGGAAATGAACTTTATCTAACCCTAGGTGATGTGTATATGCGAAGAGTGATCGGACAATTTTTTGCAACTATTAATTAGCACATAAAACATAAAAAATTAACACAAGTACTATGCAAACAATTTTAATAAGCGAGCAATCTTGGCTTTCCTCCATTGCGAGGGCCAAAAACTAATATGTGCAAACGATATAGATCCTCCAAATCAAGATTAGTCATAGATGAATGTTCTAGCATAACATGATATTCATAATCTTATAACAGTATAAATTCATATAACTATACAAAAAGAGTGACACCGAAAGGGGCCGGGAGAGTGCGTCGAGATTTGGTGAGCATAGATGTTGCGGCTGTTTGGAGTGGCGAAGAGGGTTGCGTGATAGCTGTCGGTGGATGGATGAGATTGGCCGAGGTGTAGGTTTGCTGTAGTGGGAAATGTTATAGTGGGATTTGGAAGGGTTGGGGAGGCAGTGGAGTGAGAAACTGACTGGAATGAGGCTGTGGAGGCTGTCTAGATTACCTGGAGGTGGGGGAGACTCATGAGTATGGTGGGCGTGGGAATGAGGCTGTGGTGGGTGAGGCTCAGAGGGGGCTCCATGATACGAATCATCTTACTCGAAAGGTTTATAGCTCAGTGTGAAGTCCTCAATATTAAATACTGGGAAGCTACACATACTCTTAGGGATGTCAAGCTCGTAGACATTTGTTCTATTTTTTTCACATGTGTGGAGGCCCATTTACTTGATATTAAGGTCTTTAGCAGGCCCCTTTGGGAACCTCTATGCATTGACTCAAACCATCGCCTGCACACCTTTGTGAAAAATTTGCTGCTACTTCTGACTATCTCCATAAGCTTTATACATTTTATTACTCGATGCAATTTTATGTCTCAACTTATGCACTCATGCGAATGGTGGATAAAAGACTCGACTGACTCACTAAGAAGCGACTCTTAAGGAACCAGGATAATGTTAATGGGCTATCTAGGCTCATATCCTAATAATAGATATAATGGGCTCTACCTAGTACACATATTTACTGAAGTATTATACGTGAACTCCACTATAGGGAGAACTAAATCTCAATTAGTCCTATGATCACCAAGTAGGTATTGCAACAAATTGTCAAAGTTCCATTATAGGGAGAATTTGGCGACTGCCATTCGCCCTATTTGGATTGAGGATTCAAAAATCCGGAAGCTTCAAAACAAGGAAGTTAGGCTCTTGAAGACCCGTTAGAATAATTGCGCACTTGATGACTTTTCTTGGGAGAGAGAGTAAGCTGTGCAGGAGTATCTGAAACTCTTCGCTTCAGGTATGCATTGATTGAGTTAAAGTAAAATTTCGAGGACAAAATTTTTTAAGTTATGTTTAGAGAGCAAAATACAAAAAAATTTAAGTTACACGCCCAGTTGCACGCCATGGCGTAGGTTGATTTCTAGTCGACACACTGCTTGAGAAGTTGAACCACATGTTACACACCCCTGGTACACACCGTGTACCCAATGTTTGTTCACCCAATTTTGTGCGCTTCTCGACGTACGTCATTTTTGAGAATTTCAACGCACGTTGATTTTAAGTAGTCAGTGTATGTCAAATAGTGGTCAAGGTGGTACACGCCTTGGTACATGCCGTGTAACCAAGCCATGTTGCATGGATTTTGAAATACGTCGATTTTAAATAATCAACGTACGTCGAGTATTGAAGGAGGTTGAGGCCCCTGGTACACTTCATGTAACTAAGGTGTAATGCATGGTTTTCGATGTACGTCGAGTTTGGATTGCACTGTGTACGTCGTGTAATGGTTCGACACTGCATGACAGTACACGCCATGGCGCATGCTATGCAACTAGGAAGGGTACAATGCAGAAGCTGTATTTTAAGTCCGTTTCGAGCTGTATGGTTGTGGGATCTGAGGTCTGACGGCTAGAGGAAATATCTGGAGGCTTAAGGTAGACAAGAGGAGGTTTTATCCCTCATTTTTATCCTTTAAGTTCTCTCTCATAGGGTGAAAAGAAAAGAAAAAGAGATCCTTGAGGAAGAAGAAAGAGACGCCAATGGAGATCCTTGGGTCCGATCGACGATCCGTCTTCAACAATGGATAGATCTCGTCACCGCGGCCATGTTCTTCCCTTTTGTGCAAGATTTCCATGGAGGAGAGAAACTAAAGAAAGGTAACGACTCTTCTCTTCCCAGTTTTTAGGATTTCTCTTGCATTCTTACTTTTTTTGAGCATTTGTGGAGATGGAGATACTTGGTGTGCATACATAAAGAACATGTTTGATTTCTGTGACACCTAGATATTATCATTTGATATGATTATCTATGTTGATTTATTTGCATACGAAGTACTGAATTGCAGAGTGATGTAATTCCTCGGGGCCCAGTACAATGGCTGGGAAGAATGGAGTTGTTACATGGTTTGTGGTCAGCTCATAACCGATCCTCATTTTCCCTCTCATGTGTTTGTGATTGCAAGACGCGACTCTGATGCGGGTGCCCGCTAGCTTGCATTGCCTAAAATAAAAAAGAAAAGTCATGCTTCACAAAGTGTTTTACTTGTACTTTGATTTTTTTATTCGGTCTGTGTGCCAATGATGTTTGAGTGCTTGTACTCTTCTAGACATCATAAGGCCGTGGACTATGATGTATTATTAGAATGTGGACATACTCGTTTATTTATAGATCTTCTGTTGTGGTATCAGAAGCTTTGTGACAAGTGATTTCATTTCATGCATGAATGAGTATGTCCATGCATTTCATGCATTATTGAGTATTTCAAGCCATTTGACTAAGATGGTTTGGACATGTACAAACGAGACCATTAAAGACGCCTATTAGGCGTTGTGAGAGTTTAGTCACTAGGCATGTTAAACAAGGGAGGCTTAGACGAATAAAGACTTGGAATGAAACTATAAGGAAAGACATGACGCACTTAGGCATTAGTGAGATCATGACTAAAGATAGGGCACAATGGCGACAACGGATCCATATGGCCGACACCGCTATAGTGGGATTTACATCTCTTTTTACTTAATATCTTTGGTCTATAATCACTCGTAGTTAGAATATGATATCGTCCGACAATTACTGTAGGGATATGTGTAGCCAGCCGCTATTTGGATATCCACTGGTATCCAATTTTGATGAAAAGACATCCTTTCTTGGTTTCTAGAATTTTCCCCTAACGACTCTTGAAGTGTTTGCGTGAGCTAGTTTAATTTCATGAGTACGGCTCAAGCCTTTCGTGGGATCAATTGTGCCTTTGCACTATATCTTATACATTTCTACCATTGCTTACACTTTCGGGCCTTGCACCTATCCTTTTGATTCACTCCCACCTAAAATTCACCAAAGCCTAAAAGTCTCAATCTAATCTCACACTTAGATTTGAGCTGTATTGAAAAATATCCACTGGCATCCGATTTTGATGAAAAGGCATCCTTTCTTGGAATCTAGAATTTTCCCCTAACGACTCTTGAAGTGTTTGCATACTAGTTTAATTTCATGAGTACGGCTCAAGCCTTTCGTGGGATCAATTGTGCCTTTGCACTATATCTTATACATTTCTACCATTGCTTACACTTTCGGGCCTTGCACCTATCCTTTTGATTCACTCCCACCTAAAATTCACCAAAGCCTAAAAGTCTCAATCTAATCTCACACTTAGATTTGAGCTGTATTGAAAAATATGTTTGATGCATGGTAGGGAGGACTCGAGCTGGGCGCTCTAAGTGCAATCCTATATGCAATGATGTGGAATGCTAGTGCATAGAGCGGTCCACTCAAAATTTGCAATAGTAATCAATTTTATAAGAAAATTAATAGAGGTGCCAATAGTCACAAGTAATAATTAAGAGAAAACAAGTATCAATTTTCAAACGACAAATGTGCATTTATTTAAGCACGCACAGAATGATCCCTACAAATCACACAACGAATGAACTAATAATAAATACAATTAACATCCACAACAGATCGGGTGCCAAAATAAGCAACAATAAAGAATAAATTTTATACTGCAATTCACACGTGCAGGTGGAGGCAATGACAGTCGTTGGAGGGAATCCAAGGTTGTTGCAGAGCGGATGAGGTCCTAAAGAGGGTTTTCGGCTGAAGGGATGACTCGGGAATAGTAACGGAGGTGGTAGGAGATGGCAATGGGGAGACGACACATGGACACTATATGAAATGCTGCTAGTGGACTTACAAGAATGGGGGGGGGGGAATGGCTTTCGGTCGAAGGCTATGGGAGAATCGAGGGAAAGGCTATTGTGGAGGACATCAGGGCTTGGGTTGGGAGGCGAGTTTGAGTTGGGTGGAGGACGATGGGGATTGGGATGGTGACAATTTTGGGCTATGTGGAGGCCGACGAGGTTGATATTGGTGCAAGAAAGGAGTTCTGGGATAGAGGAAATGGGGGAGGTCGACGAGGCTGGGTGAGCGCAGGGAAGGAGGGTGGGGAGGGGCGACGAGGCTGGGTGAGCGCAGGGTAGAAGGAGTCAGGGAAACTTACGGCAAAGAAGGAATGCCGGTTTCCTGGAGTCGCACCAGGTAGGTCTCCTTCTGGTGTCGCACCAGGAGGAAGGAGAAGACAGAGCAATTGCCAAATGTGCTCAATCTTTCAATGCCCATTCAGATGAACTGCCTACATATTTATTACCTAAATACATAGTTACTACATCATAACTGTAAAATACACAAAACCACCCGAATCTGACAGCTCAAACTGTCTGTGCCGATCGGGTGTCAAATACAACTCAAAATAAAAAAAAGTAATACATGAACTCGATTCGGATCGACCATCCAGACGCAACCACAGACGCAGATCGTCCGACTGGGTATCAGATCACCGCCTCCCGCCGGAATACACATGTGTCGGGCGTTGCGTGACATCATTGTTTTTCTACATGTGTTTTGAAAGTTTCAATCTTGTGATTGTGTCTGCTCATAAAATCTATCATTTGGATGTTTTGTTGAAAAAGCTTAATAGATAAATCATTTGGAAAAGTAAATGAAAAATGAAATATATAAGAAATAAATTGAAATTGAAGTTTGTGTGTTTTAGGTGAGAGTGACGCCATTTATAAATGTTCAAGTGTGGGGGTGTCACGCCTTACATTTTCTCTTTGGTGGAATCATTTTTTATGCAAGCTCACATTTTGTTTAAGTGTGATTTAAAGCCGTCACTTTTTCTTTTGTTATACTTCACTTTAAACACAAGCCTAAACATATCATCCCAATTATAAGCCCTAACAATTCGTGGAGTTGGATTTAGCTTGTGTTGTGGAGAGAATGTGACTGTGCAAATTTATGGCCATCGACATTGATGGATTTCTTTTGAGCCTACCCCGTAGTTTTAGGAGGATAACGCTAAGCTTAGTGAACACGCTACTTTCTCCTTGCTCTCAATCTAGGCCGATCCGAGTAGTTCTTTCATTGGAGTGGATATTGCTTGTTGATATTATATTGAAATGAGTGTAGATATTTAGTATGCATAGGAAGTATTATTTCTATTTCACCTCATACATGAAAATTTCTTATCTGCTCCATATTTTCAATTTCTAATTGAGTGTTTAGTCTCATTTAATACCATGAGTAGAGTGCTTTGCTCGGGACAAGCAATCATTTAAGTCTGAGGGTATTTGATGAGCATATTTCATATAGTATTTTTGACACTCTTCTAGCATTGTTTTCACATCATAATTGTTCATCTTCATTAGTTTTCACATTAAATCATTAAAAATCATTCAAGTCACCATTTGAGCATTTTCATGCTAGTTTGGGTGAGTTTTATGCATTTTATGCATGCGGGAGATCACCTCTCCCTTTCATCTCTATTTTATATGCTTTAAAGGCCTTAATCTTCATTTAAATATCATTTATGATTTTATGTGTGGGTTCCAGGGTGACCGCGGTTGATTTGGATGTGAAAATGCATCTGCTCGTGCGTTTTGTGCATGCACGACCGTGCGTTTGTATGCGCACGGGCAGACATTGATTTGCTAAACATTGCATGATCGAAAGCAGTTTCTTCGCGTACAGGGTCCACACGATCGTGTGTGTTATCGTGATCCACCCGAGAACCCCCTTTTGTAGGCCTCATCGTGCATTTTAAGCACGTCTGCACATTTTCCTTCGCGCGCAGGCGCTGTGCAATTTTTAGGGCGCCTCATTTTTGTGCGCAGTTTTCATCTCCATCATGGATGATCGATCGCGACCATCGCATAACCCGCGCACGACCGTGCACACTCAATTCTGCCGACGGTTTATAAATACAGATTTTTGCGATATCTTCCGCATGTTTCATCGGGAGGCACTGTTTTCACCCCCTTTTCACTCCATAACTTCCGGGCTTCGCCCTAGGTCTTCTCCTACCTCCCCAAGCACCCTAAAAGTAGAAGGTGATTTGCAGGTTCTACTGGAGCTTCAAGCCGAAGTACTTGATGTCCATGAGAACAGACCAGAGAGAAGACCTGATTAGGAGGAGGTGACAACTTTCTCCCATATCGTGAAAGGTAGTCAAGGAGGAGTTGGAAGAGCGTGTAGACCAAGCCGTGCTCCCCTTTGATTCCAAGGAAGAGTCTCTCGTTTCCTGCGAATCAAGGAATGGTAATTGTATCTTGCCCTTCTCTTTTAGAATATTTGTAATCATAATTGAAGTATATTCTAAAGCATTTACACACCATGACTATTGAGTGTATGTGTTCATAAGTGCACTCTCTATTGTGGATGGTTGGATGAGATTCTTGTTATTATTTGTGCTTTTCTTAATGTGTTTGTGATCTCGATGTTTTGGATGTTGTTGTTGATGAGATCTTGAGTTTGTTGTGACCTCGTTGTTGTCTGTGTGAGCTAGGCCTTTACAAGAGTGAAGTGCGAGCGCAGAGAAGAGAATGCGACCCGCAGAGCGAGCGAAGAGGTGCTTGTGACCCTCAAGTGTGATTGAGAGTGCGAAGCGGTGCTGGAGACCTGCTGAGGAGAGAAGCGGTGAATGCAGCCCACACTATTAGCATGTTTTTTTTTATTGTAATTGCTAGAAAATCCCCATCAAATCAATGCTTCTTGCCATAGTTTTTATTTCAATTCTTTCTCAAGAGACAACTCCACCCCGCCGTGTTTCGCGTGAGATCGATACTCAAGTATTCACTTCCCATTTTATTATTACTTGTAAGCCCTGTGACGACTTGATATTTGAGGCTCACATTACAAAATACTCAATTCATTCAGGAAGTACGAAGATATACATGGATTTGAAGAAATACTTTTGGTGGTCTAGGTTGAAGAGGGACATAGCTTTGTTTGTGAGTAGGTGTTAAACATTCGTTTTAGTGAAGGAAGAATACCAAAGGCCGGGTGGGTTCCTTCAACCTCTTCCAAACCATGAGTGGAAATTCGACGTCATCTCTATATGGACTATGCACATGGTTTACCTTGATCCCAGTATGGGAATGATGAAATTTGGGTAATTGTGGATTTCTTGACCAAAGTGACACACTCAATCCCAAATAGGAAAGACAATGATATGAGGAAGCTAGTGGAACTATATGTGCATAACATAGTTTGACTACATGGTGGGGAGGCTTTAAGTTGGCTTGAAATGAAGTTTTCATATTTTCTGGGAGATACCATCTAGTGGTAGTGCTACCGTTACCTATAACTTCCAGATTGCCTTGTTTGGCCCTTTGAGTCTGTGTAATTGTTAGAGAGGAACATGTTCACATTGTATGTTGTTTTAGAGAATTGGTTCAAGCGTTAAGATGCAAGATCTTGATTTCTGGTAGATACTGCTTGCGGTAGTGCCACCACGACTGATGATCATACCCCGACATCACTATAAATTCCTTAAACTTGAAATGTAATGGTGAGAGAGAAGTTTTGAGTAGTTCTGCCGTATAGGCCTACAGATTTTACTCACAATGCAACTTATGTGCAAAATGGACCGAGTTCCATAGGCCAGGTGACTTCATATCTATATGACTCCTAGAGGGCAAGGAGACTTTGCACATGATGCTGCCGTGGATTAAATTATTAATAGTGTAGATGTGGAATTCTTGGGGCATACTATTGTAAAGGCCAGCTGGCCAGGTGACTTTACCCATAATTCCTACACATTTACTTGGATTACATGTTTGAGAGGGAGTGACCGTGAGAACTGTATTAGGTGTATACTACCAGCTTAGTTGCTCTATGTTAATGATATAATTATTTATTGATGTGTTGGATTCATACACATGATTAGTGTGTTGTGGGCGAGACCCGATTGCATACATATTGCATGTTAGGCTCTTTTACTTTGGCGCTCAACCTAGAGACATGATTGTTTTTTGAGACATAGAATTGTGCTTGTTACATATGTTTATATGTTTCATGAAGTGTTGGCTTACATGGTGATGTGGTTCCTCAGGGTACGATAGGATGACCGGGAGGAGGCATGCTATTAAATAGTTAAGGTGAACTCATAAGCTCATAGCTGACCCATATGTACCGCTTTTGTAATGGTTGCAGGGCAAGGTTCCAATGCTGGAGCTCGCTAGCCGCCCAAACGGGCCAAGACTCATGAAGTGTCATCTTTCCCATCTTCACATTTTGATGTACTCTTCTCATGCTTCTGTTCCAACCTGCGAGTGAAGGTAGCATAGGATATTTTGATGTATAGACATTGTTTTCGAACGATGTTATGATTCTAGGATCATAAGGTTGAAACTCTTTTAATATATTATAGATGTGGACAACCTCTTGTTCTGGTTTTAATGTTTCAATTGTGTTAAACTTTTAACTTGTTGAGATCTTATTTTAGTAGAAAATTCTTTATATCATTTTATAATGCTAATATTATGGCGAGTGTATGTTCTGGGGCCTAGCCGGACCATATACTATATGGTCGTTGCTGAAATTGGACGCCCAATACGCTGAAATTTATGAAATCGGGCGCCCAATATGCTGAAATTTAGGGTATTGAGCGCCCAATTTACTGCAATTCATTGAGTTGGGCGCTTAGGCGCGCCTCAGGCACATCGCCCACATCTGTCTGGCAGAAGCGGGGGGCTGTGTGCTTGGCGCATGAGGCGCGCCTTTAATAACATAAGCAAATGATAGAGCTTCTCTTTGTGTTCAATGATACAAGAGGTTAGCTCATATAAATTATGAAACTATAAATAAGCTGCTTACAAAAAAATTAGTAAGAGACGGGCCCAAGTGAGAATGCATTAAAGATGGCTTATGTCATGCATGTCAAATGAGCAAGCAAACAAGAGCTTCCTTTAAAAGCATTAGTTTCAAAGATTCTACTAGATGCTTATACCTACTGCATATGAACTTATTTCGTCCTATGTCAATTCATAATTTAGGAGGGAAGTCATGTGCATTTGTGATTATTGATTATTACTCTCGTTTTTCTTGGGTGTTTTTTCTAAAATAAAAGTCAGATATATTGGACATTTTTATATCCCTTGTCAAGCAAATCCAGAATGAAATGAACTGTTCTGTGGTCAAAATCAGAAGTGACAATGGTACAAAATTCCAGTCTGGAGCGATGTCAGTTTTGTAAAGGTCAAGGTATTTTTCAAGAGTTATCCTCTCCTAGGACTCTACGGCAAAATGGAGTAGCTGAGAGAAAGAACAGAACACTCATTGAGGCTAGTAGAACAATGCCGAGTGATTCTTCACATCCAGAATACTTCTGGGCTGAAGCAATTAATATAGCTTGATATGTGCAAATAGAGCCTTAATCAACAAAGATCGTAATAAGACTCCCTCTAAACTCATGAAAGGCAGAAAACCAACAGTCTTTAAAAAATTTGGAAGTAGGTGTTATGTATTGAATAATGGGAGTATTACCTTAACAAGTTTGCTGAAAAATACTTTGTAGGCATATTTATAGGGTATAATAGTCATAGTAAGACTTATAGAATTTATAACAAGAAAACTAAAGATGTGGAAGAATCAATCAATATTGTATTTGATAAAACAAACTTGGTACTGTAAGCTCATTTAGTTCTTCTGTTGCTGTAGGTATAGACTTAAGGATCAAAGATCTGATTATTGGTGAGCATGAAGAAGCTAAAGAGTCAACATCACCTGATATAATCATTGATGATGATGACTAGACTCAAGCAAAAGTACCATATCTAGATAGAGCAGAGCAGCTTGTACAAGAAGAAGCATCAGAAATTATAAGAAGACTACCTACAACTATAAGACATCAGAGAGATCATCCACCTTACCAAATTATTGGAGATCTCAGCCAAGGAGTGCAAACAAGAAGCACTGCCCACAATGAAGTTATGTATCTCAACTTCTTATCCCAAGTTAAGCTAAAGAAGTTTAAAAAGGCCAACACAGATCCATGCAAGAAGAGCTTAATCAATTCATGAGATACACGGTGTAAAGCTGGTTCCTAGACCCCAACATCAAAATGTAATTAGAACAAAGCCGGTATATGGAAACAAGATGGATGAGAATGAAATCATAATCAAGAACAAGTAAAGGCTGGTTGCAAAAGGTTATAAACACGAAAAATGAATTGATTTTGATCAAACTTTTGCATCAGTTAACAGATTGGAAGCCATCAGACTGTTTCAGACATATGCAACACAAAAGATTCAATGTCTAACAAATGAATGTAAAGTCTAGCTTCCTCAATGAAGATCTCAAGGAAGAAGTATATGTAGAACAATTCTTACGTTTTATTGTTTTAACCTTTCTGATCATGTTTATTTTCTCAATAAAATCTTGTATGGGTTGAAACATGTACCTATAGTTTGATATGAAACTCTATCTAACGTTATCATTGAAAACAAGTTTTTAAGGAGAAACATATATAAGATATTATTCCTAAAGGAAGTCAAGGGAAAGATATTACTGGTCTAAATATATGTAAATGACATCATCTTTAGATCTACTGATGACAACATCTGTAAAAAGTTTGTTAACTTGATGTAATGGAAGTTTGAAATGAGCAGTATGAGATAACTGAAATATTTTTAGGCCTCCAAGTGAATCAATTTGAAGATGAAATTTTCATCTGCTAGAATAAGTTCACTAATGAGTTGATTAAGAAATATAAAATGGAGAGTGCAACCTCAATGAGGACTCCAATGTGATCAATATCTCTGGACAAGGATGAAAAGAGAAACCTTTTGATAAAACTTTGTACATAAGCATCATTGGTTCTCTGCTCTACATTATTGTTTGTAGACCAGACATCATGCTTTCAATATGTGTATATGCTTGATATCAGGTGAACACCAAGAAATCTCACTACACCTCTACAAAAAGAATATTGAGATACCTTAAAAGTATACCAAATCTTGGCTTGTGGTACCCTATGAGTAATGATTTTGAAGTCGCAGGTTTTTCAGATGCAGATTTTGCAGATTGCAAAGAAGATAGAAAAAAGCATATTAAGAACCTGTCAATTCTTATGAAGAATATTGATCTCATGAAGTAGTAAGAATCAGACAAGTGTAACTATTTCAACTGCAGAATCAGAATACATCTCAGTTGGAAGTTGTTGTGCACAACTTCTGTTGATTCAACACCAACTAGAGAACTACAACTTGAAAATCAAGAGCACCCATATGTTCTTCAAGCAATGTCATTTCAATTGTCAAGAATCCAATCTCTCACAGTAGAACCAAATACATAGAGATCTGATATCACTTCATCTGAGAACATGTGGAGAAGGAAGACATTTTCTTGGAATATGTTTCTACAGAGAAGCAAGTGGTAGATATCTTTACAAAACCTTTGAATGAAGACAAGTTTTGAACTCATGGTAGATATAGTATTGATTTTGAACTCACGGATTTTTCAGATGCAGATTTTGCAGGTTGCAACTAAGATATGAAAATCACATTTAGAACTTGCCAATTCCTATGAAGAATATTGATCTCATGAAGTATAAAGAAGCAGACAAGTGTAGCAATTTCAACTGCAGAATCGGAATACATCTCATCTGGAAGCTGTTGTGCACAACTTCTGTTGATTCAACACCAACTAAAGAACCACAACTTGAAAATCAAAAGCACCCCTATGTTCTTTGAGCAGTGTCATTTAAATTGCTAAGAATCCAATCTCTCACAGTAGAACCAAATACTGAGATCCGATATCACTTCATCTGAGAACATGTGGAGAAGGAAGGCATTTTCTTGAAATATGTATCTACAGAGAAGCAAGTAGTAGATATCTTTACAAAGCCTTTGAATGAAGACAAGTTTAACTTCTTCAAAATTGAGCTTGATATAGTTAATATTGAATGAAGTATTTTTCCTTTTCACATTGAAATAATCATTTTACTACTTGATTATATAACTTGAAACAGTTAACTCATATTAATGTTAAGTATTTTATATCTCTGTCTAGCACTGTATTGACTAATACGATCAGTCAACACAATGGCTCTAATCTGAAAAATCTAGAAGTTTTCTAAGTGTTGACAGGTACCGACTAGAGAATATCATTGATCTATCCCCTGCACATATTGAAGGGGAGCAATGTACAGAAACTATTATTGATCCACCCTCCTGCAGAAATTAAGTGGGAGCCAGTCCCATATTCAATGGATATAGACGTCAGCTTGGAAGTGCAAGTCTTTCAAAAGTTACTGTTGAGGGGGAGACTCATCTAGAGTCATCTGCCCAAGATGATCAAGTGCAAGGATAATACTCTTAAATCTATTTATAAAGAAGTCAAAAAGAGAAATATAAAATATTACAAAAACTCCTATTCCAGAACAACAAAAATTGACAAGTTGGAAAGGTGAGATAACAATTGGTATCAGTTTTCATTTTTCAGAACCACCTTAGATGATACACATATTAGTTTTGCTATTTTTATTGAGTGAAGTTCATCTTTATTTGATGTTATGACTTCTTCAAATAGGAAGAGATTGTTGGGAAAACTGTTCACAATTATCGTGATTTAAAGTAGTACTCGGGATGAAGATGAACATACTATGTATTTGATGTATCAGTTTAGTTTGATGTCTTCAGGTATTAAATAGTGCAACGTTAGTATAAGGCTAGTTTTAGTGTCATCAGACATAATTTTGCCAATATAATCACCCAGTGTGCAAAACTCCACGTCGACATAAGTTCTAGACTATGGTAAGCTTATCACTTGCTTATAATCAACACTCAAAGACCCACAAGTTATTTGGAGCAAACCTCACAATTCAGAAAGATACCAATTTTTCTAAGTAAAATATCGAGTAGACATTTAGTCGATTGACTGGACGTCTAACTGACATGCAGAAGTACCAGGTTATGTGGACTAAAAGTCCTTTAATCATAAGAATTTGTCTTAGTAAAATGTCGACTAGACATTTAGGCGATTGACTAGACTTGACTTAGACATAAGGTCTATATAGCCTAGAAGATTGATGTATCGCCTAGAAGATTGTTGTATCGCCTAGAAGATTGATGTATCACCTAGAAGATTGATGTATCACCTAGAAGATTGATGTATCACCTAAAAGATTGATGTATCACATAGAAGATTGTGGTATCGCCTAGAAGATTGCTATGTCGACTAAAAGCTCATTTAGTCGACTAGAAGTTTTTCTGTTAATAATATTCTAAGTGTTGAATCGACTAGAAGGTCAGCTTATTGGCTAGAAGATTGATGTGCCGACTAGAAGCTAATTCAGTCGACTGGAAATTTCACTGTTAAAATATTCTCAAGTGTTTTATTGGCTAGAAGCTCAGCATATCGCCTACAAGCTCACCATATCGCCTACAAGCTCACCATATCGCCTAGAAGCTCACTATATTGGCTAAAAATTCAGCATATTGCCTAGAAGCTCACTATATAGGCTAGATAAGTTGATATCGACTAGATCACTAGTATATTGCCTAGATAGGTTGATATCGATTAGATCACTAGTATATCAGCTAGATATGTTGATATCGACTAAATCACTGCTATATCCGCTAGATAAGTTCAAGAAAGTAAGTATCGACCAGACATTAGTTATATCAACCAGACATTAGTTATATCAACCAGACATCATTCATATCGACTAGACAGCAAGCTTATCGACCAAACATCATTCATATTCGCTAGACAACATCCATTTCGACCAGACACGTTTCTTGAATTTGAATTCGTTGGTGACGAAATCACTTCCGGTCTTTGCGACGACTTATATAGTTGTCTTGGACACGTGTTTTTAATCCTAGAAAAGGTCTATTGTTGCCGTTGGATCCTGTGCTCATTATAAATATGATGGTGCGGAGACAACAAACTCTAATCGATCAAATCAAGAGCCCTCTCATCGCCGTCATTTTTTGTTTTCCCGTGAAATTTGCGATCCGAGAGCACAAGTTGGAGAAGATAATTACACATGCAAAATCTCTTTAATCTTCTCAAGGCTGATCGATTCAAGTTTTCTGATTCATTCAAAGCCATTCTCGTCAATAGCAAGCCGATGGATCTTCCAAGTCCAGAGAATCAAATTTTCACAAAAGCCATTTCAAGCTCTCTGCTAGAAGATCTAAGTTGAAGTCATTCTCAATCAAGGTTCAAGAAGATTCAACATTTTTCAAGATCTATACTTGAGTCTAGAAAGTTGAATATCAAATTTGTAAACAATTATTGTTGTAGGATTTTTTTGAAATATGTGGTAGTATCTTTTGTGACCTGAGGTAGGGTTCTTGAGTGAACCTGAGGTAGAATTACTATTGTGGAATCTGAGTGTAGGATCCCGAGCTAGGGGATCTGAGGTAGAGAACCAACTAGTGTTCTCGAGGTACGAGATTTGTCTCTGAGGTGTAAGATTTGAGATTTAATTTGAGTTTTGGTTGAAGTTGTCGAGACTAACACACTTCTAGATAGATGAAGAGGGAAAGTGGACGTACCAAAATCGGGGAACCACTATAAAATTGTGTTTGTGGCGTGTGCTTTCTATGCTTCTGTGCTTGGTTTATTATTCTGCTATAAATTTAAAAAGAATATTTTACCTATTTACCCCCTCCCCCAGGTGAAATTAGACATCCCTAAACTTGCAGTATGTGAGAATGATGAGAGTTATGTATGTCTAGAAGTGTTTGACCATACGGGAGGAGTAAATCAGAACACTAACATCACAATTTCTAACATCGGTTCTTAGATGGTTGAAAGAGTTGGTGCTGATGAAATGACGAGATTAAGAAATCATATTGTGAATCAATTATAAAATGCATGTAGATATGACATGTATGATATTTGCACATTTTCTGGGTTTTTTAATTACTTCTAACTTTCTGGGTTTTTTAATTACTTCTAACTAACTTTATACACTTTAATTTCAAAAGATGCTATGTGAAGTCTTGACGGGCTTGCTCTAGTATGATAATACTGGTTCAAGAGGTTCCTCAACCATGATAATACTCTGAAGTGCGTTCCTTTGTTTAATAGAATGCACCTATGATTCAGCATGTTTCAACTATTTAACAAATATTGTGTATTTTTACCACCAAACTGTGCCACTGTATTTCACTGCCTGCTTTTGGCATCTGCTCTCATGAATGTGATGATAATTTTTTTGGACTATCTCATAATGTTCTATAATGTTATATATAATATGTCACCGCCTACATCGTTTTCTTGTGCAAATGCTTACACACGTTCGATGACAGGCAAACACATTGCTTTTGTGACGTTGCTTAAAATTATTATGGGTATGTTTTATTTTCTATTGTATAAATTCAAGTCAGTTATGCTCTAGGAGAGAAGTGTATAAGTAGAAACCGGTTGGAGGAGATAAATAGACCGGTTGGGGTTGCAATAGACCGGCACCAAGCGGTTTTTTACTCGTGCGTGTCGTGAGGTCATGCGGTGTTCGGGTAAAAGGGGAAAAAGCAATCCCGCTACTTCATTCTTCCTCTCTCACCCGATGGATGCCGACTCGCCCGACGGAAGCCGCACGGTTGCCTCTCGACGCCGATAGCTCCTGCCACCTCAAATCTCTTATGTTTCTCTCGATTTCTCTTCCTAAAGCAAGGGAATATCTTCCTCTCAACTCCTTTTTAGTTTGGCGTGGATTGGAGATTCCGTTTGTAGGGTTAAATTTCTAGCTTAACCTAAAAACTCTTCGGTTCACTAAAGCTTTCTTCTCTTAAGTTTCAGAAGATTATTAGGGCTTAGATAGTTATATTCTTGCATGATTTCGAAAACCCAAGATGGAGAAATATTAAGTACACATTAATTTCAGTTATTTAACTTCTCTAAAGGGTTATTAAAGGTGGATTCTTGGTGCAATGTGAAATTAGAGGAGAACCCCCTTGTTACCATGCTAGGGCAACCATTAATCATGAAAGGTTGAAGTTAATTAGTTGATGCATGAACCCTTATATATTGTTCATAATTAAATTAGGATATGTTGGTATAGTCATGTTTAAGGGCAGCAATATCCTAGTTTATTTAGCTCCCTTTAGCTTAATTAGGTCAAGGGGAATCTATCTAATTGACTTGTAGTGTAATTAACATACACCAAAAACGTCAAATTGAGAGTGATTGGATGGTATGTTGTAGGTTATGACATCTCAAGGCGGTGGGAGACGCAATGACGAAGGAAGGAGGAATAAAGGCAAAGAAAAAGTATGAGAAAATGATCAACGTATGGATAAGGGCAAAGAGAAAGTAGGTGTGAGTTCTTCTTCCGTATAATATGCAAGTTACTTTGTTTCCTTTATTACTTATGTTGTACTTACATCTTTTAGTAAATAACAAGATAATATAAGATTATAAGCAATCTAAACAAGAAAGAGTCAATATGTGATTAAGTCTTAAGAAAACTGTAAGAATGTAGGAAATAAAAGGAAAAAGGAAAAAGAACACTTCGAGTAATGGGCTATAGAAAGCGTTAACCCAAATTGGAAGATGAGGAGAATAATCTTCCTTCATCGTGCGAGCTAAGGACACGAATGGTAATATGCACGTGCGAGACAAGGGCACGAGAAAATATTACATTAAATGTGAGATAGGGACACTTAATTTACACTTCATATAGCCCACACTCAAAAGCGAATTAACTTAAAGGCGAATTAAGATAAAAACAAATAAAGAGAGGTTATGAAAAAGAAAGACAAGTTATTATAGCACTGATAATAAAAACTGATCATCGAAGGAAAAGTAAGCATTCACATAGTCTTTTGACTAATAGAACAAAAAATTAAACAGGTCAAGGAAGAGCGGTTCCAGCCACCAGTAATCAGCGCCAACCATGTTCTCCTCGCCAGGAGAAGAGGTATCGTCTTTGGGTTGAAGTCACAACAACGGTGTTCGGCGTCCTGGATGACCGCAGGTCGATGTGCAGAGACCCAGAGTGTCCCCATGAGGAATTTCAGTTTTATTTTATGTAGTGTCAGTAGTTCTACTCATGATATATGTGTCTATACATATTAGCTGTATGTTATGAGTCAGTTATGTATGTATAGTGTTGGTAAACCTCTTTTGTTGTTTAGGGTTACCTTTTTGTACTTCTATATATGTATCAGAAACTTTTTAATGAAATGAAATGATTTTATTTTGTCATTATATTTTCTTTCTCGTACTCTTTCATATACTGATGTACTCTGAATGTCTGTACCTTGCTCATTATGAAATGCTGAGTTAAATTATAGCGGTAGTCGTAAGAGGACTGTTACAACAAATTGGTATCAGAGCCAGGTTACGAACAATTAAGTGATATGAGTACGTTAAAGAAATATCAGACAACAATAATACCTATGTATTTTGGTACCTTAAGATGTTTTCCGATTCCTGAATTTATCTTCCGTATTTCAGGAGCTTCCCCAAACATACATGAATAGAAGACAAAGGGAAGAATTAGAAAGGGAGCGAGCTGCGATGAAAAAAAGAGTTACAGCTCCGGAAGGTCTAATCCTCCCTTAGCAGAGGTTATGCAAGCCTTGGCGGAGGCAATTTGAATGAGAAATACTGCATCACTAGCAGCTCAAGATGCGGTGGATATACACTTAAAGCAGTTCTTGGACATGAAGCCGCCAACCTGTCGTGGTGGTGTAACACCAATGGAGACCGAAGATTGGATTAAGAAGATTGAAGTCATTTTTCAGGCAATGAGATGTCCGGAAGATCGGCGGATTGAGCTAGTTACATTTCTCTTCAAAGGAGAGGCTAGTAGATGGTGAGATAGTTTGAAACAATGAATATTTTACGGATGATCGCCAACTGATATTCCTTCAGATGAATTTTTGGATGAATTCATCAATTGGTTTGTGCCGTCATCCGAGAAACAAATCCTTTAGAAGTTCCTTCGTCTGATGCAGGGAAATCGATCGGTAGTACAATATAAAATTGAGTTTACTCAGCTGACATACTATGTGAGTGACATGGTTCCAAATGAGCGAGAATGTTGTTTTCTCTTTCAGCTAGTTTTGCGAGAAGATGTTAGAGTACATCTGATTTCCCAACGAATTCAACATTATAGAGTTGGTGGAGACAACAAAATTAATTGAACGGGATGTGGAGAGCTCGCAGAGGAGGAATGAAGTTCAACCAAAGAGGTTACCGGAAGAACAGAGTAAGACCGTGTCAGGGAAAAGTGGAGGCTTAAGATGGAAAAAGTTTAAAAGAGGTCCTTCGACGCCAGCCCCCGCAGCCAGTGGTACCACAAGTTATCTTATTTGTGAGAAATGTGGAAAAGCTTACCCAGGAGAATGTTTAAAGGGATCAGGGGTATGTTTTAAATGTCATCGTCCAGGGCATTTGAAGTACGAATATCTCTTGTGGAAAACAAAAGCTGGAAAGGATACTAAAGGAGGCACAGGTCAAAGATCAACCTTACATTCTCTTGACAAAGGAAAAGACATTGAATCAGTGGCGTCAGGATCCGTCTTACAACCCAGGGAGGAAAGACAAGTGCAACCAAGGGTTTTTAACCTTAACCAACAAGAAGCGAAAGCACATGATACAGTGATAATATGTATGGTTACTGTTCACAATCATATTATGAAAGTCTTATTTGACACGGGAGCAAGACACGCTTTCATAGCAGCGATGAAATATCTAAACATAGAACCTCATCAGTCCTATAATGATATAAAAGTCACAATGCCCAACAATACAGAAGGAAAACAAGACATAGATGTACAGTGTGTCTAACAATTGATAATCAGCCAGTCAAAGCAGATGTTACCGTGCTACCTCTATCAGAATTCAATATCATCTTAGGGATGGATTGATTAACCAGACATGAAGCTATCATCAATTGTAAGAAAAAAAAATTGCATTTACATTGAATAATCGAACACGATGTAGTTTTACAGGAATGATTGTAGTTTCAAAGATCATGATATCATCATTGAAAGCAATGAAGAAATAAAGACAAGGTTGTGAGGCAATTTTGGTAATGCTGAAAGGAAGTGATACAGTGAAATGTTAACCGACTGCAGTTCCTGTGATGTGTAATTTCCTTGATGTCTTTCTAGAAGAGTTACCATGGTTACCTCCATTTCGAGAAGTTGAGTTCACCATTAATTTGGTGAAAGGAGCAGCACGTGTAGCAAAAACACCATACCGTATAGCTCCCAAGGAAATGACAGAATTGAAAAGTCAGTTACATGAATTATTAGATAAAGATTTCATACGTCCAAGCACATCACCGTGGGGAGCCCCAATGTTATTTGTGAAAAAAAAGATGGTTCGCTACGATTATGTATTGATTATCGCGAACTTAATAAATTGACGATCCAGAATCAATATCCGTTACCCCGCATTGATGATTTATTCGATTAATTGGTTAATACAAAAGTATTTTCAAAAATTAACTTGAGATCGGGTTATCATCAAATGAGAATCAAGGAAGATAATATTTACAAAACTGCCTTTAGTACGAGGTACAGACACTTTGAGTTCGTAATTATGCCGTTTTGATTAACAAACGCGCCAGCCGTATTTATGGATTTAATGAACCGTATATTCAAGGACTTCTTAGATAAATTAGTTATTCTATTCATTGATGATATTTTGATATATTCAAAGAACAAAGAACACACAAAACACTTAAATATTGTGTTGCAAATATTGAAAGACCACGTGTTATATGCAAAATTCTCAAAATATGAGTTTTGGTTGAAAAAAGTCTCTTTCCGGGTCATGTCGTTACGAAATATGAATTATCTGTAGACCCAACAAAGATAGAAGCAATTATGAACTGGCCAAGACGAATTTCTGTCACAGAAATTCAGAGCTTCCTTGGATTGACAGGTTACTATATGAAATTTGTAAAAAACTTTTCAGCAATTGCATTACCACTGATGAAATTAACTCGAAAGAATATCCCTTTTATGTGTATTGATGAATGTCAGCAGACATTTGGAGGATTAAAAGAAAGGTTGACAACAACACCGGTGTTGGTTATGACGTGTGGCAATGAATGTTTTCAAATTTATAGTGATGCATCTTTGAAAGGTCTTGAGTGCGTATTAATGCAAAATGATAAAGTTATCGCGTATGCATCACGACAATTGAAAGATGTTGAACGTAATTATCCGACTCACGATTTGGAATTAGCAGCAATTGTGTTTGCTTTAAAGATTTGACGACATTATCTTTATGGTGCTCAATGTGAGATTTTTACGGATCACAAAAGTTTGAAATACATTTTTTCCCAGAAGGAAATCAACATGCGACAAAGGCGATGTTTGGAACTGATAAAAGATTATGATGTTGATATTAAATATCATCATGACAAAGCTAATGTCGTGACTGATGCACTCAGCAAGAAGAATTTAGCGTCCATGATTGTACCAATAACAAAGCAAAAATGGTTATTGCGAGATATACAAAATTTAGAACTGCTTACATGCATCACTACCTCTCAGACTCAAAGCTCACTCTTTCAATTGTTAGAGGAATACTCACTTAAAGAAAGAGTAAGAAAGGTGATGAATCAGGATCCTACCTTTGTGAAATTTTTGGAAAAGGTTAAGAGTGGTCAATCAACCACATTTGTAGAGAATGATGGGATGTTATTTCTAAATGAAATATTATGTATTCCTAATGTCAGTTCAATTCGGTCTGAACTACTTTACGAAGCGCATCACACAACCTATTCAATTCGCACTGTAAGAACAAAGATGTATCAAGACCTCAAACAAGAGTTTTGGTGGCCAGGAATGAAGACTGATGTCATCAAATATATTGCCAAGTGTCATACTTGTCAACTTGTAAAATCAGAACATCAGAAGCCTGACGAATACTTGCAATCCTTACCCATCCCGGAGTGGAAATGAGAAGATATCACTATGAATTTTGTCATGAGGTTACCAAGGAGGAAGGCAAAATATAATGGTATATGGGTGATTGTGGATCGACTCACAAAAGCTGCACATTTTATTCCCATGAAAAATGACAATTCAGTTCAAAAATTAGTCGAATAGTACATTGATAGTATTGTGAAATATCATGAAATTCCCCGATCTATTATTTTTGACAGAGATGAGCGCTTTACATTGGATAGCTGGAAGTTAGTATAGAAAAGATTAGGAACAAGATTACTGTATAGCACCGCATTTCACCCACAAACTGATGGTCAGTCCGAGCGAACCATTCAGATGTTAGAAGACCTCCTAAGGATGGTCGTACTAGATCTACGAGGATCATGAGAAAAATATTTATCATTGTTAGAATTTTTTTATAATAATAGCTACCAATCAAGTATTCAGATGACACCATTTGAAACGTTATATGGGCGGATGTGCCGCACCCCATTAAGTTGGGCGGAGGGTGGTGAACAAAAGTTATTCAAAAAGGAACGAGTGGATAAACTAAATGACAAACTTGCGACTGCGTGAGAAAGGTTGAAAGTAGCGCATGACAGACAATAAAAATATTATAACTCCAGACATCGAAAGGTTGAATTTAATGTGGGCGATATGGTATGCCTGAAAATTAAACCATTCAAAAGAGCTTCGTGAATTCGTCGACTTGGAAAACTAAGTCCACGATATGTAGGACTTTTCCCAATCATTAAAAGAATTGGAGAAGTCGCATATCGCTTAGTGTTATCTGATGTTCAGAATCTCCACGATGTATTCCGCCTGTTTTCCTTGAGAAAGTTTGTAGCAGATCCAGAAATGATAGTCCCTTCTGATCAGATTCAAATTGAATCTGACTTATCAAGTTCAACAGAGCCATACAAAATAGTGGACTGGCAGAATAAGCAACTCCGAAACAAAGAAGTTCGATTTGTCAAAGTCTAGTGGAAAAGACACAGTGTACACGAAGCTACTTGGGAAAAAGAAGAAGTAATGCGTGACATTTTTCCCTTCCTATTTGATGAAGATGCAGACTGAAGATTTTTGCGGACAAAAATCCAATAAAGAGGGGAGAATTGTGACGTCGCGTAAAATTATTACGGGTATGTTTTATTTTCTATGTTATAAATTCAAGTCAATTAGGCTCTAGGAGAGAAGAATTTAAGTAGAAACCAGTTGGATGAGGTAAATAGACCGGTTGGGGTTGTAATAGACCGACACCAAGCGGTTTTTTACTCGTGTGTGTCATGAGGAGGCCATGCGGTGTTCGGGTAAAAGGGGAAAAAGCAATCCCGCTACTTCATTCTTCCTCTCTCACCCGATGGAAGCCGACTCGCCCGACGGAAGCCGCACGGTTGCCGCTCGACGCCGAGCGCTCCTGCCACCTCAAATCTCCTCCGTTTCTCTCGATTTCTCTTCCTAAAGCAAGGTAATCTCTCTCTCAACTCTTTTTGAGTTTGGTGTGGATTGGAGATTCCGTTTGTAGGGTTAAATTTCTAGGTTAACCTAAAAACTCTTCGGTTCACTAAAGCTTTCTTCTCTTAGGTTTCAGAAGATTATTAGGGCTTATATAGTTATATTCTTGCATGATTTCGAAAATCCTAGATGAAGAAATATTAAGTCCACATTAATTTTAGTTATTTAACTTCTCTAAAGGGTTATTAAAGGTGGATTCTTGGTGCAATGTGAAATTAGGGCAGAACCTCCGTGTTATCATGCTAGGGCAACCATTAATCATGAAGAGTTGAAGTTAATTAGTTGATGCATGAGCCCTTATATATTGTTCATAATTAAATTAGGATATGTTGGTATAGGCAGGTTTAAGGGCAGCAATATCCTAGTTTATTTAGCTTCCTTTAGCTTAATTAGGTCAAGGGGAATCTATCTAATTGACTTGTAGTGTAATTAACATACATCAAAAACATCAAATTGAAAGTGATTGGATGGTATGTTGTAGGTTATGACATCTCAAGGCGGTGGGAGCCGCAATGACGAAGAAAGGAGGGATAAAGACAAAGAAAAAGTACGAGAAAATGATCAACGTAAGGATAAGGGCAAATAGAAAGTAGGAGTGAGTTCTTCCCTATAATATGCAAGTTACTTTGTTTCCTTTATTACTTATGTTGTGCTTACATCCTATGGTAAATAACAAGATAATATGAGATTATAAGCAATGTAAACAAGAAATAGTCAATACACGATTAAGTCTCAAGAAAACTGTATGAATGTAAGAAATAAAAGAAAAAGGAAAAAAGAACACTTCGAGTAATGTGCTATAAAAAGCATTAACCCAAATTGGAAGATGAGAATAATCTTCCTTCATTGTGCGAGCTAAGGGCACCAATGGTAATATGCACGTGCGAGACAAGGGCACAAGAAAATATTACATTAAGTGAGAGATAAGGACACTTCATATAACCCCACTCAAAAGCGAATTAACTTAAATGTGAATTAAGATTAAAGCAAATAAAGAGAGTGACGGCGCGCCACGATCCACTCGCGTGTACACCCGCAGGAGGCGGTGATCCGCTACCCGGATGGGCGATCGAAGTCCATGATCGCGTCCGGCTGCCCGACTTCTGCGACTTTCATGCTTTGTGTTTTTTGTTTGGATGTGTATTCAACCCCCGATCGGACCAAACATTGTGAGCCGTCCGATCGGGGTAGTTTTATTTATTTTTGTATTGTGTAAGGGTGTTGCTGGTTCGGTGGGGGGATGCGTCGGTTCACCCCTAGGGTTATAAAACCCTGTGGTTTTGATTGTGGGGGGATCGAATGTTTGCAGAGAACTTTGCAACCGCTCTGCCTTGAAGGAGCGAGTCCTTCCTCCGCCTTGCCTGGTGCTACGCCAGCAACCCGCCTCCTCCCTATTCACCATTTCTGGTAAAACCTCCACCCTCCCCTCCACCTTCCTCCTTCCCCTCTTTCCCGTACAGCCCGCCTCCGTTCCGATCCCGTGCAGCCCGCGCCCATCCCGAGCCCGCCTCCTCCCTCTTCCCCCATTTCCGGTAAACCCCCACCTTCTCCTCCGCCTTCCTCCTCCTTCCCCACTTTCCCGTGCAGCCAGCCCCCATCCCGAGCCCGCCTCCTCCCTCTTCCCCCATTTCCGGTAAACCCCCACTTTCCCCTCCGCCTTCCTCTTTCTTCCCCTCTTTCCCGAGCAGCCAGCCCCCGTCCCGAGCCCGCCTCCTCTCTCTTCCCCATTTCCGCAACCTCCACCTCTTCCCCACCCCGAAAACCCCACATTCCCCTCCAGCAACTTCCCAAAGCCTCCACCTATTCCCATCCTCTCTCACTATTGCCGCCAGCCAACCGCTACAGCAGCCTCAACACCCACCGCCGCCGCCGCTTATACGTGTGAACCATGGTAACAGTTATTGTTCCTTTATTAGTTGTTTATTTGGCACCTGTACTTTGTGTTGGATTTTGCTTCATTACTATTAGTATTGTCCACTATATGACTTGCAAGGCCTCTTCTGCATATGCTTAATTACTTGCACCTCTAATGAATTACAGTTGATGCTTGTTCCCTTGTTTAATAATTTATAAACGCGTGTCTCTGCTAATTTACATAATATTAACTACTGTTTTTAATTTGAGCAGATCGCTCTCTGCATTAGCCCTTCTCTGCATTTTACCTTAGGCCACATTAGCGCGTCCACTGTGTTTGCCTTACCACTGCATCAAATTGGTATCAGAGTCTTAGGTTAGGGTCATTGCATGTTATATAGTGGTAGGGATTTTCGTCAGTCTATGTCTAATCACGGTCACCCCGACGATAGGACAGCTAGCTCTCATACAGACATGACGCCCGCGGAATTCCAAAGGCTTGTGCTCGATCGATTTGATCGAATTGGTGCCCAGTTTGACACACTTCGAGGCGATGTTGCCAGGGTCAGCACGAGGGTCGGTCAATTGGAAACGCCTAGAGGATGAGAGCCCCCTCCTCCTGATGAGGAGCCTCTCGAAGAACATCAAGATGTCACACCGCCTCCCGTGAGACGGGGTAGAGATGTCCCTCGCCGAGATCGCCCTCTTAGAGGAAATTATTGTCGTGGGTATGAGAATCGAAGAGACCCAGGGAGAAATCAACACCCAGTTGATGAACCTCGCCCACCCCCACTTCGTCGTAGAGGACGAGCACGATATGACTATGACGGGGATGATGAGTACGGTGACTTCCGTGAGCCTCGTCATGGCATGACCCCAGAAGAGGATGACATAACCCGTCGGATCCGTATTGATGCTCCCACCTTCGATGGTCACCTGGACCCGAAGGCATTTAGTGACTGGCTCATGGATATGGATCACTATTTCGACTGGTTTGACATGAGTGATGAGAGACGCATCCAGTTCGCAAAGATGAAACTGAATGGCCAGACGAAAATTTATTGGTCAAGTTTAGAGAGGTCACTTGAGCGGGATGGTTATTACCCCGTCACCCGGTGGGATGAGATGAAGCAGCGCTTACAGGATAAATACCTCCCCGCTTCATATCGAAGTCAACTCTTAGACCAGTTATACGCGTTGCGTCAGGGGACTCTCACCGTTGCTGATTACATGTCTCGATTCGACGAACTCGTAGTTCGTAGCGACATTTGGGAAGAACCTATCGCCACTGCTTCACGTTTTCGGGCAGGCCTTCGAGCGGATATCCGAAGGGAATTGATTCCCCATAGGATGGAGACAGTTGAGCAGGTCTTTCAACTTGCCCTGGAATATGAGCAGTACTTGCGCTCAGCCGGCCCTAGACAGGCGTCCACTAGACCCGATGCTCCCACATTTAGGAAGCCCGCCCCTGCCACGACTCCTGCCACCCCTCGCACTCCCTCCGATGCGACAGGGAAGACTATTGTTCCGGGGGGGCCCAAACTTGGGGGCGTCCAATGCTATCGTTGTTCCGGCAGGGGGCATTTCGCAGCACAGTGCCCTACCAGGAACTTGCTGATTGAAGATTCGGGCGAGCCCAGCAATGAGGCCAAGGATATCACCGCTGAGGATGTTTTGGTGGTTGAGGAAGGATGAGAGAGCGATGCTGAGCGATCACTAGAAGTTGGAGTCCTTCGCCGCATCCTTCACACCCCACGTGCGGAGGAGGATTGGCGCCGCACCACTATCTTTTATACGTACTTCCCAAGTGTAGGTGGACCCTGCAAGCTCGCTATCGATAGTGGTAGTTGCGTGAATATTATTGCAAGGAAAGGATTGGAGAGGATGCAACTTACTGATGAGCCCCATCCTCAACTGTACCGCGTCCTATGGGTGGACAAATCCACCATCCATGTTACGCAGCGGTGCTTGGTGCCGATCCGCTTGGCATCTACTGAGGATCAAGTTTGGTGCGACGTTATTCCCATGGATGTCGCCCACGTGTTACTTGGGAGACCTTGGCTCTATGATCGCGATGCCACGTGTTACGGTCGTTCCAACACGTGTGTATTCTTTAACAAGGGACTAAAAATTACTCTCACCCCAACCCAGCCCAGGGATATTCCCAAGGGCAAGGTTGACTCGTCAGTCAGTGCTGGGTTGTCGAGACCTTTACATTCAGTGCTGGGTCGTCGAGACCTTTACATGTTTAGAGACGGGGTGATTTCCTGAGAGAGAGCCTCGAGAGTGGCGTCATGTTCATTATATCAGCCACGATGGCGGCCGAGACCCCTATTGAGACTGAGAGACCTGACCCGGATGTTCAGCAGTTGATGAAGGATTTCTGTGATATTATTCCCGAGGAGCTCCCCGATGAGCTTCCCCCACTAAGGGGCATCCAACATGCGATTGACCTGATCCCTGGGGCATCTTTGCCCAATCTTCCGCACTACCGCTTAAACCCGACTGAGCATACCGAGTTAAAGCGGCAAGTCGATGATCTCCTGCGGAAGAAGTTTATTCGAGAAAGTTTGAGTCCGTGCGCAGTGCCAGCCCTTCTTACTCCGAAGAAGGACGGGAGCTGGCACATGTGTATTGATAGCTGTGCCATAAATAAGATCACAGTGAAGTATCGCTTTCCGATTCCCCGTCTCGATGATCTCCTGGATTCAATGGCTGGAGCCCAGATTTTTCGAAGATCGACCTTCGCAGTGGATACCAACAAATTAGAGTTCGAGAGGGGGATGAATGGAAGACGGCCTTCAAAACAAAGGATGGCTTGTACGAGTGGTTGGTGATGCCGTTCGGATTATCGAACGCACCCAGTACATTCATGAGGGTGATGACTCAGGTTCTGCGACCCTATATGGGCAAATTCTTGGTCGTATATTTTGATGATATTTTGATATACAGCTAGGGCCGCACCGAGCACTTACGTCATATTTGCATGGTGTTCGAGCTCCTCCGAAAGGAGCATCTCTACATCAACTTGAAGAAGTGTTTGTTCCTGTCCACATCTGTTCATTTCTTGGGTTATGTAGTGTCGGCTTCTGGAGTTTCTGTCGATCCCGACAAGGTCAGGGCGATTCGAGAGTGACATATTCCCACGGACATCCATGAGGCCCGGAGTTTTCATGGACTCGCCACCTTCTATAGGAGGTTTGTTCGTGCTTTCAGCTCTATCATGGCTCCCATTACGAGCTGCCTCCGTAAGGATGACTTTGTTTGGACGAAGGATGCCACTCGAGCCTTCGAGGAGATCAAGTAGAGACTATCTACGGCTCCCGTGTTACGTTTACCTGATTTCTCCAAGCCCTTTGAGGTAGCTTGTGACACGTCGGGAGTTGGTATCGGCGCAGTCCTTAGTCGGGAAGGCCACCCAGTGGCCTACTTTAGCGAGAAGTTGAACGCGACCCGTCAAAAATATTCTAATTATGACCGGGAGTTCTATGTCATTGTGCAGGCACTGCGATATTGGCGTCACTATCTCCTGCACAAGGAGTTCATTCTATATTCATATCATCAGGCCCTGAGATATCTTGACTCCCAGAAGAAATTGGGTCATCTTCACCCCAAATGGGTGGAGTACATGCAGAAGTTTCACTATGTTCTGAAGCACCGAGCAGGTGTTGAGAACAAACCGGCAGATTCCTTGAGACGCCGAGTTAGCATCCTCCACACCATGCGTACCCGAGTCGTGGGATTCGATCAGTTAGTCTATGCCTATCCTGAGTGCCCGGATTTTGGGGACATCTACACAGCACTATCGAGGGACCCTCCCGATCTGCGAGAGGGCTACTCGATTTCTGACGGGTATCTGTTCATGGGCTCTCGCCTTTGCATTCCACGGTCATCCCTCCGAGATTTCCTTATCTGGGAGTTACATGCTGGCGGAGCTGCGGGACACTTTGGTAGGGATAAGACGATTGCATTGGTAGAGGATCGTTTCTTCTGGCCAGGCCTAAAGAAAGACGTCACCAGGGTAGTGAGGCATTGTGGAGTTTGTCAGCTGGCAAAAGGATCTCGCCAACCTACTGACCTATACGCCCCACTCCCCATCCCTGAGAGACCCTGGTCTGATATTAGTATGGATTTTGTTCTCGGGCTACCTCGCACTCTGAGGAAACTAGGCTCGATATTTGTTGTGGTTGATCGTTTCTCCAAGATGACGCATTTCATCCCATGCCGAAAGACCACTGACGCATCCCACGTGGCAGCGTTGTTCTTTAGGGAGGTATTTAAGTATCATGGTCTCCCCACCTCTATAGTCTCTGATCGCGACGTACGATTCATGAGCTATTTCTGGAAGACTCTATGGAAAAAGACGGGTACGACCCTGAAGTTTTCCTCCGCCTACCACCCGCAGACGGATGGGCAAACAGAAGTGGTTAACCGTAGTCTTCAGACTCTTCTTTGTTGCCTAGTTGGGGATAGTCCATCGACCTGGGATTCTGTCCTCCCCATAACCGAATTTGCATACAAAAGTTCAGTCAACAGGACCACAAGCTTGAGTCCATTTCACATTATATTAGGGTATGAGCCTAGGAAACCAGTTGATTTGGTGGATATTCCCCTAAGATCCCGACCTAGTGAGTCAGCTGAGTCTTTCATCCAGCATGTGCATGCATTACATGAGTCGGTCCGTAAAAAATTGCAGCTAGTAATGAATATTATAAAAATCAAGCAGACCAACACAGACGGGAACAAACCTTTGAGACGGATTGGTACGAATGCATATGAGGTAGATATCCCTCATGGTATGGACATCATCCGAGTATTCAACGTAGAGGATTTGACTCCTTACTACGAAGAGCATGCGTACGTGGACCCACTCCCCACACTCCCACCAGAACCCTCATATGCCATATCTCCAACCCATGAACCTTCTCCTCCTGTTTCCCCTACTTGTCCCTCTTTGTTATCCCCCGTGACGTCGCGTCAGGCAGATGGGCTCGCACCTTCAGCGGTTCCATTGATATCATCACCAGACGGAGATACATCATCACCAAACGAAGATACACTAGTGCCAGACGGAGACACATTGGTACCACTTGCTTCTACAGACGACGTGCTTCAGATCGTTGGACATGACTTCCGCGCCGCGGCCGGGCAAGATACCCTACGCTATCTTGTCCGTTGGAGCAGCCGATCCCTGCACGATGCTACTTGGATTTCACCAGAGGAGCTTGAGAGACTCTCCCAGCTGCTCCGCCGCTACTACGATCACGCGCACTCATCAGAGTTGAGTGCTTTTAAGCCCGGGGAGTTGATGGCGCGCCACGACCCACTCGCGTGTACACCCGCAGGAGGCAATGATCCGCTACCCGGATGGGCGATCGAAGTCCATGATCGCGTCCGGCTGCCCGACTTCTGCGACTTTCATGTTTTGTGTTTTTTGTTTGGATGTGTATTCAACCCCCGATCGGACCAAACATTGTGAGCCGTCTGATCGGGGTAGTTTTATTTATTTTTGTATTGTGTAAGGGTGTTGCTGGTTCGGTGGGGGGATGCATCGGTTCACCCCTAGGGTTATAAAACCCGGTGGTTTTGATTGTGTGTGGGGGGGGATTGAATGTTTGCAGAGAACTTTGCAACCGCTCGGTCTTGAAGGAGCGAGTCCTTCTTCCTCCGCCTTGCCTGGTGCGACGCCAGCAACCCGCCTCCTCCCTATTCTCCATTTCCTGTAAAACCTCCACCCTCCCCTCCACCTTCCTCCTTCTTCCCCTCTTTCCCGTGCAGCCCGCCTCCGTTCCGATCCCGTGCAGCCCGCGCCCATCCCGAGCCCGCCTCCTCCCTCTTCCCCCATTTCCGGTAAACCCCCACCTTCTCCTCCGCCTTCCTCCTCCTTCCCCACTTTCCCGTGCAGCCAGCCCCCATCCCGAGCCCGCCTCCTCCCTCTTCCCCCATTTCCGGTAAACCCCCACTTTCCCCTCCGCCTTCCTCCTTCTTCCCCTCTTTCCCGAGCAACCAACCCCCGTCCCGAGCCCGCCTCCTCTCTCTTCCCCATTTCCGCAACCTCCACCTCTTCCCCACCCCGAAAACCCCACACTCCCCTCCAGCAACTTCCCAAAGCCTCCACTCATTCCCATCCTCTCTCACTATTGTCGTCAGTCAACCGCTACAGCAGCCTCAACACCCACCGCCGCCGCCGCTTACACGTGTGAACCGTGGTAACAGTTATTGTTCCTTTATTAGTTGTTTATTTGGCACCTGTACTTTGTGTTGGATTTTGCTTCATTACTATTAGTATTGTCCACTATATGACTTGCAGAGCCTCTTCTGCATATGCTTAATTACTTGCACCTCTAATGAATTTCAGTTGATGCTTGTTCCCTTGTTTAATAATTTGTAAACGCGTGTCTCTGCTAATTTACATAATATTAACTACTGGTTTTAATTTGAGCGGACCGCTCTCTGCATTAGCCCTTCTCTGCATTTTACCTTAGGCCACATTAGCGCGCCCACTGTGTTTGCGTTACCACTTCATCAGAGAGGTTATGAAAAAGAAAGACAAGTCATTATAGGACTGATAATAAAAACTGATCATCGAAGGAAAAGTAAGCATTCACATAGTCTTTTGACTAATAGAACATAAAATTAAACAGGTCAAGGAAGAGGCGGTTCCAACCACCAGTAGTCAGCGTCAACCATGTTCTCCTCGCTAGGAGAAGAGGTATCGTCTTTGGGTTGAAGTCGCGACAGCGGAGTTCGGCGTCCTGGATGACCACTAGTCGAGGTGCGGAGACCCAAAGTGCCCCTGTGAGGAGTTCCAGTTTTATTTTATGTAGTGTCAGTAGTTATACTCATGATATATGTGTCTGTACATATTAGATGTATGTTATGAATCAGTTGTGTATATATAGTGTTGGTAAGCCCCTTTTGTTGTTTAGGGCTATCTTTTTGGACTTCTGTATATGTATCAGAAACTATTTAATGAAATGAAATGATTTTGTTCTGTTATGATATTTTCTTTCTCGTACTCTTTCATATACTGCTGTACTCTGAATGTTCGTACCTTGCTCATTATGAAATGCTAAGTTAAATTATAGCGGTAGCCATAAGGGGGCCGTTACAACAACTTTCCTTTTGGAGGACCCGCCTCAAACGTGGCTCCTCCAAATTATAATCTCTTATATTTAACCATCCTAAACTGAAATTGGAATTGAATTTCTTTGGCTTCAAGAGTTTTATTTTACTTTTCTGTCAACCAAGTAGAATAGAATAGAATAACTTACTTAATATTAGTCATCCATATAGGGTTATTTATACCATTACGAAGGAGTCACAAACTCTAACACAAAACTCACTCACACGAACAAATACTAATATACTAATATTAATAATCTCAACTCTCCCCTCAAACTGTAGGGTAAACCACCAGCTTTACATCAACAGAAAGGGTAAATGTGGTAGGAAATGTTGGGACAGGACTGTTGACCGAGGATACTCCCACGCACGGTACACCCACAGAAAAGAAACCACACACAAATCCACAAGACCGCGGGGATAACACCACACACGCACTGATCTACAAGACCGCTGGGATA
The DNA here is from genome assembly GCA_039583875.1 of Platanthera guangdongensis. Classification (NCBI taxonomy): domain Eukaryota; kingdom Viridiplantae; phylum Streptophyta; class Magnoliopsida; order Asparagales; family Orchidaceae; genus Platanthera; species Platanthera guangdongensis. The sequence continues at coordinate 167,437,794 of CM077156.1, read as the reverse complement.
ACAAAGAAAACCAAACACGAATCCACAAGACTGCAGGGATAACACCTCACACACAGTTCTACATGACTACGGGGATAACATCACACACACAAATCTACGTGACCGTGAGGATGCGAGAATGGAAAAAATACAACCATCAAAGACATGCCACCTACCAATCATCAAGGAAAAACTTGGGGAGATAGAAACTACACTCTACATACGCCTAGAGGCCGTGTGGACTGAAGGCGAAAGGTCAGGAAAGATCATCTGAGTCGCCTTCGCCCCAAGCACTCCCCCTCACATGAAAAACACATGCATATAGGCAAAACACGTTAAACCTAAGCAGTAGAAAGTCAGAACAATACGACAAAATACTGATAAAGAAACAAGAAACGACCCCAAAAAACAGTACAATTTCAGTATCAGGGAGACAAATGCACCCCCAGAAGCTGCTGCAGTGGCTGGAGCTCAAGCAGCAGCAAGGCGGACCACTGGAGAAGCAAGGAGGCTGACTGGATCTGGAGCCATTGTCCACCTGCCAGGAAGGAGAGAGGGGCCCGCATGGGAGCAGATCTGGAGCAGGGAGGACGACCCCAGATCAGCACCAAGCACAATCAGATCAGCGGAGGAGAAGCTCGACAAGAGCAGCGACAACGAAGCCTGCTCCAGAAGGTGGATGGAGCCAGCAAAGAGGACGGTCTGGATGACTGAGCCCGACGTCACAGAAGCACAGCGGCGGCATCGGGGGCACTGGACAACATGAGCACAGTTGCGGCAGCATCAAGGAAGCGGACTGGACGACGGAGAGAAACGACAGCTTCATGGGAGGGTGGTGGAGGCGACCTCCTCAGCAGCAGCCGGCAGCGACCTCCTCAGCATCAGCCGGCGGCGACCTCCTCAGCTGCCGGCGGCGGAGGCGACCTCCTCAGCAGCCGATGGCGGCGTCGATCCCGCCTGGGGACCGCATTAGAGAGGAGGAGACCCTCGAACCAGCGATGGAGGAGGGAAACCGGGGCGGGATTGGCGAGCAGGACGAACGGGAAAAAATGAGAGTGCGCAGGGACGGCTAGGGCACCCGACTTTTGATACCAAGTAGAATAGAATAACTTGCTTAATATTATTCATCCATATATGACTATTTATAACAGTACAAAGGACTCACAAACTCAACACAAGATGTGGGACTAAACCCACTTACGCAAACAAATACTAATATAATAATAATTATAATCACAACTAACCAATCATAAATTTCCAGGGCTATGTTTTGGTTTCAAGTCTTTTATGTTTTGCGTTCAACCTATCGTCAATTTTCAATGTATTTTTTGATTTAAAGAGGTTTATGTGTGAATTTGACTTGACATTTGCGGACAGGAGACCATGTAATATCTCACTCTCGTGGTTATGCCTAAAACATTATGTAACAACCTCTTAATTTTGGCTTGTTTTTTGTAGGTTTATGCATTGTTCACTGGGGAATTCTACACGTTGACTCACTTTCCTGGAATCGGAAGGCCTTTTGTTTTCAATGCAGAGATTTTACTAACATTTTCAAGTTTCCATTATCTATATCAAATATCAATGCTGCTATTTTTTTATGCATTGCTCCACTATTTATGTTGTATTTCTTTTGACATAAGCTTGTTTCTCTCAATACAGTCTTTAAACACATGTGGAAATTTAAGAATGAAGCACTTGATTTTTATTTTGGCAGGCCATTGGATTTGGGTGGTGGGAAATACATTGTATTTTAATGTGTGTGAGATTTTGCGTGCATGTTTTAGTATAGCAGATATTTAAAAAGTAGACCACACGTATCAGAAGGATTACGACAAACTCCCGCTGCACTTTCTGCTCACGATTATGAAAAACGCAATGCATTTTGAGGAGCTCATGTGGGGAAAGTCGACTGCAGGCCTGACCCATATTGAGGTGAAGCTGGAAGAACTTCAAAACAAGGTCAGAGCTCCTGTTTTTATTTTATTTTTTGTAATATTATAAATATATATCAGTCGAGAGGACAGAGGACACGCCTGGGTGAGTCTACTCACCATTTTGAAGTTTGTTCTTTGTTGTTGCTGCTCCGTCACTTCCCTTCATTGCCACTTCCTTTGTATGAATAAGCTGCAATTTTTTGTCTTCTCCTGCTATCCCTACACTTCAACAATTCAAAAAATAGCTCTGCTTGTTAATCAAGATGAGGATATATCAAATGTTTCAACTTCCATTTGATGATATAACAATTGTTTCTTTAGATCTTGGTCTTTGTATATAAACTTTTATTTTCTGGTTTACTGTTTATAATTATTATGTTATGGGATTTAGGTGTTAGATCTGGAGGCGAGGGGAGTGGGATAAACTTATCAGGAAGCAATTTGAGTGCTGGAAAATGTTTCCGCAATCATCTATCTTCCTCTTCTTCCTCTTATCGTTCGTCTCAAAATCACTGCTTGCTGTATATTTTGATATGTAATATGAATACGGTGTTTTTCTATTTTTATGTTAATAGTCTGTTGAAGCTCTGTTCAACTTTTACCAGTAATTATATGCATAATCCTTAACAAGATAAAAATGTATTTTTTTTGTCCTTTTTTTATTTGGGCTGTTGTGTATGTTTTAAAAAAGGGAGGCTTTGGGATTGTTCATGAATTCCACCACATTCATATATTACCAAACATTCAAAACTACACTTTCGTTCTTGACCACAAAACAGAATTCTGCCAAACCACAGTTCACCACTATTAAAAATCACTGTTCATGACCGTAATGCTTATGGCCATGACAACGCCAAACGGACCCTAAGGCTTCGTTTGGCCCGGTGATTACAGTTGTGAACACGTCATGAACCGTCATTCATGAACGCTCAACCTCACCTAAAAAAATTCATATATTTTATGCTCAAAACTAGTATATTTTCTTGGTAGTGATCATAACCTTTGTCTTGTCAAATATACGTTGGATTATAATGGTGTTTTTTACCAAACTCGCAGGAGCAAATAAACCGTGCCAAAAGAAGCTTAAATTTGCAATAGAATATTTGTAGTGATATAGACACATTGTTTTTTTTGTTGCTGTTCATCTGTCGAGTTATTATTGTTCATTGTCAACCAGGTTATGGTTTTATGATTGCATGATTTTACCAATCCCAATAGAAAAAATTAATTCTCACCCGCATGGCGCATCCCAACTTTTTCTCATATATTGTAGTGAAATTAAAAGAAAAAACGGTAGGCCCGTCTTCTCAGTAATACAGTTGGCATATAAGTAGATTTCAGACATTGAAAGTCCATTTGGCAGGGCTGATTCACCGCAATCATGTCGATGGCATTGCCTGATCGGATCGTGTGCCCGATTGTGACCGTAGAAAAAGCGGTGGTGCAATTAGAACTGGGACATATATGATGCTGGAAAAGCAATAGGAATAGAAAGAAGAAGTGGATCTATGAGAATAAAGGGATAAAAGTATGTACATGGAGTGCACTATCCTCTATGTGCTAGGGGAAATCTGGCCGTAAAAATCGGAAATCTGATGGTTGAAATTCATCTGAAAAATCTAGTTAAATTTTTCCAATTGGAGAACCCAATACGATCCAAATTTCAGTCGGATTTCCCTCATCAAAAAATGTGCAAGCACCATTTTGACAATCGGATTTCTCCCTGCACATAGAGTCGTGTGTTGCCCTCATTTAAAAATTTCCCGAGGACAAATGCATGAAAAGAAGAGACTTTTTTAGCATTTCTAAAAGTGGGAGAGTTCAATGTTTTTCAAAAAACTTCGTAAACAACTTTTCCGACACTTTCAACCATCACTACCAAAACCAAACGACTTTAAAATAGGTGACTGATAATCACACTCTTTGTGGCTATTTATACCACTTTTTTTTTGTAAAATAAGACATTATTATAGCCCTATAAAATTGAATTTATAGTTATCATATTCTTCCTTTGTAGTTTCAATGGACCAATCTCTCCCATCTCCCTTGAATTTGCATGGTTCGTTCCAGTCATTTTTGAATGACAATATAGATTAGGATACACTTGAATGGAGATGACATTGAATCCCATGAATTTACTAATCAGTGTATTAATGGGGATATTGAGACATCTGCTCATCTATCACCTTTTCTAAACAACTTAAATATAAAAAACTGCATTCACATGAAGTTATTTTAATAATGTTTGCATGTATAAACAATTACTTCAAAGAATAAAGCAATCTTACTTTTTTTTATATGGCATAATCATCCACCAAACTACTATCCTTCACTTTGCTGTATGACTATTTATAAATAATTCAAGACGTGTCGGCTCTATTACATCCCGGTGGTCATAATTACCACAATTCAATATGTGAACATTATAAAATGTAGAAAAATACAAAACAAAAAAGCAAAAAATTGCATTCCTCTATGTTGAGACCAATATGTCATCATATCAACAAATTCACTAGCATGCATGCTTTCATGACCACCTCGAGCAAGAACATCTTCAATTGTGTTAGATGGTCGATAAAATAAGCTCATAATTGTTGCCTTATTGTCCTTAAATTTTTCAGTGAGGAGGTGCATGGTATGTTTTTAGTTAGACTCATAAAAATCAATTTGTTGTTGCACAAATAATATTGAATGTTAATAAATAAAAACTGTGAAGTGAATGTACATTTATGAAATCCCATGTTGTGTTCTTACTAAAATTGGAAATATGCCTCCATGAAAGGGGGTCATTGGAAACAATGCCCTCATTCTAATTAAAGTTCCCGTAAATTATGACAACTAAACTTGACCATCACCCACAAATTGATCTTAATCATTACAATGCATTTTGATTACTTTATAGGTGGAATTAAATGAAAGTTCCTGCAACTAGTTTCTCCACGTCCTTTTTTAGGTCTTTTTTATCTGAAATTAACAATTTTAAATAAAGGATATGAGTATGTAAATAAAAAAATAATAAATGTAAATGTATTATTTACCTGTTGAATTAGAAATCCCTATTTCGTCATCACAAAGATTATTGGCTTCCTCATTGATAACATGATCTCCATAAGCACTTTAATCAGAAAAGTAAGTCATATTAGCAGCATCATATAGTGGACTCACATGGGCATGTGAAGTGCTATCATGTATATGGCTAGTGTTAATAACAGTGTTTTGAATTTCAGATGAAGAATCAATATTTTGACCATTTGATGTTTCAATGTGATCCTTTAAAACATATAAGCTTCTTGGATCAATTCTTCTTTTACGAGTCATTATTTACCTGCATGAAAACCACAACTTAAATATAACACATATATTAAAAAAATTTATGGTCACATTTATTAAAAAGGATTATACTTACTAGGGCATATGTATAGATCTCTTTGCACAACTAATGGTTCAACATTTGTTCTTACTATCATAGTACCCTCATCATCATCTAAATATAAATTTTTAATATCTCGTGTTTCATTACCAACAATTTCAATTTATCCCATTAAGTACTCATCTCGTGGCACCATCCTCAAGACTACTACCCAATTTAATATTTTTGAATCACAGTTGTAATAAACCATTTTTGCTTGAAAAGGGAATATTTAAGGATTGTGCACAAGTTTCACTCCTATAGGTATTAGCTGAGTCAAATTAACTAAAGTAAATCAAAATAATTCTTTCTTCACGCAAACTTTGTTTGTTGGATTCACCCAATCACATTTTAAAAGACATACTTTTGTAACATCGAAGTAATCAAATTTGATAGTTAATACGGTAGTGGTCTAAATCACCTAGAGGGGGAGGTGGGGGGGTGTGAATAGGTTGTTTTGTTACTTTCTTGTTTTTTTTACTTTGTTGTTTTATGCTTAATCAAACAAACACAGAAAGCACACAATTATTTATAGTGGTTCCCCAAGATATGGGTACATCCACTCTCCCTCTCACCTTTCTAACAGTGTGTTAGACAAGGCTAACTTCTCTAAACTCAGATCAAAGAGCTTACAACACAGATCCCTCAGGATCTCTCAGGCTTCCTCCAAACCCTACCTCAGGCCACTGCCATACAAACTCAGAGTAAGCTTCTACTCCTACAGCTCGATGACCCTCCAGGTCACCTACCTCATGAGGCCTATCAGGAAGCCCTACATCTCAAGCTTGGAAGATATCCCTACCTTAGGCACACATGCCCTATAATCTCAGGCACACAGGGCCTACACAATCAGAACACAAATGTTCTTATAGAGATATAATGTTTAGTTTACAACAGAAGACATTAATGAGTTTAACCTTCAGTTTTTTGGTCTTCTGTTAAGAATGAACGACAAAGAGCTGTCCAGGAGCAGGGCAAGAGATTTGATCTTTGGCTTTATCCCTAGCACCAACTTGATCATCTGTCTTCAGTAGAAGGTGGGAAGATCTGTTGGGTACATTGGTTAAATGTACCTGATTTGAAGAAGCCTCACCCAACTCAATGATATACATCATAATGTATTTGATGTATGTTGAGTTTATTTGTGCAGGTTAAGTAATCACTGGACTGAAGCAAAAAGTTTCTAAATCCATGTGTCGACACCCAGAGGGAAAGTGTCGACACTCAAGAAAGCTTGTGTCGACACCCAGACAAGCAGTGTCGACACTTGGAGTCATTGTGTCGACACCTGGGATGCAGAGTCGACACCAGATAGAAAGTGTCGACACTTGGAGCTGTGTCGACACTCAGTGAAGAAAAGTGCAGACAGAAAGTGTCGACACAAGGAGCTGTGTCGACACCCAGTGAAGCTGAGTCTACACCAGAAAGTGTCGACATTTGGAGCTGTGTCGACACTCAGCAAAAGTCAGCAGAGACTAAGTTAAAGTGTCGACACCCAGAACAATGTGTCGACACAACAAGAAGAGTCAGCACTTGAAGAAAGTGTCGACACCAAAAACAAAGTGTCGACACTCAACAGAAGAGTCAACACATGAAATAAGTGTCGACACCTAGAATAATGTGTCGACACTCAGCTAAAGACTCTACACTTGAAGAAAGTGTCGACACAAGGAGCTGTGTCGACACTTAGCAAAGAACAGAATTATCTCCAAAATATTCTAAGTACAAGTGTCGACACTAAGGGAATGTGTCGACACTCAGCTGAAGTCTCAACAGAAGAATCAAGTGTCGACACAAGGAGCTGTGTCGACACTTAGCAAGTATCAACATAAAAGACTATGTGTCGACACCAAGAAGCAGTGTCGACACTTAACAGATTCAACACAAGAAGAAGTGTCGACACAAAGGAGATGTGTCGACACTTAGAAGAATTCAGCTGAAGATAGAAGATCAAGTACTTGTGCCGACACTCAATTTTAGTATCGACACCTGAAGAAGAATCTGTGTCGAGACATACAAGGAGTTGTGTCGACACCTTGTAGACTTGTGTCGACACTTACACAGCATGTGTCGACACTTGAACTATAAGTGTCGACACTTAAAGACAGAAAGTCTCGACACTTTCAGACAGTTAGAGATTTTCAAGAAATGACTGGATGACTTGACAGCTGCCGTTCCAGCCGGTCTACAGCACCTGTCAGAGATATCAGAAGTCAGTTATGGACCGGACCAGCCGGTTACCATAAAGAAGGCCTATAAATAGGCACCTACAGTTTACAGAAACAGTGGATCACATTATTGAAGAACAAGTTATTAAAGTGGTACACAGAGTATCAAATCAAGAAGATCTTGCAGTTCAAGTGTAGATCTAAGAAGTTGGAGAGAGAGGGCTCCATCCAAGAAATCAGTCGTTGGAACTAGGCTGAGAAGAAGGGTTCAGATCTATTCTGAATTCTAAGTGGCAGAGGTCAAGGAACAACTGCAGAAGGAGATAATCTTATTCAGTTCTACTCAAGAAGCTTTGAAGAAAGCTAAGTCAGATTGAATCCAGCTGAGTTCTTCCAAGAACTCATCAAGAAACTTTCAACTCCCCTCTCTTGTTTCAGAGTTGTTGAGTTATTATTTCTATAATCATTTTTATCTTGTAGGATCCTTTGGATCTGAGTGAATTGTAAGCCTATAATTATAAAGGCTGAGGGTAGGGCCTTTGGCCTGAGTGTAGGAGATTGTTATCTCTGAGTGTAGGCCTTGATTGGCTGAGTGTAGGCCTGGGTGGCTGAGTGTAGGCCTTTGTGGCTGAGTGTAGGCTTTGGGATAAAGCTGAGTTGTAAGGCTTTGGGCCTGAGGTATAGGAACCAATTTGGGTTCTGAGATAGTGGAGGAGTTTGGCCGAATCTAGTACACTACTAAATAGGCGAAGGGGGAAAGTGGATGTACCCATATCTTGGGGAACCACTATAAACCACTGTGTCTGCTGTGCTGTGATTGTTGCTGTGTATGCTGTGTGTTTGCTGTGATAGAATAGTTAGAAATCTGTGTTATTAACTGTCTGCTGCCATTAAAGTTTAAAAAGGATTAGGTCACCTATTCACCCCCCCCCCCCCTCTAGGTGATTAGGTACCATATCTTTCAAGTGGTATCAAAGCGAGGTTCCTCAAAAAGGGACTAACAGTCTGAGGAGATCCTATTTGGCAGATTCAGTGTAAGGCAAAATACAGATTCAAGAAATTTAAGAAAATCAAGAAACATGGGTTTCTCTGAAAATCACAAGGAATTGGGTTCCATGAAATTGCCCATATGCAGAAAGGAAATCTTTGGGATCTGGAAGGAAAGGGTAAGGTTGTTTATGGAGGCCTCAGACCCTAGAATCTACATCACAGTAAAGGAAGGGCCTTATGTGCCTATGAAGATATCTGTTCTAGATGCAAATCAGAGAACTCCAAAGGATTTCTCTGAAATGACTAAGGATGAGATTGTCCTAGCCACCATGGACAAGAGGGCACAAAACATAATAGTGAGTGTCATAGATGATGCAACATTTCAGAATCTTATACACTGTAAGACAGCCAAAGAGATGTGAGACACTCTTATAGTGTATATGGAAGGATCTGAAGAAGTTAGACAAGATAGAAAATCCTTGCTAAATCAGGAGTATGAGAGTTTTAGACAAGGAAAAGGTGATAGCATAACTGAGTGCTATAAGAAGTTCTACAGAATAGTGAATGAACTCATGTCTTATGGAAGAGATTTCAGTAACTATGAACTAAATGACAAGTTCTTAAGGTCCCTAACCAAAGATTGGGACACCAAGATCTGTGCCATAAGAGAAATGGCTAAGTTGGGGGAAATTCCTCCTCCTACACTGTTTGGCAAGTTATTGTCTTATGAGATGCAGTTGACAGTGATGAAAGAGGAGGAGAAATCAACAAGAACTGAGCACAAGGAGAGAACAGTTGCTTTCAAGACAGATGTCCCCAGAAAGTGCAGGAATAAGTCATCAACTCCACCTCCAGAGGTAGTTGAATCAGAATCAGATGAGTCAGTCAGCACAAAGACTGAGAGCAGTGAAAGTGATGAAGACTTTGCTGCCTTCACTAGACACTTTCAGAAATTCTTGAAGAAAAAACAGTGGAGGTCAAGACCTTCTACTTCAAAGGGAAAGGAAGTCTTTTATCAAGAGAAAAAGCCTTCAAAGAAAGACAGGAAGAGGACAAAGTCAAGCAAGGCAACTGGTTCAAAGATTGTGTGCTATTGCTGCAATAGACAGGGCCATGTTATTGCAGACTGTCCTGAAAAGAGGAAAGAATCTAGTGACAGGAAAAAGACTTATTTCAAAGGCAAGAAAGAAAAGTCTTTTGTTGCCAAGAAGGAGAAGACTCTATCAGATATCTCTTCTTCAGAAACTGAGTCTGAGGCTGAAGCCTACATAGGGCTGTTTGCTGAAGAAGAAGAAGAAGAATTCATGCAGATCATGGAGTCTATTTATGAACAAGAAGACAGTCATTGCCAAGGGCTAATGGCTTTGACAGAGAGTGCCAAAATCCTGGAGCGGCCAGGACCTAGTAAGGTACAAGGTTCAAGTTCAAGTTCAGTTTCTTGTTCTAGTTCAGATTCAGATTCTTCTTCATCAAGTGATGAGAATGTATCTGAGTCTGAGGATGATATTCATCAGCTTATAGATGAATATAAAGTGCTGTTGCAAGCTTACAAGAAAAGCAAGTCCCTTGCCAAAAGTCAGACAAAGGAAATTGCTGATCTTAAAGCTGTTGCAACAGATTCTGAGAAGCAATTTGATCAAAAGCTTAATGAAATAGCCAGGCTGAAACACATAACAATGATTCAGATGGGCACTATCACCTTTAAGAATGATCAAATCAAGAGTCTGGAGATAAATCTTCAGAAAGAGAGAGATCTTGTTGCTAGGTTTTTTAAACCTAAGTCAGTGCTACCTTTAATTGATAAATTTGTTCATCATAAAGGCAAGGCTGGACTGGGCTTTATTAGACCTGCAGGGACTGAGCAGTCCAAGTCTAAGTCCAAGGGCAAAGCCCCAACATTCAACAAGCCTGCTGTAGATAAGACAGCCAAGGCAGTACCTAAGCAAAGGTACAATAAGTTTGAATGTTGGTGCTATGACAAAGTTGGCCATTTTGCAGTGGACTGTTGGCACAATGCTAGTGCCAAAGTGAGTACCAAACTACCTGTTGGAAAGCCAGTGGGTAGCTTTGTCAGATTGCAGACTAACAAGTACCAAGGACCCAAGAATTCTTTGGGTTCTAAGGTTCATTAATCTATTTTGCAGGTGAGTCCAAGTGGCCATACCCCAACATGGTACTTTGACAGTGGATATTCCAGACATATGACTGGAACAAGAGGATTACTAAAGGACTATATTCCAATAAAAGATGGTCCAAAAGTCACCTTTGGTGGTTCTGAAAAAGGAATCATCAAAGGGTTTGGTAACATTTTTAGCAACTTAGTTACCATTACTCAAGTGGCTTATGTTAAAGGATTGAAACACAACCTAATAAGTATAAGTCAACTAAGTGATGTAGGGTATGACATCTCATTTGTTTAAAATGGTTGTCATATCAAGAGGTCAAGTGATCAAGAGATCATTTTGACTGGTTATAGGAAGAGGAATGTCTACTGCCTAGACATTATGATTGAGAACAATGGTTCTCCAGTTTGTCTTGTAGCTGATGAGACAGTCTCTCATTGTGCCAAATGGCACAAGAGGCTTGCCCATCTTAACTACAAGACTATTAGCAAAATCTTTAGCAAAGAGTTAGTGAGGAATGGTCCTCAAGTTAAGTGTGTTAAAGATGGTATTTGCTCAGCTTGTTAAAAGGGCAAGCAGACTAAATCCACCTTTAGAAGCATAGAAAACAAAGATGCTGTGAGGTGTTTATACCTTTTGTATATGGATCTTTTTGGTCCAATGCCAGTTCACAGCTTAGGTAGGAAGGTATATACCTTTGTAGTTGTAGATGACTTCTCAAGGTTTTCCTGGGTGTTCTTCTTAAGACATAAATCTGAAACTCCTAGTATTTTCTATAGCTTTGTCAAGCAAATTCAGAATGAACTAAATAGTACAGTGGTCAAAATTAGAAGTGACCATGGTACTGAATTTCAGTCTGATAGCATGACAAAACTATGTGAAGACTTTGGGATATTTCAAGAATTCTCTTCACCTAGAACACCTCAGCAAAATGGCATTGCTGAGAGGAAAAATAGGACCTTGATAGAGGCTGGTAGGACCCTATTGAGTGATACATCACTGCCAGAGTATTTCTGGGCTGAAGCAGTTAACACTGCATGTCATGTTATAAATAGGGCTACCATCACTAAAAGGCTTAACAAGACCCCCTATGAAGTTGTGAAAGGCAGGAAACCAAACATATCCTATTTCAGGATCTTTGGTTGCAAATGCTTCATACTTAACAATGGGAAGTCTTACTTAACTAAGTTTGCTATCAAGTCCCAAGAGGGAATTTTTGTTGGGTACAACAATAATAGTAAGGCTTATAGAGTCTACAACTTGACTACACAAGTTGTAGAAGAATCTGTGCATGTAGTTTTTGATGAGACTAAACTTATTAACAATGAGTTGTCTAGTAGTGTATGCAGCCCCACAGGTTTAACAAAGAAAATGGACAAGCTAACTATAGAAGAAGTACCTGCTACAAGACAGCAAGTAGAAGACAGTAGCTGTTGTCCAGGGGGAGAACTACATGTGCCAATTGCTGAAGAAATACAAGGAGTACAGCATGATGGAGATGCTGAAGAGGTTCAACCAGAAGTTAGGATGCCTCCAGCCAACAGGCATCTAAGAGATCATCCAGTAGAGCAGATTATTGGAGATCCAAGACAAGGAGTACAAACCAGGAGCAGATAAATGAATACAGCAATCTACTCCAGTTTCCTGTCTCAAGTTGAACCTAGGAAATTTGAAGAAGCAATACAAGATCCATAATGGACTGAAGCAATGCAAGAAGAGCTTAATCAGTTCAAGAGGTGCAAGGTCTGGGAACTTGTTCCTAAACCTAAAGACCACAATGTAATAGGAACTAAGTGGATCTACAGGAATAAGATGGATGAACAAGGGGTCATCATTAAGAATAAGGCTAGACTGGTTGCTAAAGGATATAGGCAAGAAGAAGGTATTGACTTTGATCAAACCTTTGCTCCAGTAGCCCGACTGGAAGCCATAAGGATGTTCTTGGCCTATGCAACCTATCAAGGATTCAAGGTTTACCAGATGGATGTCAAGGCAGCATTCCTAAATGGTAATCTTAAGGAAGAAGTCTATGTGGAACAGCCTTCAGGTTTTGTTGATCCAACTCTACCTCATCATGTCTATAGACTTAGGAAAGCTTTATATGGGTTAAAGCAAGCCCCTAGGGCTTGGTATGAAACCATATCTAGTTTCCTCATTGAGAACAAGTTCTCAAGTGGGAAAATAGATAAGACTCTATTCCTTAGGGAATCTAGAGGCAAAGTAATACTAGTCCAAATATTTGTAGATGACATTATATTTGGGTCTACTGAAAGCAGCCTTTGCAAAAAGTTTGAAAAACTGATGCAAGGTCAGTTTGAGATGAGTAGTATGGGAGAGCTGAAGTTTTTCTTGGGTCTCCAAGTTAAACAGACTGAAAGTGGTTTATCCATATGTTAGTCCAAGTTCACCCTAGAACTCATAAGGAAGTATGGTATGGATTCATCCAGCACCATGAAGACTCCTATGGGGTCAAGTATGTCTCTTAGCAAGGATGATGCAGGGAAACCTGTAGATGAAACCTTGTATAGAGGGATAGTTGGCTCCCTATTATACTTAACTGCTAGTAGACCAGACATCATGTATGCTACATGTGTTTGTGCAAGGTATCAAGCCTGCCCTAAAGAGTCTCATTTGACAGCAGTCAAAAGAATATTGAGATATCTAAAGGACACTCCCTATCTAGGCCCCTGGTACCCTAGGAATGGAGATTTTGATCTAACAGCTTATTCAGATGCAGACTTTGTAGGATGCAAAGAAGATAGAAAGAGCACTACTGGAACCTGTCAATTCCTAGGTGGGAGACTAATTTCATGGAGTAGCAAAAAGCAAACCAGTGTGGCTATCTCCACAGCAGAGTCAGAGTATGTGGCTGCAGGAAATTGCTGTGCTCAACTTCTGTGGATACAACATCAGCTAGAGGACTATGGATTTCAGGTAAGTAGAACTCCACTTTTCTGTGATTCTACAAGTGCTATTTCAATAGCTAATAACCCTGTATCTCATAGTAGAACAAAACATATTGAAATTAAATATCATTTTCTTAGGGAGCATGTAGAAAGAGAAGATATTTTATTAGAATATGTTAAAACTGATAATCAAATAGCTGATATGTTTACTAAGCCCCTAGAAGAAGCTAAGTTCAATAGATTCAAAATTGAACTATGAATGATAAACTTAGAGTAAGTTTACAGATTTGAAAATGACTAAGTAAAAAGGTGTCGACACATAGACAAGTCTATGTCGACACAGAATAGTGGTGTCGACACTTCAGGAAAAAGGTGTCGACACATCTAGGAATGTGGTGTCGACACTTCAGAATGTTAGTGTCGACACATGTCCAGTAGGTGTCGACACATCCAAAGTGGTGTCGACACTTATGTTTTACTCAGAATTTTCTAAGTAAAGTCTCGACATTGTGTCGAGTTATGTTGTGTCGACACATAACCAAGTGTCGACACATAAAATCTGTTGACTAAACTTGTGTCGACACATATGTGTCGAGACATTATAAGTCAGTGTCGACACTTATTGCCAGTGTCGACACATTTTAAGTTAACTATCCCGCCTGTTCATCTTCAAAATCAGAAAGGTATAAATAGGGTTCTGTCTTTGTTTGTCGACACGCTTTCACAGTTTCGAGACTCAAACTTCTGTGTCGACATCTCTCTTTTCTAAAGACAAATTCTACAAACCCTAATGGCGCCAAAGCTTGAGGAGAATGTTAACGAAGGATATGAGCTAGTGCGCGGCACGTTCGACGATGCAGATCAAGAAATCAAGTCGGTCGTAACCCTAGTCGCCAATTCTGGACTAGAATATCTAGTGTCTGAACCTACGAAGATTTGGAAGAAAGAGGTTCTTGAATTCCTAAATGGAGCTCAGATAGATGAATCTGGATACAAAATCAAATCCAGAGTTCATGGTGCAAGGGTTAAGGTATCCCCTAAAAATCTGAGGAAGGTGCTCCAGCTACCAAAAACTCAAGATGAAGAAGAAGTTACTGCATCCAAGACCAGGGAAGCTCTAACCTGGTGTGGACTGGATCCAAAAATGAAGATAGGCTCTGTGTTTAACAGGAAGGGCATGAACAGCCAAGGCAAATTCCTGTCTGAGATAGTGGGAAAGGTCTTACTCAGTAAGCCAGGAGGGCATGACAGAGTGTCTGCCTCCATGTTCATTATAATGTCAAGAATTATCTTCACTATAAGAACTGATTGGTCAGTTATAGTGTTTGACAAGATTAAGGAGAGCTTGAAGAAGCCCAATCTGGGCAGAATCATTAGTCTATACCTAGCTGGTGTGATACCAGAGGTAATGAGTACTGCTGCAGGAAGCAAGATAAATCATATGAGGAAGATGGATCTAAGGATCTTTTCTAGATGGGACAGGGTGTTGTCCAAGGAAATGCCAACTCCAGAGAAGACAGTTACTGAGAAGGAGATTCCTCCAAAGAAAAAGAGAAAAACTGCTCCAATGTCACAAGAGTCCTCCAGCAGTTCTGAAAGTGAAGAACAAGTTGTTTTTACTCCAGATGACCAAGAGGAAGAGACTGCAGTGAAATCTCCTGCTCCTCAAGAGGCTGCTGAGATCCAGGGGAGCTGCCTCAAGCTAGCCCCATCCACAGGGATCACAGCCAGGGGGAGCCTCCAGTTGTAGAAGAACCCTCTACACTGGAAAGTGAGCAAGCCACAACCATCATACAAGAGCAAACTCATCTGGATAGTCCAGTACCAGATGTTGTTGAAGATGACACATCTACTGTACAAGTGATTCCTGATACAGTGGTTGAAGAGCAAAGACTGTCTCCAGCTTCTTCACCACCAGAATACACAATGGAAGATTTATTCCTAAATCTAGACCAACAAGATTTTGATATAGACAAGGATGCTGCTGAAAAAGATCATGTTGCTGCTGAGGGGGAGCAAATGCCAGTTCTGGAAGAGCCTATAAGGCAACAACCTGAGAAGCCTCAAAGCCCTAAGGACAGGGTTGACATAGCCAGCACTTCTGCCTCTGAAGATGAGGAGAGTGCTAGGGCAAAGAAGAAGAAATTGTATGTATTCAAGAGGAGAAGCCAAAGTTATAAAAAGGCTTTACAATCAATTGCACCACAGACTATAGTTCAGCAAGCTCCAACTGCTGATTATAGTGCTTTAATGGTTGCACTACAGATAAAGTTAGATGAGCAAAGACAGACAATAGAAAAGTATGTAGATGAAGGGCAAAAGTCATTACAATTTGATCTGGCCCAAGATATAAAGTCTATAAGGTTTGAGATGAACCTTAACAAGAAAGAAATGACTGAATGCTTCCACAAAGGTGGAAATGCAGTGGTGTACTTGGCAACACACCAGGAGAAGATCAAAGCCCAAGTGGATGATATAGCATTGAAACAAGGATATGTTCTTGAAAATCAGTTAAGAATGAATGACAACTTGACTGCTTCACATAATGCTATAGTCACTGAGTTGAAGAACAAGGCTGTTGAACCTTCTACATCTTCTGCTACTATCAAAGCTGACTTTGACAAAGCCTTTCAAGAAGAAATTTCTGCTGTTAAGTCTGCAATTCAAGCCTCCCAGAAAGCCATCTCTGAACAACTTCAAAAGCTCAAACCATTCTTCAAAGAGGGAATCAGATACTTGGATAGTCAAATAAGATTTCAAAAGGATGATGTCAGAGATCATATGGCTAGAGAAGTCATAAAGGGGGAGAGGGTTTTAGTCAAAGCTAGCTCTGACCATGCAAAGTGGATATCAAATTCCATCAGAGCTACACTAGGCTATCCTCCACTTTGTGATGATGACAATGTGGCAGAATCTGGCATTCAACCTGTATATCTTGGAGGTGAGCAACCAGAGGTAGCTCAAGTGATATATCCTCCACCAGATTTTGACATGGTGCAAGCTGATATTCATCATATGTATAGCCCAACTGAAGGGCAGTCTAATGTTATTCTGGATAAAGTGGTTCAACCTATTACTGAAGCCATGCAAGAGGCATTACAGAAGGAGGAAGAGACAAGGTTGTCTAAGAAGAGGTTTAGGGAACAAGCAGAACAAAGGCCAGACTTTGAACAGTGGAGCCCTACCTCTAGGAATATAATATTAACTGCCTGGAAAGCTACCAAGGACAATACTCATGACAGGAACAAGTGGTTTTCTGAAGCTGAATGGAGGAAACATGAGATCAGACAAGAAGTCATTGTTCAATACAGAAGGAAGGCAAAGATGGGAAAGCTACCTTCTACTGCAGTGGAGCCTAGCAAGTACTTTCCTAAGCCATATCACTATTTTGAGAGGCAGAAGATCAAAGCTGAAGAGCTCAAAAAGAAAGATCTAAAAGGCAAGAAGCCTGCTGATGCTGAAACTGTTGATGTCCCTGTCAAAGCTCAAGTTCAAGCTGGCAAGGGAATAGTTATCAAGGAACCTGACCAGAAATAGATTAAGAATTTACTTGAAGATTATTTTGTAATCTTTTGAATGTAAAACATTTTTGTAAACTACTGAGAATGTATAAGACAAATGTTAGAACAATATATGATCAATATATTTCATGTTTGTTCTGTGAATGTGTATATGTCTATTTCTTATTTGTTCTGAAATTATGTATGTGTATACATGTTATGTTTACCCTGCTGTACTTTATCCTGCTTTACATCACTTTGTAATTTTTAATTATTAATGGTGTATATCATTGACTAAGGGTTATGACTTCTCCAAATAGGGGGAGATTGTTAGGTACATTGGTTAAATGTACCTGATTTGAAGAAGCCTCACCCAACTCAATGATATACATCATAATGTATTTGATGTATGTTGAGTTTATTTGTGCAGGTTAAGTAATCACTGGACTGAAGCAAAAAGTTTCTAAGTCCATGTGTCGACACCCAGAGGGAAAGTGTCGACACTCAAGAAAGCTTGTGTCGACACCCAGACAAGCAGTGTCGACACTTGGAGTCATTGTGTCGACACCTGGGATGCAGAGTCGACACCAGACAGAAAGTGTCGACACTTGGAGCTGTGTCGACACTCAGTGAAGAAAAGTGCAGACAGAAAGTGTCGACACAAGGAGCTGTGTCGACACCCAGTGAAGCTGAGTCTACATCAGAAAGTGTCGACATTTGGAGATGTGTCGACACTCAGCAAAAGTCAGCAGAGACTAAGTTAAAGTGTCGACACCCAGAACAATGTGTCGACACAACAAGAAGAGTCAGCACTTGAAGAAAGTGTCGACACCAAAAACAAAGTGTCGACACTCAACAGAAGAGTCAACACATGAAGTAAGTGTCGACACCTAGAACAATGTGTCGACACTCAGCTGAAGACTCTACACTTGAAGAAAGTGTCGACACAAGGAGCTGTGTCGACACTTAGCAAAGAACAGAATTATCTCCAAAATATTCTAAGTACAAGTGTCGACACTAAGGGAATGTGTCGACACTCAGCTGAAGTCTCAACAGAAGAATCAAGTGTCGACACAAGGAGCTGTGTCGACACTTAGCAAGTATCAACATAAAAGACTATATGTCGACACCAAGAAGCAGTGTCGACACTTAACAGATTCAACACAAGAAGATGTGTCGACACAAAGGAGATGTGTCGACACTTAGAAGAATTCAGCTGAAGATAGAAGATCAAGTACTTGTGTCGACACTCAATTTTAGTGTCGACACCTGAAGAAGAATCTGTGTCGAGACATACAAGGAGTTGTGTCGACACCGTGTAGACTTGTGTTGACACTTACACAGCATGTGTCGACACTTGAACTATAAGTGTCGACACTTAAAGACAAAAAGTCTCGACACTTTCAGACAGTTAGAGATTTTCAAGAAATGATTGGATGACTTGACAGCTGCCGTTCCAGCCGGTCTACAGCACCTGTCAGAGATATCAGAAGTCAGTTATGGACCGGACCAGCCGGTTACCATAAATAAGGCCTATAAATAGGCACCTACAGTTTACAGAAACAGTGGATCACATTGTTGAAGAACAAGTTATTAAAGTGGTACACAGAGTATCAAATCAAGAAGATCTTGTAGTTAAAGTGCAGATCTAAGAAGTTGGAGAGAGAGGGCTCCATCCAAGAAATCAGCCGTTGGAACTAGGCTGAGAAGAAGGGTTCAGATCTATTCTGAATTCTAAGTGGCAGAGGTCAAGGAACAACTGCAGAAGGAGACAATCTTATTCAGTTCTACTCAAGAAGCTTTGAAGAAAGCTAAGTCAGATTGAATCCAGCTGAGTTCTTCCAAGAACTCATCAAGAAACTCTCAACTCCCCTCTCTTGTTTCAAAGTTGTTGAGTTATTATTTCTATAATCATTTTTATCTTGTAGGATCCTTTGGATCTGAGTGAATTGTAAGCCTATAATTATAAAGGCTGAGGGTAGGGCCTTTGGCCTGAGTGTAGGAGATTGTTACCTCTGAGTGTAGGCCTTGATTGGCTGAGTGTAGGCCTGGGTGGCTGAGTGTAGGCCTTTGTGGCTGAGTGTAAGCTTTGGGATAAAGCTGAGTTGTAAGGCTTTGGGCCTGAGGTGTAGGAACCAATTTGGGTTCTGAGACAGTGGAGGAGTTTGGCCGAATCTAGTACACTACTAGATAGGCGAAGGGGGAAAGTGGATGTACCCATATCTTGGGGAACCACTATAAACCACTGTGTCTGCTGTGCTGTGATTGTTGCTGTGTATGCTGTGTGTTTGCTGTGATAGAATAGTTAGAAATCTGTGTTATTAACTGTCTGCTGTCATTAAAGTTTAAAAAGGATTAGGTCACCTATTCACCCCCTCTAGGTGATTAGGTACCATATCTTTCAAGATCAACCTCTGATCCCATATGGACTCAACTTGTTCTCCTTTGATCAGATCAGGGAACATCTACTGGAAGCACAAAGCTTTAGCTCTTTCTCAGCACTTCCAGTTTTCAGCAGCAACTCTTATAATAATACAACACTTCTTTGTATTTTCTTTGACCTAGCATATGCTTTTTATATGCCTCACCAATTTGCAATGACTCTTCAGTTGATTTGACATCACATGGTCGAGAATGGAAAGGGCTATCCTGCTTTATTAGCTTTCTGCCAAAACTGGACTGCGACAAGTCAACGACTAGTTTTGAATTTATCTCAGCGGTTGGGCTGAGGCATGCTTTTGTCTCAGCGTCAGATTAACTTTCTCTGTAATTCTGCTGAGACCAATTTACTTTCTCAACATGGCTGAGATAGGCAGTTGTCTCAGCTACAGATTGCTGCGTCCCAACAGTTCCGCTGAGACCAGACAGTCTTCTCAACGGATTTTTACAGAAAAGCTGAGACAATGACAGCCACTTCCAGGAATGTTCTAACCATGTTTAGAAAAACTTAAACCTGTAAAATAATTAAAGTAGAAGGTTTATCAAATACACTATGCACTTAGCATTGATGGTGATGCTTTTTCAAATACAAGGAACATTGAAGGGCAATATTCCCAACAATCTCCTCATATTTGAAGAAGGAAGAACACACAACAATGCTTAGATGCATTAACACATAGAGCATATCATGATGAATTGGAAAACTAGATTCATCAGTATCATTACAACATTGTAGTGAACTGGCTAACAAATGTAAGCAATAATCAATTGCATTTAGACAACCATAAATCAAACTAAACTATTACATGATAGTTTAACAAATATAACTTGTTCAAAATTTCCAGGTTTAATACAATGAACAAACATATTAAGGTTAATAGATAATTTTCAACAAAATTTAATTGTACTACAATTGAACGTTTAACTGATAGTGTTCAAACAAAAATTAAAAGAGCTATAGCTAAGATTCATATTTTCTCTTCTTTGTTGCAGAGCTTGAGCCTTAATCTTGAATAAAACTTAGCAGGTTTGCACTCTGGGCTTTATTCTTCTGCCCATTGAAGTAGAGGGATGGTTTGGGTAAGTATTTGGGAGGCATCTTTCTAGGATTGTTTCTCTTTACCAAATTTTATTTGAAAATCCTTTCTCTTAGAGAATTCATTTCCAGATGCTTGATCCATTCTTCAGAGGAGTACACGCTGTCAGTGTTCTTGAGTAGCTGACCATGGCTCAACCA
The DNA here is from genome assembly GCA_039583875.1 of Platanthera guangdongensis. Taxonomy (NCBI): domain Eukaryota; kingdom Viridiplantae; phylum Streptophyta; class Magnoliopsida; order Asparagales; family Orchidaceae; genus Platanthera; species Platanthera guangdongensis. The sequence continues at coordinate 167,417,106 of CM077156.1, read as the reverse complement.
AGTATTGATAATGATCTTCTATGAATCATCACTTAGTTATTCATAATCAGGATCATCTGCATTATCATCTCTCCTCTTAGCCATGAACTCTTCAGCTAATAAGGTTCCCTCTCTTTTCCTCCTGTCTGCAAGTTATGCATCCTGTGTCACTCTAGCTTGAGTAGGGAAATCCAGATCTTATGGCCTATACTTGTCCAGTAAAGGTAGATGTAGAGCAATTATTTTACCTTGAAGCACTTTGAAGGCTTGCTTATCAATGATTTTGGCTATTTTGCCATTGCTCTCCTCCTCCTTTTATCTTCTTCAATAAGCATATTTTTCAGCATAAGGGTGTTGGCCTCAATCTTGCTGGACAGTGTTTGGAAACTATTTTCATTGTTAGCTAGCAATTCATCTTTGTGCAAAATTGCTTCCTACATTATTTTGATGGTAATATTAGTGATATGGGTGTCTTTTAAAAAAATACTTTATCAATTATTTGTCACTAAAATATTCAGCAATAAAATATGTTCAGCAGATGATGTGCTTGAGTAAATAGCTTCACAACAACTCAGCTCAATTGAACCACAAAACACAGCACATGCAAATCTCAGAACACAGCACAAGCACAAACAAATCACATCACAAAGCACACAAAGAATTTATATTGGTTCCCCTTTCTTGGGTACATCCACTTTCTTCCTTCTTTCTCACTAGCAATGTGCTAGAAAAGGTTATAAATCCTACTCTTCAACTCAGATCCAAAGATCTTATAGGCTCAGTTTCAGTTAAGAAACTGAAAGTGAGGGATATATCTACTTTACACCAGGGGGGGGGGTGAATAGTGTATATTAAAAACTTTAATTTATTTTTATAGCGGATTAAAAGTAGTGGTATACATATAAATATATAGAGAGAGAATAACCACATCACACAAATAAGAAAAATAACAATCACAGACGACACAAGAAAATTTATAGTGCTTTCCAAATAAATCTGGATACATCCACTCTTCTACCACCCTGGTAGGAATCCACTACAGGTTTTTGATCAGGTGTTCTGCTACTAGAAGATCGATTTTCTAAGGCAGATCTAGCAACCCTTTGAGTTTTTGATCAGGTGCCCAAAAACCAAGCTAAGTCTTTTGATCATGTGACTTATGAACCAAGAGATTTAACTTTTGAAGGGAGTTAAAAACCCCGTACACAGTTTATGAAATAAACTAAAAGAAAAGATGTTGTCTTCTCTGTCAACAGTCTCTGAGAAGACTTAATGGATTGATGATGCAAAAAGCTCCCCCTGATTTGTGTAGAGATTATGATCAGGAGAGGGAGACTTTTCTTCAGGGTGTAGGCCTTCAAGAATATTATTTCTATCCAGTTGAAATTTCTGACTGATGTCAAATTGATTGTCTCTTGGAGAGTCAGAAGCAAGTTATCCAAAATCTCTGTGTGTGTCTAAGTCAGTAATCCCCTTCTCTTTTTTAAAAAAAAACTGTATCTTCAATTTTCGGAATATATATATTCCGAGAAGAATCCAAACATTTGAATTTTAAAAACATTCCTTGAAACGTCTGAAGAATCTCTGAGGATTTGTAACAGCCAGATTCAAATATTTGGAATAAAATCATTTCCTTAACAACCCTGGTAATTAATTAGAATAATAACTCTGTGATAATTCATATTTAATGCTGCCAGTAATGACTATATTCATTAAGAATAGTTAGCATTAAATACCAGAGTATAACTGACTGAAATTAAGCCTGGAATCATTCTGCCTCTAAGCACTGCAAAGAATTAGTCGAACTGAGCCTGGAAATCGTTGATCAGAGCTTGGATATAGTCGAGCTAAATATGTCATTCGTCAAACTGTGCTTGGCTATCGTCGAGCTGAGTTGTTGAGTTAAGGTCAGAGTTTGTCGACCGGAGCACAACTTTCGTTGAGCTGAACTGTAGAGTGAGGTCAGAGTTCGTCGACCGGAACACAGCTTTTGTCGAGCTGAACTCAGAGGAAGAACACTGAGTTAGTCGAGCTGAGCTCGGTGTTTGTCGAACGCAGCTCTGCTTTCGTCGAACTCAATTCTGCATTCGTCTAACTGCATTTCTCTGAAGTTCTTATGAATTAGCAACCCTGGAAAGAATAACCTATGACCCTAGATTATACATATTGGGTCAAACTAATCATCCTAAATAAATGATAGTAATCCTAGCCCAAATCAGTAAACGGGTTCCAACAATCTCCACCTATTTGGGTGAAGATACTATCTTACAATAGAAAAAAACACAAAATAAAAAATATCTAACAAAAAGTAAACTTTTAGCAAATATAAAGTAAAGTGCTTTAAGAGTTCAAAAACATAAACACAGTTTTAAAGATATAAAATCAGAAATCAAGTGTCTTTCTTAGGAGCATCTGAGGAAGATTCTGAAGATGGTTTAGTGAAGATTAACTTACTGTTTGAATCTGCAGCTTCTCTTTGGCTCATCTTTAAATTCTGAGCTCCAATTATCTTCAGAGAAGTAGTCCTTGTCACAATTACCTCTGGATGCAAGCTCATGTACTTGTCCACATTGAACAAGTTCTTCACTTGATATCTGTCAAGCTCCTTCTGTCTATAAGAGGACATGGTCGAGAACCGAGAGGTGTCCTTTCCTTCTTCTCTGGCTTTCTTAATTTGTGATAGAGCAACAAGCTCATTAAGCCTTGCCATTCTGAAATTTGGATCCATCTCTGGATCATAAACCGGTGAAGGAGGCCTCTCTTGATCTGATGGCTGTGAACTTGACTGTTGGCTGCTTTGATTTGTTTGCTTCTTTTGATTTCTTTGAGAGCTTGACCTTGAAGGCTGATCCTTTCTGTCTGGAGAGGATCTTGAATAATGAGAAGAAGTAGGTCTTTGAGAATGAGAGACATTTCCTGTTGCTCCTGCTGCTGGAGGAGGAGGAGGAGGTCCTCTTCTAGATCTTGGAGGTGAAGAGTATCTCCTCATCTTCTTCTTGTTCTTTTGCTTATTCATAGAGAACCTCATGCAGTGGGGGAGGTCTAAAGTGAGGGGTATTCCAAGAAGAATATAGTGAGGAATATCAGTTGTATAGGAAGGTTTAGGAGCAACCTTTGCAGGAGCCTTCTTCTTTAATTTCCTTTTCTTAGATTTAGAATCTTCTGATCCATCTGACTCCGAGTCTTCATTGGACTCTTCTGCTGGCAGATCATATAAATCATCTAACTCCTTAAGCAGATCAGACTGATCATGAGTTTGAACTTCTGGCTGTGTATGAACAATATCTGCATCAACTTGTATATGTACACTATTATGTTCTTGTTCCATGTCTTGAAAAATAATATCATTAAAATTGGGCAATGGGGATTCATCCCATGCAAAAGTGGGAGGGGAAGAAACTTGCTCTATAATATCTATTATATCATCAGCTACTACAGTTTCAAAGACTGGATTATTACTGGTAGAGAAATCTTTAAAGCTGTTCCTTAGCTGTTCTAAAATGGAAAGATCAATAAGGGCAGTATAATATACTATGGATCTAGAAAGATCAACAGGGGCAGTATAACATACTATGGCTCTAGAAAGATCATGCTCAAAAACTGGAAGATAACTATATAGAGTATCAAAACTGATAATAAAGAATATAAATTGACTGTGGGATGAATAGAGACATCACCAATAGTAACATCTTCTTCATCTAAAAAATCTGCAATCATTTCTATATCGTGTATAACATCAAACACTGTTGCTGCTGGATTGTCTGGAGCTTCTGCTGCTACTGTAACTTCAACTGCTGGAGCTTCTTCATCAAAAATCTCCCCCTGCCTAGATCTAGGGAGTCCTGAATCTAGACCCCAGAAGAAGGGATAGTTTGGAGAGAGTCAATTCTAGAAGACAGCTCAGAGATAGAAGCTATTACAGGAGCCAAGGAGTCATCTAGTAATAAAATCAAGAAGATTATCAGCAATGGAACAAAATTCCAAATACATATACTCAGGAGTGGTCTGAGCAGATGTAGAGGATGGAATTTGAGTAGAGGAAGATGAAGCAGATGTGGTTGTATAGGTGGAAAAAACAGTGAAGGCCTGAGGAATAGAGGAAGGAGGGATGGCAGAGGGGATTGTGTCTGGAATAATTTCCTGGACATGTGAGTGTGGTGTAGATATATGTGATTGAGGTGGAGATAAATATAGTAGAGAGAAGTGTGGAGGAGAGGAAGGTAGTGGAGATTGAGGTGGTTACTGATGAATTGGTGATTCTAGATGAAAAGAGGTGGATGGGATATCTTCATATATAATAGGTGGTAGAGGTGACTGAGGAAGAGGGGAATCATCATGTGGAGTTGATGATGGAATTTCTACAGATATAGATGGTAGGTGAGAGGGTGGAGATAGTTGCCTAGTGGAATGGTGTGGAGATGGTAGAGGAGAAGAAATATGAGGAGCAGAAACTTCTGCTGGGGTTGGGAGAGTGGTTGTAACATCCCTTGTGCTTTCAGAAGTTGTCCTATAGGAGGTAGCCCTAGATGGCTTAGGGATCACCCTCTCCCATCTTCCGAAGAGGGCAGAGGTTAGACTCTTTGAAGCATTAATATGACTAGTTTGGGAGACCAAGAGTTCAGGACACTTAGCCAGTAAGAATATCCCCAGTATTCTATCATAACCAACATCCTTTTTATTAATCTTTTTCTTAATGGAATCAAACAAGATTGATCCCCAATTTACTGATTTCTGATTAACCAAGGCACACATCAAGAGAAACTGGTGCCTGGTTATATAATCATGAGCAGAATGTTTGCCCAACAGAACCTTGCCAACAATATCGGCTAAAACTTTTTATTCAATTAACAAATTCTTTTTCAGTAAATGGTTAGGGTTTCTATGTATGTGTACCAACCTTTCTAGCATTTCATCAAACTCAGAACAAGATAATTCTATTTCATCTTCACCATTAACTAAACCAAAAACTTTAGAAAGAATTTCAGGAGTGAGAGGAACATGATTTCCTGAAATAGATCCTATAATATTTGAAGTATCTTCAATCTTGGCTATATGTACCCATTCTTTGATCTCTATAACCGGAAGTTTGATCCTTGTAATCATAAAATACCACAGATTTTGAGCCTCAAATAATTTTAGTATGTCCTGGAAGATTTGATCAGAATGGCTAAATGATTCAATATCTATGTCGAAGCCTGTGTCGAATTTCATCGCCGAGAGGGTCTCCTGAGAGATCTCCATGTTCCTGCAAAAACAAAAAGATCAAGTGCAATGGAAATGGAGAAAGCACGGGATTGAGTTCGATGAAAAGCTAGTTATAAGTTTTCAGAAGTCAAAAAGGCAAACTGAATGTCCACTTAGTGTCAACTACCTTCACCTATGGGGGGGGGGGGGAATAGGTGTCTTGCAGCGTTTTTGCGGAATTAAAATCGTACCTGCACAAGAAAATAAAAAACACAGCACATAAAGGACACAAACAAATTATAGTGGTTCCCCGATTTGGGTACATCCACTTTCCCCCTTCGACCTATCTCCCAACCAGGGACGACTCAGTCACTTCACCAACAGGATTGAAATTCAATCCTTGCACTAACGGAAGGAACCCTTCCACACGTAGGAGTCACCACTCCCACAACACGGGTTGCACCCAACCCTTACAACTAGGGACCAATCGGTCCGTTACAAAGAAATTGAAAATAGATTGTATAAGAAATACAAACAACTTATGGAGATTAAGGTGTCCCTCTTCGTTCGATGACGTGTTCTTGAAGTCAACAAAGAGTCCACAACCCTAGATCTCACTTGGAGAGAATCTCCCCGAAACCGGCGGCGGCAAGAAGGGCGGTGGCTTGGTTCTCAGGATCGGCGGCGACAACGGCGTGCTGTGGCTGTTCTTTGGAGATTCAATCTTCGTAGCAAAGCTAGCAAGATCTTCCAACGGTCACACTAGGATCGATCGTCTCGATCGATTCGGAAGGGGAAGGTTTTCCCGATCAACGAATCAAGAGACAAAGGATCTCTGGTTAGACGCGTGAGATGTTGTGCTTGGCTGAGCTTCTGTCACCGGGAGATCTGGAAGAAACCATGATCAAAAGCCGGCAATCAACTGGCACGAGCGGCGACGGCGGCGGAGCGGGTTTCACGATCTAGGTCACGTCGGCGGCTCGACTTTCGTTTTTCTGTCTTGTTCAAATCGCTCTATCGACTGTTCAAAAATACGCGAGTATTTATACAGTAGAATACTTCTTTATGACCGTTGTGGGTCCCACCAGAAGAAACCCTAAAACCGGTTCAAAACAGCGCCTTAACATTTGATCCGGTCCAGCGTGCTTCAGAAATTCGCCTAAGGCAAAATCGGCGAGAATCGAAGGTGATTCTCGTCGATTCGGCGAGAATCAAAGGTGATTCTCGTCGATTCGGCGAGAATCAGCCAGTGATTCTCGACGATTTTGACTTAGCGACAGATTTGCACGCTCTGATTTAGCCAGATAGAGACGGCGAGAATCAGCCAGTGATTCTCGACGATTCGGCGAGAATCACTAGTGATTCTCGCCAAATCGGCGAGAATCACTTGGTGATTCTCGTCGATTATTACTTAGACGATTTTTCGTCTTTCCACCCATGAGCTGCTCTTTGACCCATCCTTGCTCCTTGTTTGTTCTTGCATTATCATAGCCCTGTACTTGAAAATAAGTACACTCCAATAGAGAGAGTACACGTAGGCCAACACACTGATCTGCTCAACGAGGGATTACGTCGCGCAGACCCGTGTATATTGACCTACTGCACCCTGACATTGGTGTGTACTTAGCGTGGAATAACTGCAAGCACAACTTAAAAGATTTCATCAAATACATTGTCTATTTACCTTAGCTTGTTCAGGGGCTTCTTCAAATCAGGTACGTTGTGGATACAATACCCAACAATCTCCCCCTATTTGAAGAAGCCTAAACCCTACAAGCTAAGGTGAATAGAGCGTATGGGAATGAAAATCATAAACTTAAAATTGAGTTGAGAGAGATATTCATTACCAATGTCAATTTCTTGAGAGTTCAGAGAGATATTCATTACCAATACCAATTTCTTGAGAGCAAACTTGGAGCCACCTTAGCCTTAGCCGAGAGGGTAATCTCCCCCTTTTCGGCTTCTGTAAATCTGGGTCTGTTGCATTTAACCCCTTGCTCCCCCTCAGTTCTTGCATTTGTGCTCACACTTGAGTTCCTGGCAGAGGCTCCCCCTAGATGCACAAGACTGGAGCTTCTGTAGTCTTCACTCCTCATAGTTTAGCATCCCCAATTCAGTTTTGAAAAGACTGAACTTGGCTTCGCCTAGGGCTTTGTGAAAATATCTGCAATCTGCTTGTCCGTGGGGACATAACAGAGAGAGATGTCCTTGTTCTCCATGTGCTCCCGAATGAAGTGGTAGCGCACTTCAATATACTTCGTTCTGCTATGCGATACCGGATTGTTGGCAATTGCAATTGCACTGGAGGAGTCGCAGTACATTGGTACTTCCTTGAACTGAAGGTCGTAGTCGGCTAACTGGTTTCTGATCCATAGGAGTTGTGCGCAACAGCTGCCTGCCGAGATGTACTCAGACTCTGCTGTGGAGGTTGCTATACAACTCTGCTTCTTGCTGTTCCATGAGATAAGCCTTCTTCCGAGGAATTGACACGTCCCGGAAGTGCTTTTCCTGTCATCCCTACTCCCTGTAAAATCAGCATCTGAAAAACCTATTAGCTCGACATCATTGTTTCTCGGGTACCACAAGCCAAGATTGGAAGTACCTTTAAGGTATCTTAGAATTTGCTTTGTAGTGACATAGTGAGATTCCTTAGTGTTCACCTGATATCTGGCACAGACACATGTGGAGAACATGATATCTGGTATACTGGCAGTAAGGTAGAGCAGGGATCCAATGATGCTTCTGTATTTGGTTTCATCGAAAGGTTTACCTTTCTCATTCTTATCCAGAGACATAGTGGATCCCATTGGAGTCCTCATAGAGGTTGCATTCTCCATACCGAATTTCTTGAGCAGTTCATTTGTAAACTTCGTCTGAGAGATGAAGATTCCATCCTCAGACTGTTTCACTTGAAGTCCCAAGAAATACTTTAGCTTTCCCATACTGCTCATTTCAAAATTTCCTTGCATAAGTTTAGAAAACTTTTTGCAAAGATTGTTGTCCGTTGAGCCGAATATAATGTCATCGACATAGATTTGCACCAGCAAAATCTTGCCTTTGACTTCCCTGAGAAACAATGTCTTATCTATTTTACCTCTAGAGAACTTGTTCTCAAGAAGAAAACTAGATAAAGTCTCATACCAAGCTCGTGGAGCTTGTTTTAAACCATATAGAGCTTTATTAAGAAAATATACATGATTGGGACAAGTAGGATTGACAAAACCTGGGGGTTGAGCGACGTATACTTTCTCTTTCAGGTCTCCGTTCAAGAATGCTGATTTCACATCCATTTGATAGACTGTGAATCTTTGTGCGAAGCATACGCCAGGAACAATCTGATTGCCTCGAGCCTTGCCACTGGTGCAAAGGTCTGGTCGAAGTCAATCCCCTCCTCCTGTCTGTAACCTTGAGCCACCAGCCTGGCCTTGTTCTTTATGATGACACCATGTTCATCCAGTTTGTTTCTGAAGATCCACTTGGTGCCAATCACATTTTGCTTTTGTGGTCTGGGAACCAGCGTCCAAACATTGCATCATTCGAATTGATGCAGTTCATCTTGCATGGCCAAAATCCATGCCGCATCTTTGTTCGCCTCGTCGAACTTCTTTGGCTCAACCTGTGACAGGAAGCTAAGATGCAAAATCTCGTTAATAGTACCTCTTCGAGTTCTGACACCGTCACGAGGATCTCCGATGATCTGATCTCTAGGATGATCCCTCACGTGTCGGAGCTCTAGAAGTCTGGCGTCTGGAGCTTCGACTACTTCTTGGGCTTCTCCTTCTTCTAAGAGATTTGCTCCATTTTGATCTTCAACAATCCCAGTTGAGGTGGAAACTTTGACGTACTTAGGAGTTTCATCTTTAGCGGTCTCATCGAGACTCAGCTGTTCAAGTCGTGCACTTGCATCTTCAAGAATACCGCTGGAAGAATTGTTATTAAGCAAGCTTCCTTCATCAAATACAACATTAATTGATTCTTCTACCATTAGGGTTTTCTTATTGAAGACCCTATATGCCTGACTGTGGGTACTATAGCCCATGAATATGCCCTCGAAGCATTTTTCACCAAATTTAGTACGCGGGTACTTCCCATTATTCAGTACATAACATCTGCAACCAAAGATCCTCAAATAGGACATGGTTGGTTTCCTGCCTTTCAGTAGTTCGTAGGGCGTCTTACGATGACTTGTGTTGATCAATGCCCGGTTTTGAACATGACAAGCCGTATTGACCGCCTCATCCCAGAAGTATTCTGGGAGTGAAGCGTCATTCAACATTGTCGTGCAGGCTTCAATGAGTGTTCTATTTCTCCTCTCCGCGACTCTGTTTTGTTGAGGAGTGCGCGGGGAGGAAAACTCATGAAAGATACCAAGTTCTTCACAGAACTCTGTCATAGCACCAGACTCGAACTCTGTTCCATGGTCACTTCTGAGTTTGACCACTGAGCGGTTAAGTTTGTTCTGGATCTGCTTGACAAAGCTGGTGAAGATGTCAAACGTATCAGACTTGCATTTTAAAAAGAACACCCAGGTAAACCGAGAGTGATCATCTACAATCACGAGCGTATAAGACTTCCCTCCTAAGCTATGAACTTGCATTGGACCAAACAAGTCCATGTGCAGAAGATAAAGACATCTGGAGGAGTCTTTGTCTGAGATGCCCTTAAAGGTAGCCCGAGTCTGTTTACCCATCTGGCATGCAGGACAGGGACTATCTTTGATACACTTAATAATGGGAGCATCCCTCACTAAATCTTTGGAAAATAGCATATTAATTGTCTTGTAATTAATATGTGCCAATCTCTTGTGTCATTGTTCACAAAGAGATGCACTGCCTTTTGCTACTAGGCATACGGGGGTAGATGAATCTAAGCTAAGAAAATCTAAGCAAAAGATATTTCTGCTCCTAATGCCTGATAATACCGTCTCAGAAGAGTCACATGATATTATCAGGCATTTATCCTTACAGAACTTAACGTCATAACCTTTATCACATAACTGACTTACACTGATCAGGTTATGGTTTAACCCTTCAACATAGGCCACGTCGGTGATAGAGATTATACCGTTGGAAATCATACTGTAACCTCTGGTGACTCCTCGATCTGACCCCCCAAAGATGACTTTGGGTCCATTCTCGACTGGAGTGTAATCACGCAGCAGGCTTCTTGTCCCAGTCATATGCCAGGAGCATCCACTGTCCAAGTACCATATTGGAGTTTTGGTGGTCTTTAGACATTCCTGCAAAACAAAATTAATTTCCCTTAGGAACCCAATCGAACTTGGGTCCTAGATTCTTGGTTAGCATACTCCCCCTCGGGTGGTTAACCCTACGAGTGGTCGGCCTCGCATTGCTAACATGAGGAGTCTCGTTATACCTCGGATTAAACCAACAATCCACGGCAAAGTGACCGACTTTGCCACAACACCAACAGTCAAATTTGTTGTACCTCTTCCTATGCTCCTGCTTTACCCTGGGAATGGTGGGTACAGCCGGGGCCTTGGATCTGGAGGTGGAGGCATCATAGTGATTGCAGTCACATGACTTCTTCCCCTTCTGTTCCTTCAGTATAACAGGCTTGGCTTTTGATGCCTGCTTTCTATTATGGCCGCTAGAGAATTGACCATAATTTCCCATGTGGATTTCCTCATAAGATGCCTTGAAGACACTCTCACCGAAGTTGCGGGGAAAAGTCCAACCATCATATCGGCTCTTTGGCTTTGCAACCGAGGGCCGGAAATGATGACCAAAGGTTGACTCAAAGTCATGTTGGTTGCAGGGAAAGCTAGGCTTTCTGAACGCAACAGGACTGAGTGGGGCCTTTCCCTTTTTAGCAGTAGAGGCCTTCTTGGCGGCCTTATTCTTTCTCTGGTTCCTGTTTCTCCTGGATGAGGAACCAGATACCCCTACATGCCCCAAGCCAGCTTCTTTGGCCTGAGCAGAGAAGGTATCAACTAATGGAAGAACTATTTTTGGCATAGAGAAGCTCTTGACGATCTTCCTTTCTGCCGCAAGTTGTTCTTCCAACTTGTCGACTTCCTCCTGCTTAAGATCAAGGAGCTTAAAAGACTCTGAATGCTTTGAAGTCAGGTCTAGGTGCTCCTGTCGGAGAGAGATCAAACTGGTGATCTCTTCCCTTAGGGAGACACTCTCACCCTTAAGGAATTTCACTTCCTTTTTCTCAGCCTTCAATCTCTTACGGCACTCCTCGAAAGTGTTGAGCAGAAGCTCATACTTCTCGAGGAGCTCCGCTTCACGGGCCGAAGGGCTATCCTCAGGGTCATCATCCTGAGACTCAGGATCAGATTCAGAGTCGGAGAGAGGGGTGTGAGCTTTTACCTTCCCAGTAAATGGGGGGCATTCTCCTTCTGAGTCGGAGCGACCCACCAGCCCGAAGTAGGCTTCCTCATCATCACTGGAGTCTGAGGAATCAGACTCACTCAGTGTCTTTGGCTTTTTGGCGATGTAGCTCCTCTCTTTCTTCTTATCTCTAGAGGACTTGTGCTCCTCTCCCTTCCTCTTTTCTCTCTTGCCTTGGTGGCAGTCGGCCACGACGTGTCCTGGCTTATTTCATCCAAAACAAATAATGTCAGAGGAGCGATGTTTGTTCGGTTTAGAAGCATACCTGTCAGAAGAATAATTTTTCTTCTGATGCCTGGAGGAGGAGCCGTCTCTCTTTCTTTGATTCCTCATCTTGAGGAACTTCTTGAATTCTCGGGTGATGAGGGAGAAATCTTCCTCAGACAACTCTGAGCTGGAGGAGCATGGCTCGGAGTCCTCCTCCTCATCCTTTTTCCCGGCACAGTATGAAACCGCACCCTTGCCCTGCCTGGAGTGAATGGCTTTTAGGGCCACAGTCTTTTCCTTGGCTGCAGCCTTCTCTGCTTCTTCTTCTGCTTTCCTGGTGTTCAGTTGAAGCTCATAGGACATCAGCTTCCCAAACAGAATTTGCGGGTCTGTTTCAGCAAGTCTGCCAAACTCTTGGATGGCGCAGATCTTTGTGTACCATTCCTTAGTAAGGGACCTAAGGAATTTATCATTAAGTTCACCATCAGTGAACACTCTTCCATATCCTTTGAGGGCATTGACAATCTTGAGGAAGTTCTCGAAGGTGACTCTGATCTCTTCCTTAGGCCCTTGTCTGAAGGCCTCATATTTCTGGTTCAGGAGGGATCTCCGATCATCCCTCACTTCATCAGTGCCCTCCATTAGGATAATCAGGTAGTGCCAGATCTCCTTTGCTGTCCTGCAGTTGCAGAAGTTCTGCGTCATTGAGTCATCGACCGCGCTGACCAGAATGTTCTGTGCCTTCTTGTCAAGTCCCACCAGCACCATCTCGTCCTTGTCCATTTCAGAAATTTTCTTTGGCACTTGCTTGGTAGGATCAATGGTGGAGGCCTTAGTGGGGACATAAGGTCCCTCCTCCACGATCATGAAGAGTTGGGGATCGACCGCTTCCATGTAGAACATAATCCTTTCCTTCCAGATAGGAAAGTTTAGCCTGGTGCACACTGGGATCTTGCCTGTGTACTTGAGTCCGTCCATAGTAGAAGTCTGTCTTCTTCTTGACACTAGTGGCAGGAACTTACTCAAGGCGTTAACCTATTTGTTGAGTAACCTGCCTCTGATACCACTTGAAAGTCCACTTAGTGTCAACTACCTTTACCTATGGGGGGAGGAATAGGTGTATTGCAGCGTTTTTGCGGAATTAAAATCGTACCTGCACAAGAAAACAAAACAACACAACACAGAAAGGATACAAGCAAATTATAGTGGTTCCCCGATTTGGGTACATCCACTTTCCCCCTTCGACCTATCTCCCAACCAGGGACGACTCGGTCACTTCACCAACAGGATTGAAATCCAATCCTTGCACTAACGGAAGGAACCCTTCCACACGTAGGAGTCACCACTCCCACAACACGGGTTGCACCCAACCCTTACAACTAGGGACCAATCGGTCCGTTACAAAGAAATTGAAAATAGATTGTATAAGAAATACAAACAACTTATGGAGATTAAGGTGTCCCTCTTCGTTCGATGACGTGTTCTTGAAGTCAACGAAGAGTCCACAACCCTAGATCTCACTTGGAGAGAATCTCCCCGAAACCGGCGGCGACAAGAAGGGCGGCGGCTTGGTTCTCGGGATCGGCGGCGACAACGGCGTGTTGCGGCTATTCTTTGGAGATTCAATCTTCGTAGTAAAGCTAGCAAGATCTTCCAACGGTCACACTAGGATCGATTATCTCGATCGATTCGGAAGGGGAAGGTTTTCCCGATCAACGAATCAAGAGACAAAGGATCTCTGGTTAGACGCGTGAGACGTTGTGCTTGGCTGAGCTTCTGTCGCCGGGAGATCTGGAAGAAACCACGATCAAAAGCCGGCGATCAACTGGCACGAGCGGCGACGGCGGCGGAGCAGGTTTCACGATCTAGGTCACGTCGGCGGCTCGGCTTTCGTTTTTCTGTCTTGTTCAAATCGCTCTATCGACTGTTCAAAAATACGCGAGTATTTATACAGTAGAATACTTCTTTATGACCGTTGTGGTTCCCACCAGAAGAAACCCTAAAACCGATTCAAAACAGCGCCTTAACATTTGATCCGGTCCAGCGTGCTTCAGAAATTCGCCTAAGGCAAAATCGGCGAGAATCGAAGGTGATTCTCGTCGATTCGGCGAGAATCAAAGGTGATTCTCGTCGATTCGGCGAGAATCAGCCAGTGATTCTCGACGATTTTGACTTAGCGACAGATTTGCACGCTCTGATTTAGCCGGATAGAGACGGCGAGAATCAGCCAGTGATTCTCGACGATTCGGCGAGAATCACTTGGTGATTCTCATCGATTATTACTTAGACGATTTTTCGTCTTTCCACCCATGAGCTGCTTTTTGACCCATCCTTGCTCCTTGTCTGCTCTTGCATTATCACAGCCCTATACTTGAAAATAAGTACACTCCAATAGAGAGAGTACACGTAGGCCAACACACTGATCTGCTCAACGAGGGATTACGTCGCACAGACCCGTGTATATTGACCTACTGCACCCTGACATTGGTGTATACTTAGCGTGGAATAACTGCAAGCACAACTTAAAAGATTTCATCAAATACATTGTCTATTTACCTTAGCTTGTTCAGGGGCTTCTTCAAATCAGGTACGTTGTGGATACAATACCCAACACAAACTCCATCCGACGCAAAACAAAAACATTGAACTCAGTTCGATGAAAATTCTTAAAAGAAATACATTTCGTCGATCTCAGGTCGACGAAAGTTTTGCGAAAGAAATATATTTTGTCGAGCTCCGTTCGACAAAAAATACTTGAAACTAATTTGTCGATCTCCGTTCGACGAAAGTTTCTTAAATAAAGTTCGTCGATCTCCGTTCGACGAAGGTTTCACGAAAAGTTCACAGTTCGTCGAGCTTAGTTTGACGAAAAGTGTACAGTTCGTCGATCTTAACCAAAAACTCAAATTAAAGATTTTTCATTATTCATGCCTAACTGATTTAAGAAGAAAAAATGTTTCTTTTCATCTAAGCGTTTAGTGAAAATATCTTCCCTTTGTAAATCAGTAGAAATGAAAACAAGATTAATTTTATTTTTGTCTACATTATCTCTAAGAAAGCGATGTCTTATTTTTATATGTTTGGTCCTACTGTGATGGACTTGATTTTGTGCAATTGATATTGCACTGATATTATCACAAAATATTGTTGAATTATTTAAGTTGTATCCATAATCTAGTAACTGATTTTGAATCCACAAAATATGTGAACAACAACTGTCATCTGCAATGTATTCAGCTTCAGCAGTTGAAGTAGATACAGAAGTTTGCTTCTTGCAAAACCATAACACAAGCCTATCACCAAGAAACTGACAAGTTCCTAATGTGCTTTTTCTGTCTGTTGATGCGCGAAAACGGCACCGGGGAAGCTAACACGGAGGGGGCGTGTTCGGTCTCACAGGTCAGGAGAGGAAGAGGATGGAAGGAAGCGGGGGAAGAGGAAGGAAGCTTCTGAGTGCTCGAGAGTGGAGCAAGCGCTTGTCGAGGAGTTGCGGGGATAGAGGAGAGGGTGCTAAGAGCAAAAGAGAGGCTTGATCAACAGAGAAGGTTGATCAAGAGAGGAGGAGGTTGATCAGGAGCTGTCGAGCAGACGGTTACTAGGATGATTGTGCTTGCAGGTTGCTTGCCGAGAAGAGCTTTGCTGAGCTAGGAAGAAGGGAAAGAAAAGGAGCCGCTAGCAGCGACAACGGAAGACTTCGCCTGTCGCGGCTTAAATGTCACTCTTGCGACGGGCTCTCCTTTTATTAATAACGAGAGTTACAACTTGCTAGTACTCCTTTACAACAAAGCAATAAAGGGTACAAGAGGAAGCTGGCGGCTAAGGAAGAATGCCAGAGGAGGCCGCGCGGACTGAAGGGCGAAGTTGGCAGGCCGCGCGGTTAAGCAAAGGAAGCAGACAGCGCGGAATGGACAGGCAATGTCAGCAGGCCGCACGACTAAGCGAAGGAAGCAGACCACGCGGACTGCACAAGCAAGGTCAGCAGGTCGCGCGATTGGAGAAAGAAGCTGGTGCGGACTGGGAAACCGAGTCCGCGGGAGTTGAGCTGGATGGCTGACTTCGAGCGCGAGAGTGATGGCGATGGCGCAGAGGACCTGCAGGAACCCCCTTCATGAGAGGCATGGGGGTCTATTTATAGGCCCGAGGAAGTAATGACTTGCGGTGACGTAACCCCCGGTGAGATGGTTAACTTGAGTGAGATGGAGACGGAGACCGCCGAGTCCGCAACAGGCCGCGCGGACTGGAACTCGGTACTGGAGCCGGTGCTGCTGATGGCGAGCTGAGACGTTGAATGACGGACTGCGGGGGGAGTCTGCAGAGTCCGCTACTACTAGGCGGTGATTGTCCGCCTGCTGCAGCGATGGCGGATACTGGAAACTATGTGGCGGACTGCGAGGAGAATCCGTGGAGTCCGCCACTGCTGAACTGAGCGAGCTGCAAGGGGTGCGAGCAGGAGAGTGCCCGCAAAGTCTGGCGAGTATGCACGAGGCTATGCGGACTGGGACTGCTTTCTGGAGGATCTGCTGCCTGGCGGGCTGGAAAGAGTCTGCCGCTACTGACTGAGTCCGCGCCAAGACCGCGGACTGAGAAGGGGTTGACCCAGATGCTGGAGAAGAGTTGGTGCTTGGTTAAGGAGATGCGGACTGCATTGCGAACTCATGGAGTCCGCCGAGTCCGTACCTGCTGGCGAGTTTAGTCCGCTTATGTTGGAGATGTAGAGCCTGGCTATTGAGGCTATTGGGGTTCACTACTGAAGGCGGACTGGAAGTCTTGACCACACTTCGAGTCCGCCCAGCTTGCAAGGGACTTGGACTGTTGTTGGTCTTGGCGGATAGCCGGAGTTGGAGTCCGCTCCCTATAGGCGAGCTAGAGGAGTCGGCTTCCCGTGTTGCTGGGTGAAGGGATATGCGACCTGTTGTCGGCCCGGGCGGATAGATAGTTGAGTCCGACAGAGAGATACCTGCGGATACAACCTTGCAGTTAAGCTGAAAAAGGGGGTGGCCTGTAGAGGCGGACTGCGAAAGTAGTCCGCGGACCCTGCCGACTAAGGAAAGGCGTGCGGCCTGGGGGGTCAGGCCACTGAGACCGAGCAGTCCGCGCGGCCTGAGAGGACAGAAAATTCTGTCCGCCCGACCTAGGGAATCACGGCCTCCAGGAGGAACCCGGGGGAGACCGCGACGAGCGAGCTGGCTCCCTTGGTAAGGATCACTGATTTCGGGGTTAACATATTCCCCGCACTTTTTAAAGTTGCGAATAGAACTTCGAAAAAGTTGGAGACACACGAAAATTGTGATCCACCACAACGGAAAGAGAAGGGGGCAAGGAGAGATAGAACCTGAAACCTCTCCTTAGGAGTTTGGTGCTGCATGTCTATTTTCCTGCAAGAGGAAGGTTAGGGTAGGCATGTATGGGTGGTACATCGAGTGTGTACATGTGTTTGCCTTTGCAGAACGAAGTAGGTGTCTTTTTCACTAAGTCCTGCAATATGAAAGTGAGAGGAAAACATAAAAACATAATAACTTGCAAGTACCTGATGGAGGCTTGCAAGCACCTGTTACCCTCTGCAAAAAAGGGAAGGATGAAGAGTATACGAGAAGAAAAAATGAGTTGCAAGTACCTGGAAGGGACTTGCAAGTCTTTGCTGATTTCTGCAAAAGAAGAGTTAAAGGTATGCGCAGTATATAAAAGTAACTTGCAAGTACCTGTGAAGAAACTTGCAAGGGTCTGCTGCTTTCTGCAAAGTGAGAGTTAGAAGCAAACATATAAATGAAAGGAGCTTGCAAGTACCTGTGGAGAAGGCTTGCAAGTGTTTGCTAATCTCTGCAAAGAGAAGAGTTAGGAGTAAACATGTAAATGAAAGGAGCTTGTAAGTACTTGTGGAGAATGCTTGCAAATGTTTGCTAATCTCTGCAAGAGAAAAGTTAGGAGTAAACAAGATATGAAAGTAACTTGCAAGTACATGTGAAGAGAAGGCTTGCAAGTGTTAACTGTTGATGAGATAAGGTCGATATGACCAAATAGTAGAGGAAATGCCTAATGAATTCTTTATCATGAAGCCCAGATCATAAATCGAGCGTTAACTGTTGACAGATATGATCATATTGGCAGAGAAGGGACTTGACAAATTTTGCAAATCTGAACTAGATTGCAATAGCATGACTTGATGATCAAAGAGAGTAAGAATCCTTGATCAATGTTTGATACCATTAGATTTTGATAAGTGTAGTGAATAGCTCTGTGAACCGTCATCTGATAGAGCTTTAGCAAGCAATGTATATGAAATGAGCATAAGCAAAGTGATTGCTAGAAATCCTTTTGGTAGGTCGGATTAACCTGTTCACCTGTGAAAGAAGGCAATTGACAAAAAGAGGTCTATACTCGGAATGACTAAAGAAGGCTAAATGCTGCCACAGGTATTCCCCGTGGGCCTTATGCATCGCTTGCCTGAGAAAATCATCCCGAGTATAGTCCTACTAAAAGAGGGCTGGCCGCGCATCCTCTAGGAGGGCACAAAAGAGAAAAGAAAGGGAAAGATCCTGAGAAGGATCGCTAGATGCACTGCTCTCTTGCCTTGGGTACAAGCATCACTGATCAATGAGACTAGTTGCGCCAAGTGGCATATTGCTTGTCTGTGGATTGATCAGTGGAGTTGTGGGAACCCGAGAAGGCACGGATCGAGAGTACCAGAGAGTGTTCGGCCATCACAGTTGAAAGACGATCAAGGAGACAAGGCTACGCTTGATCGTCATTGCTTGTCAAGCAAAGATCATCATAACTGTAATGTATCCTTTGCGAAGCACAGAAGAGCTAACACATGGGGCTCCCCTAGCACACACTCTGTGTCAGATGCCTGTTAGGATCCTAAGTCTGAAGCCCAATGTCATAGATTGAACGGCTCCCACTACACATATGGGTATACTCCCGCCATATGTGGTCGAAGCGATTGTGCCAGAGAATGATCTATGGAGGGAGCATTCCAGACTTGACGATATCTCATTGGCGTAGTGATCTCTTTGGCAAAGAAAGAAAATAGAGAGAGAAGCATCACAAGAAGGGAACTGTGTCAGTATAAGATCCCTGATAAAAGCTTTGTTGAAAAGCAAGAAAGAACACTGAGAAGTGTTTGGTAAAATGAAAATGTTTGAAGAGAGTAAGGGCAAGAGTTGTGATAACCCATCAAGGTTGTGAGGAGCTTTGGAGGACTGTGAAGTCCTTTGCTGGCTTAGAATAGCCTTCCAAGCACACCCTCATCGTCAGCATCGAAGCATTCAACAGTTTTGTTGACAACGAGGAGAGGGGGTTCTTCGACTAGGTTCACTCCTTTTGAGGAGCAAGGAATATCTGCAATTTCTTTGCCCTTTGAGATTGCTGGATCAGAGCGATCTTCTTTAGGAATTAGGTCACACATCTTTCCCTGTCGGAGCATCCTTTGCACAAGTTGGCGGAATGCTCGACAGTCTTCTGTTAGGTGGCCTGACTCTTTGTGAAATTCACAGTATGGTTCGGAGTCTCTAGACCTCTGATCGGTTGGTCGATAGGGCTTCTTGTAGTTGGACCTATCTCTCATGGTTTGGCTTACTTCTAGCACGGCTTCATCGAGATCAGACTCATGCAAGTCATTGTCTTGCTGTTGATGAATTGCTGCTGCTTGCGAAGACGGATCTAGTGGCAATAATGGATCTTGAGCACGATCGCAGCTCGGGAAGGAGTATCGATGGCGATGAATCCTTCGCTCCTTCCTTGAGTGAGTTGGGAAATGATTGTGAGGAGACCTTGGAGGATGCTTGCGAGAGAGATCCTCCTCGGATATAAGCTTGGAAACGAAGCCTGGATTGCTCTTTTCGCCTCGGATATATGAGTTTGCTAGAGCAATCAATTCTTGGTATGTTCTCGGCGCTCGAACATTGGCTTCAAATTTGAGAGGCCCTTCACGAAGACCGTGGATGAGAGCCACTCGGTACATTTATTGATCAACAATCTCGATGTCCAAAATCTCTCTTTGGAATCGATCAACAAACTGAGACCAAGTTTCATTCCCGCGCTGCTTGATCTCAAAGAGGGCTTCAAGACCGCCCTTTCTCTTGGTTGATGTAGAGAATCTGAGAAGAAACTCTCTTCGCAAATCAATGAAGGAAGTGATGGAGTGAGGACGGAGGCCATAGAACCAGTCCCTCACTTGCCCATCAAAAGTAGTGACAAGGAGCTTGCACTTAGTTGCATCTGATAGGGTTTTGAGAGCAACGGCTGACTCAAAGGCTTGAAGATGCTTTACTGGATCAGTCTCCCCGGTGTAGATTGGTAACCAGGGTTCTCTGAAGTTTGCTGGAGTTGGCTCCTGGCGGACATTCTCTGTGAATGGTGAAGGTTCTTCTTATTCTCCTACAGCATAAGGAAATAAGGGGGCATAAGCTGCAGCTGCAAAAGAAGCAGGAGGATAAAAGGGAAAAGTTGCTGCAGGAGGAGCAAAAGCAGGAGCTGAAGGGTAAGGATGACTTCCCTGAAAATTAAGAAACCTAGCAGGACTTCCCCGGGCTGCTTCCCGGAAGACGTTTTGGCGAGCTACAAACTCTTCATCTTGAGTTCGCAAAGGAGCAGTAGGACCTTGCGGGTAGGTTGCTGTGTAAGGAGGATACAGCGGCGGGCAAGCTGGAGGACAAGCTTGCTGGTGCTCCAAAGTTGGGCTGGATTGATTGGAGCAGGTGGAGCAACTGGAACTGTTGCAGGTTGAGAGTCTAATCGCTGCGTGATTACAGCAAACGTTTGGTTGATTGCTTGTAACTGCTGAGCATTCTCACGGCGCGACTGTTCAAAGGCTTCCCAGAGAGGATCTTCACTGGGACTTGGAGCAAGGTTCTCGGCTGAGTGATGATCTAACATGGTTAACTGTCGCTGTTCACCGTCTGATCGGGTATGAAGGCCGCGTGTTAACTGTTGATGCGCGAAAACGGCACCGGGGCAACTAACACGGAGGGGCATGTTCGGTCTCACAGGGCAGGAGAGGAAGAGGAAGGAAGGAAGCGGGGGAAGAGGAAGGAAGCTTCTGAGTGCTCGAGAGTGGAGCAAGTGCTTGTCGATGAGTTGCAGGGATAGAGGAGAGGGTGCTGAGAGCAAAGGAGAGGCTTGATCAACAGAGAAGGTTAATCAAGAGAGGAGGAGGTTGATCAGGAGCTGTCGAGCAGACGGTTACTAGGACGGTTGTGTTTGCAGGTTGCTTGCCGAGAAGAGCTGAGCTGAGCTAGGAAGAAGGGAAAGAGAAGGGGCTGCTAGCAGCGGCAACAGCAGATTTCGCCCGCCGCGGCTTAAATTCCACTCTTGCGACGGGCTTTCCTTTTATTAATAGCGAGAGTTACAACTTGCTAGTACACCTTTACAACAAAGCAATAAAGGGTACAAGAGGAAGCTGGCGGCTAAGGAAGAATGCCAGAGGAGGCCGTGCAGACTAAAGGGCAAAGCTGGCAGGCCGCGTGGTTAAGCAAAGGAAGCAGACCGCACGGACTGGACAGGCAAGGTCAGCAAGCCGCACGACTAAGCGAAGGAAGCAGACCGCGCGGACTGGACAGGCAAGGTCAGCATGCCGCGCGACTGGAGAAGGAAGCTGGTGCAGACTGGGAAACCGAGACCGCAGGAGTTGAGCTGGCTGGTTGACTTCGGGCGCGAGAGTGATGGCGATGGCGCAGAGGACCTCCAGGAACCCCCTTCATGAGAGGCATGGGGGTCTATTTATAGGCTCGAGGAGGTAACGGCTTGCGGTGACGTCACCCCCGGTGAGACGGTTAACTTGAGCGAGATGGAGACGGAGACCGCCGAGTCCGCAACAGGCCGCGCGGACTGGAACTCGGTACTGGAGCCGGTGCTGCTGATGGCGAGCTGAGACGTTGAATGTCGGACTGTGGGGGGAGTCCGCGGAGCCCGCCACTGCTGGGCTGTGATTGTCCGCCTACTGCAGGGATGGTGGATACTGGAAACTATGTGGCGGACTGTGAGGAGAATCCGCGGAGTCCGCCACTGCTGAACTGAGCGAGCTACAAGGGGTGTGAGCAGGAGAGTGCCCGCGGAGTCTGGCGAGTACGCACGAGGCTATGCAGACTGGGACAGCTTTCTGGAGGATCTGCTGCCTGGCGGGCTGGAAAGAGTCCGCCGCTACTGACTAAGTCCGTGCCAAGACCGCGGACTGAGAAGGGGTTGACCCTGCTGCTGGAGAAGAGTTGGTGCTTGGTTAAGGAGATGCGGATTGCATTGCGAACTCGCAGAGTCCGCCGAGTCCGCGCCTGCTGGCGAGTTGAGTCCGCTTATGTTGGATATGGAGTGCCTGGCTGTTGAGGCTGTTGGGGTTCACTACTGAAGGCGGACTGGAAGACTTGACCACACTTTGAGTCCGCCCAGCTCGCAAGGGACTTGGACTGATGTTGGTCTTGGCGGATAGCCGGAGTTGGAGTCCGCTCCCTGTAGGCGAGCTAGAGGAGTTGGCTGCCTGTGTTGCTGGGTGAAGGGATATGCGACCTGTTGCCGGCCCGGGCGGATAGATAGTTGAGTCCGGCAGAGAGAGACCTGCGGATACAACCTCGCGGTTAAGCTGAAAAAGGGGGCGGCCTGCAGAGGCGGACTGCGGAAGCAATCCGTGGACCCTGCCAACTAAGGAAAGGCGCGCGACCTGGGGGGTCAGGCCGCTGAGACCGCTCAGGCCGCGCGGCTTGAGCGTACAGAAAATTCTATCCGCCCAACCTAGGGAATCACGGCCTCCAGGAGGAACCCGGGGCAGACCGCGACGAGCGAGCTAGCTCCCTTGGGAAGGATCGCCGATTTCGGGGTTAACACTGTCAACTCTGCATCCAGCATAATCAGCATTTGATAATCCTGTTAATTCAAATTCTGACTCTATTGGATACCAGAGTCCTAGATTTCGATAACCTTTTATATATCTCAAAATTCTTTTTACTAAAATTAGATGAGATTCTTTATGATTTACTTGAAATCTAGCATAAATACAGGTAGCAAACATTATATATGGTCTACTAGCTGTTAAGTATAATAAGGACCCAACAATAGTCCTGTATGTTTTCTGATCAACAGGTTTACCCTGTTAATCATTATCAGCTACAGCATTAGAGGACATGGGTGTTTTCATAGCTGAGGCATCTGACATCCCAAATCTTTTAAATAGCTCTTTAGCATATTTTTATTGGGATATAAAAATACCATCAGGAGTTTGCTTCACTTGTAAACCAAGGAAGTAGGATAACTCACTCATGCTGCTCATTTCAAACTTAGAATGTATTAGCTCGAAAAACCTTTTACATAGTTTGGAATTACTAGAACCAAATATTATGTCATCTATATATATTTGAATTAGCAAAATTTTAGATTTATGATGTCTAAAGAACAATATTTTATCTACTATGCCCCTACTAAATTTATTTTCTAGACCATAAAGAGGTTTGTTAAGTCTAAAAACATGATTAAAATGAGTTGTAGAGATAAAACCTGGTGGTTGTTCTACAAAAACTTCCTCTTTGAGCTCTCCATTTAGAAAAGCACTCTTCACATACATCTGATATACCTTGAATCTCTTGAATGCTGCAATTGCAAGAAAAATTCTGATAGCATCCAATCTTGCAACATGAGCCGATGTCTGATCATAGTCTATGCCTTCCTCCTATGAATATCCTTGAGCTACCAATCTTGCTTTATTTCTAATAATGATTCCTTGAGCATCCAACTTATTCCTAAAGTCCTACTTGGTTCCAATGATTGGATAGTCTTTGGGTCTTGGAACTAAGTCTCAAACTCTATATCTCTCAAACTAATTGAGTTCCTCTTACATTGCAATGATCCAGTGGGGATCTTGTTCTGCATATTTGATGGATTGAGGTTCAATCTGAGAAATGAAATAAGCATGCATCTGATCTTGATTTAATTGATGCCCTGTTTGAACAACAGCTGATATGTCTCCAATCACTTGAGATCTAGGATGATATCTGAGTGTGACAAAATCATCAAGTAGAGTTGGTTCTACAACTACTTGTGGTACTAATTCCTCTTGTGGAATTTCATTAGCCACAATATCTTCAGCATATATTTCTGAATTTTCTTCATCACTGACACCATCAGCAATCTGTTGAGAAGGATGTATTGTATCTTCTTGTGTTAGGATTAAGTCATCCATTTTCTCACATAGATTTGGTACCAGAAAAGATTCTATGGTAGAGATATCTCTCTTCCTATAAAATATATTAGTTTCATCAAAAGAAACATACATAGATTCTTCCATTTTAAGTGTAGATTTATTAAAGACCATATAAGTCTTGCTGACTTGAGAATATCTAAGGAAAATTCCTTCTGCAACTTTGACTTCAAATTTCCTTAAACGTTTATTATTATTGTTATGAATGTAAAACTTACAATCAAAAACTTTAAAATAGTTACTTTAGGTTTCATATTCTTAAGTAATTCATAAGGAGTCTTACCCTTTAGTTTATGAATCAAACTCCTATTAAGGACATAGTTTGTTGTTCTTACTGCCTCTGCCCAAAAGAATATGGGTAAGTGAGCATCTACACGTAATGTTCCAGCAGATTCAATTAGGGTTCTATTTTTCCTTTCAGTTACCCCATTTTGTTGAGGAGTTGTAGGAGCAGAAAAATAATGTATGATACCTTATTTCTCACAGAATTCTTTCATTAGAAGATATTCAAAATCAGTGTCATGATCACTTCTGATCAATGCAATTTGAGTAGAGTACTCAATCTTAATGTTCCTAAGAAAGTCTGTAAGAACTTTAAAGTTATCTGACTTGTTTCTCAGAAAGAACACTCAAGTGAATCTAGAAAAATCATCAATAATTAGTAAAGTATAAGACTTTCCTCCCAAACTTTATACTACAATAGGTCCAAAGAGGTCCATATGTAGTAGATGCAAAATCCTGGGTGAATCACTTTTAGAAATGAATTTAAAGATATTTTTAGTTTGTTTGTCTAATTGACAAGCCCTGTAAAGTACTTCCTTCTTGTAAGAACCAGAAGGTAGTCCTCTAACAAGGTTGTCCTTAGATAGTTTAGCAATAGCCCTAAGGTTTATATGACTTAATTTTTTATGTCATAATTCATTTGTTTTACTTATATGATTGAACAGTTAAATTTCAGATTTTGAAGAGTTAAAGTTTAGTAAGTAAATGTTACCTTGTCTAACTCGAGTTAAAGTAATTTTATTATCATCAGATATAATAGAACATAAATATTTTTAAAGGATACCTGATAACCTTCATCACATAATTGACTTATGGAAATAAGGTTATGCTTGAGACCTTTCACATAGGCTACCTTCTTGAAGGTAACTGCTCCAACCTTGACATTGTCATAGCCTTCTGTCTGTCTACAGTTGGAGTCTCCAAATATGACTTTAGGTCCAAGCTTAGCTTTGAAGTCACTCAGGTTTGCTTTGCTTACTATCATATGCTTTGAGCATCCACTATCCAAATACCACCATTCCTCTGTGGTAGGATAGTTCCTTTCCTACACAGAACAAAATTAGATGTTCTTGACACAGGTAACCTTGGGTCCTATTTTTCTTTCAAGATAATTTGAAATATAAGAACACTCTTGTTAATCCTTATAACTAAGTGGATGATATCTTTTAGGAGGGATAATCCACTCAGTAAAAGGATTTATAAATTTTTGAGTTTGATTATGCTTTTGGAAAGAATTAAAATTTTTGTTTTGAAAAGTTGGGTTCGACGAATTATATTGAGTTCGTCGAGATGAGCTTGATGAATGTGAGTGAGTTCGTCGAACTCCATTCATAGAAAAATATTATTCATGTTCTGTGTTCCACGTTCGTCGATTGCAGTTCGACGAATCATATTGTTTTCGTCGAACACCATTTGAATAATTATACTTAAGGCAAGTGTTCATAGTTCGTCGAGCTCTATTCAACGAATAATATTCATTTCGTCGAGCTATGTTCGATGAATTATTTTGAACATAATTTTTCTAAAAAATTTTACTTTGATTTTGTTTATTCTTTTGTAAAATTTCAGTGGCTTTATCTGTAATTTATAATACTTATTTTCCTTTGGTAGAAACAAATTTTATAGGTGTAGATAAAATATTTTTCTGTAACAAATGAGCCTGACTAGATGAAGCTCTCAAGCCGGGTTTGTCATTTAGTCTGTCATTAACTGTGCTTGTGATATCCATCAGTTTGATGCTTCTCCCATTAAGAGACTCTTCAAACTTTTTGGCCTCAGACAATTTGTTTTCTAAAGATACTATTTGTTCAGAAGCAATTTTCAAATCATCTTTAAGTTTTATGTTTTCAGAAGATAGATTATCTAATTCCGTTAATTTCTCTCTGAGTAGGTTTATTTCTTTCTCAGACTTTAACAAATAATTACATAATAACTTAAAATCCCTTTTAAATTGTTTTGAAGTGAAGTCAAGGGTACAGATTAGCTGATCTTCTTCAGATTCTGATTCGGACTCGGAATTGCAGCACAATGCATTGATTGCCATCAAAAGAATTTCCTTAGCCTTTGCTTCTTCTTCATCTTCACTTGAGCTGAATGAAGTTTCAGTTTCTGATTCACTCCAAGTTTCAACAACAAATCCTCTCTCCTTCTTTTTGAGTTTGCTTAAAGAAGGTTTGTTGGAGTGCTTTTTAGAATCTTTCTCTTTCTTCTTATCTTTATTCTTATTCTCAGGACATTTTGGAAGAATATGTCATAGTTTCCTGTAACCATAACACAAAATTTCTTTAGTGGTGTTTTATCATACCTTGGTTTGTCATTGTTTCTGGAAGATCTTCTCATGAAGTCTTTTTTTGCCATTTTGTAGAATCTCTTAGCCAAGAGACCTATAAGTTCTTCATTATCTGGAAGAATTTCTGCTTCTTCTGTTGCTTAGAAAGCTATGATCGTCTCTTTCCTTACTATAGGTGAAGTCCTTTGTTCAGCTTCCCTTGTTCTGATGAGCTGCTCATAAGATTTGAACTTTCCCAACAAGGTATCTGTTATAATCTCATTTAAGCTTTTGGCTTCTTTGATTGATTAGATCCTTGAATCCCATGTGCTAGGGAAACACATGAGGATCTTATCATTGAATTTTGTCAATGTGATGTCCTTCTCCAAAGTCTTCAGTTCATTAATAATAAGACTGAGCCTTGTGTACATTTCAGCTACAGATTCAAATTCTCCCTTTTTGAAGTTCTCATATTGAGAGATAAGGTGTGATCTTTTATCTTTTCTCTCATCAGCAGATCCAGCAACCATTGTATTGAGGGAGTCCCAGATAGATTTTGCTGAAGTGTATTCAACAACCTTTTAGAAGATGTCATCTGACATTGTTTGAGCTAAGATGTTCATTGCTTTGGCATCAACAATTTTAGCTTTCTTCTGTGCATCTGTCCATTCTGGAGGTGGGACAGCACTAGTGCTAGTTGTTGTAAATGGTTAAGGTGGACCTGTCAAAATAGAGTTATAGATATCTTCATCAATGGAGTTCATATATAATTTAATCCTTGTCTTCCATAGTGTAAAATTATTTAGATTACACATAAGAGGTCTAGTGCTTGAATATTTCTTATTTTGTGTCATGATAAATTTCTAGGTAAAAATAAAATCTATTAGATCTTATGGTTCAGGTGTTAGCTTGTAAAACCAAAGAACAAACCTCTGATACCAATTGAAAGTGAGGGATAGATCTACTTTACACTAGCGGGGGGTGAATAGTGTATATTAAAAACTTTAATTTATTTTTTATAGCGGATTAAAAGTAGTGGTATATATATAAATATATATAGAGAGAATAACCACAACACATAAATAAGAAGAATAACAATCACAAACGACACAAGGAAATTTATAGTGGTTCCCCCGATAAATCTGGGTACATCCGCTCTTCTACCACCCTGGTAGGAATCCACTACAGGTTTTAGATCAAGTGTCCTGCCACCAGAAGATCTATTTTCCAAGGGATATCTAGCAACTCTTTGAGCTTCTGATCAAGTGCTCAAAAACAAAGCTAAGTCTTTTGTTCAGGTGACTTATGAACCAAGAGCTTTAACTTTTGAAGGGAGTTAAAAATCCTGTACACAGTTTATGAAATAAACTAAAAGAAAAGATGTTATCTTCTCTATCAACAGTCTCTGAGAAGACTTAGTGGATTGATGATGCAAAAAGCTCTCCCTGATTTGTGTAGAGATTATGATCAGGAGAGGGAGACTTTTCTTCACGGTGTAGGCCTTCAAGAATGTTGTTTCTCTCTAGTTAAAATTTCAGACTGATGTGAAATTGATTGTCTCTTGAAGAGTCAGAAGCAAGTTATCCAAAATCTCTGTGTGTGTCTAAGTCAATAATCCCCTTCTCTTTTTTTTTAAAAACTATATCTGTAATTTTCTGAATATATATATTCTGAGAAGAATTCAAACATTTGAATTTTAAAAACATTCCTTGAAGCGTCTGAAGAATCTCTGAGGATTTGTAACGGTCATATTCAAATATTTGGAGTAAAATCATTTCCTTAATAGCCCTAGTAATTAATTATAATAATAACTTTGTGATAATTTCATATTTAATGCTGCCAGTAATGACTATATTCATTAAGAATATTTAGCATTAAATACTAGAGTATAACTGACTGAAATTAAGCCTGAAATCATTCTGCCTCTAAGCACTGCAGAGAATTAGTTGAAATGGGTCTGGAAATCATCGATCAGATCCTGGATATCATCGAGCTAAATATGTCATTTGTCGAACTGAGCTTGGCTATCGTCGAGCTAAGCTGCTGAGTTGAGGTCAGAGTTCGTCGACCGGAGCACAGCTTTCGTTGAGCTGAACTGCAGAGTGAGGTCAGAGTTCATCAATCGGAACTCAGCTTTCGTCGAGCTGAACTTAGAGGTAGAACCCAGGGTTCGTCGAGCTAAGCTCGACGTTCGTCGAACACAGCTCTGTTTTCGTCGAACTAAATTTTGCATTCGTCTAACTGCATTTCTTTGAAGTTCTTCTGAAGTAGCAACCCTGGAAAGAATAACCTATGACCCTAGACTATACATATTGGATCAAACTAATCATTCTAAACAAATGATAGTAATCCTAGCTCAAATTAGTAAAAGGGTTCCAACAGAAACCTACACTCAGACCAACAGCTCCTACCTCAGAGATTCACCTAATCTCCTACCTCAGGTACCTCAAGAACCCTACCTCGGACTTTATAACATAGGCTTACACTTCAGTGTTCCCACTCAAATCACCTACCTCAGGTCCCTCAAGAACCCTACTTCAGCCTTTATAAATTATGCTTACAACTCAGAGATTAACTCTCCTACCCACTCAGATCTCACAGAGATCTTAAAAAAATGAAGAGGTAAATATAATCAGAAAAGTAATATGTTATCTGACTTATCTGAATGTATTCAGATTCTTCAATTCAGCTACACTTGATTAAATCTTGATGAATAATCTGGCTAAAAAGATTCTTCTCTAGATCTGCAATCTTCTTGATGATCGGCTTGATTTCCGTGAAGGAATTGTAGAATAGATCCACCTTAATCTTCAGATCAACTTGTTGAAAGGATCTGGAGATTTTCTTGAAGACGATCGTCTTCTTCCTTCTTCTTGGGATTGACGCCCTTCTCTGACTTAGAAAAATCAGAATGAGAGAATGGAATGATTTGCCTGATTGATCGATTTACTTTGTAGATAACCCCTCTATTTATAGCCTTTATGGATTGCTAATTTCTAATTGATGACATCAGCATGTGACATGATACTTCAAATTATCCCTTAATCTGTTGAGATATCACGTTACTGTAGTTGATGTGACAGTTCTAACTTGTCTTGACACTTCTGTGTTGACTCTGCACATCTTCAGCAACATAAGTGTCGAGATGTTCAAAGTATCTCGACACTTGTATCGAGATATCTTAGCAGTCTCGACACAATTTTACTTAGAAGAATTTCCATCCGATCTTGAAAGTGTCGAGACAGTTGACTTGTCTCGACACAACTGTCATATGTGTCGACATCTTTAATTCTGCACTGTGTCCAGATAGTTGAATTGTCTCAACACAACTGTCTGTTGGGTGTCGACACTTCTATGCTTGCTTTATTTTTCTATGTGTCGAGACAGTTGAATTGTCTCGACACAACTGTCTGCCGGTGTCGACACTTTTATACTTGCATTATTTCTTCACTGTGTTGATATAGATGAATTGTCTCGACACTCATGTCTCCCGGTGTCGGCTCTTTAATCCTTCATTGTGTCGAGACAGTTGATTTATCTCAACACTATTTTACTTAGTATAATTTTTAGTCTTCTTTATATCGAGACAGATGTATTTTCTCGACACTTGTTCTTTGAATCTTCTATGTGTCGAGTTAGCTGACTTGTCTCGACTCAGTTGACTTAGCCTTCAAAGTGTCGAGTTAGCTGACTTGTATCGACACTACCCTTGCAAAGGTGTCAACATAGTTGAAGTGTGTCAGTACTTTTGTACTTAGTCATTTTTTTGCACTACAAGTTTCTAGATGTAGACTGTGTTGACTTCACTCAGCACTGTGCTGACTTCACTCGACGCTTTTATACTTAGACAATTTTCTTCACTTTATAGTCAGCTTTTTTGAGTCCGCATGTTAATATGACTTGAACCACTTGTCCAATCAATATGATACAGGCAACCTGCATACATAAATTGAAACATACATCAAATACATACTTGTGTATATCATTGAGTTGAAAGGGCTTCTTCAAATCAAGTACATTGTGTCCAATGTACCCAACAATCTCCCCCTATTTGGAGAAGTCATAACCTCAATTCAATGATATACACCACAGTACCAAAATATAATAATTATGATGTATATTCAAAAGTGTTGAATAAAATATAAAGTATCACAAATGATAACACAGATAGAATACAGTGCAACCCAACTTTTCATTATAATTTGTCAAAAGATTACATTTTTCAGATTTGTCACACTATTCTTTAAAAATAAAATTACATAATGCCTAGAAACCAAAAAATATTCTAAGAATCCTCTGACTCTCTGATGACAATGTCTTTTCTAGATTGAATTTTAGCTTTGACTTCTAGCACTTTGTCATTGTTGGGTACATTGTAACATGTCTACCAGATTTGGAGAAGCCTCACCTAACTCAATGATATTCATCAATGTGTATTTGATGGTGTTTTGAGTTTCATTGTGTAGGTTAAGGAAATGCAAAAAAAGTTTCTAAGTACATGGGTCGACACTTGGGAAAGGATGTGTCGACACTTGAGAAGAATTGTGTCGACACTTGGGAAAGGCTGTGTCGACACCAGAAGCCAGACTGTGTCGACACACAGGACTTATGTCAACACACAGAAAATCTGTCGACAACAACTGTGTCGACACCAGGAGCCAGATTGTGTCGACACACAGGACTTGTGTCGACGCACAGAAAATCTATCGGCAATAACTGTGTCGACACATTCCAGAATTCTGTCGACAACAACTGTGTCTACACAAAACACTTGTGTCGACACACACCAGAATTCTGTCGACACCAACTTTGTCGAGACTAGAAGTTATTGTGTCGACACACATGACTTGTGTCGACACATGCCACTAAAGCTGTGTCAAGAAGTTAAAGAGAAGTTGTGTCGACATTGTGAAAGTTGTGTCGACATCATCAAGAGTTGTGTCGACACATGGACTATTGTGTCGACACATTTGAAGTATTGTCTCGACACTTTGCTGCTGAGTTGAAGTTCAATGAAGGATCAAGTATCATGACTGAAGACTTGACAGTTGTCATAACTGACAATGTTGTTGTATCTGTTAGAGCTGTAAGAAAGCCGTTAGGAACCGGATCAGTCGGTAACCTCGGATGGAGCCTATATAAAGACATGATTCTATCATCAAAGAACAGCAATGAAGAACTAAGAAGAAGAAGATAAGTCTTCATCCAGAAATCAACAAGGGCAGATCCTGAACAAGTCTGCAAGAAGAATTCAGATTAAATTCTGAATAGAAGAAGGAAGCTGGATTGAGGATCATCTTCAACTTCAAGAATATCAACCTTACTTTGTTCAGATTCAAGAAGCTTTGAAGAAGCTAAGATAGGTTGATTCTAAAGTTGTCAGATCTATCAATAACTGATCAAGAAACCTTCTACCCATTCTCTTTCTACCTGGGTGAAGGATTTACTCTTATTATAATCAATTTCTCTGTAGGATCTTAAAAAGATCTGAGTGTAAGAGAGTTATCTCTGTGAGTTGTAAGCCTAAATCTATAAAGTCTGAGGTAGGGTTGAGTGCCTGAGGTAGGGTCACAGCTTGCGCGGCAACGGCAGCATGGGCTGCCACCATTGCTTCTGCGAGCATGCGATAGAAATCGGTTGGGGTTACCCCGAAGCCCAAAGGACCCTGAGCAGTATCACTGCTCGTCAAAGGCTCCTCGTAGCCTCGACGTCCCCGGCTTGTCGATTGCACCCTTCACAAAAGCAAAGTAGAACAAGAATCAGCTTCTAGTCACACAACTAGATACGAGGACACTCATAGTCCTACGATACTCCTAGGTAGATAACTTCATTATGCGATCTGATTATGATATTTGACCACAAATCTTTACTTTGGACACTAACCTTCCTCTGATACCAAATTGTAAGACCTCCCATGTAATGACCATATAATATGGGTCCGGCCGGGGCCCCACAACATACAGACATCACAGCTTAAGCATTAAAAGATGATATAAATCTACCCAACTCAAAATTAAGAATAAACCAGCGGAAACAAACA
Source organism: Platanthera guangdongensis (assembly GCA_039583875.1). NCBI lineage: Eukaryota > Viridiplantae > Streptophyta > Magnoliopsida > Asparagales > Orchidaceae > Platanthera > Platanthera guangdongensis. The sequence goes on along the minus strand of CM077156.1, from coordinate 167,384,608 downwards.
AACAAAACTAGAAGTTATCCACCATACCAGGAGTATCAAAATGGCCTTAAGGCCTTACACAATAAGAGTCAAAAGCTGAATAGTAATCCTATCAATGTGCAAAGCACTCCTAGGCTACCTCGGCATGCAAGCCGGAATACAACTCAAGGATCATATCATAGCATCAAAATATAAGCAACTAAAGGTTCACTTTATGAGTCATAGGCCCTTTTGGCCGGCGAGCTTGCTCCTACTTGCGATCTTTGCCCTGTAAAAATTTGTGGTAATGTGGGTCAGCAAAAGGCTGACCTCGATTGTATAACCAACACATCTCCTCCCGGCTGTCCCTAACGGACCCCGGGGTACTCCATCATCCTGCAGGTCAGCACTTCATATGCAATAAATAATAACATGTAAAGCTATAAGCAGGTTTGGATGTCCCAAGCAAACAAATATGTTTCTATATTGAGCAAGTAATAAAGGGGGCCTACAATGCAGCATGAATGCAATCCTAGGTTTCACCCAAGGCACCCTAAAGAGTATGCTTCTAACACATCATCATCAAATCGGGTACTTCCAATTTCCCAATCGGCGCTCTAGCCGCATACACAAGGGTACTCTAATTTCCCCCAAGCAGCATACAAGCCGCCACACAGAACTCTTGTCTTGGCCCCACTCGCTCATGGGTCTCAAACCTCGGGCTTGCCTGCAAACTCTGACTTCTCATGTCAGGGTTCCGCCATTTAAACAAACAAACTGATGTTATGAACCCTAGCTAGACCCCACCTGTTCGCGACGACCCAGGCCCGGCTCCAAAATCGGGACCAAGTCCATTGAAGGATACCCAGCGGGACCCAGCTGGTGTCGTCTGGGCTTGTCATAAGCTTGGCGTTCTCGTCAGTTCCACAGAAGGGGACCTGTCTCGGCGGGACACTCTCCACACATGACCTCGCAACGTCACGTGCTAGCCTGCCGACCACAGAGACAAACCATGCCTTGTCACACACAATCCCATGCCTTTCCCGCCCTATTCCAACACTCGTACTGTACCATCATCGTGCCCCTGCGTGTACTCTAATTTCCACTTGGTCTGGTTCCGACCACACGTACTTACACGAGAAAGGGAAAAGACATCATCACAGATAGCATCTTACCGCTAACGGATTTCTACAAAATCCTTAAGGATCGCAATGCAACATCACCGAGTCGGACTAACGGTCTCGACAACAGCTTCACCTACAATGCCTAATCAACTAACGGATCGGATCTCTAATGAAATATCATGCAGAGGACGAACACAATCGACCCGGTGGCTCCTCTTGAACCATGGCAACCCGAACCCCTCTCACTTGAGAGATACGGTGCCTAAAATGCTTGAAAGAAAAACAAAGAAGGCGTAGATGCCATGCATGCATCCTAAAACCGAGAGGAGAAGTGTCGTTACCCTTCGACTCACCTTTCTAGCCATGAAATTCTTGTCTTGCACGGATGAAAATGAGCGCTATTGCGTTCTCTTCATGTATCTGGCCTCAGAACGACGATCGAAGCTCTGAAGCTTCGACAAAGGCCGAAGAAAGCTTTCTTATTTCTCCAAACTCTCTCTCTCTCTCTCTCTCTCAAACCCTAAGTCAACTCCAAAGTGAGCACAAGTGAGGTAGAGAACCGCTCAGCCCTACTAAAACCCTTTGGGAAGTTGATCATAGGGTCCAGGATCAACTTTGATGTTAAATCGAACGGCTAAGAAATAGATCTACGAAACCCGCAATTCCGCAATTTAGTCGAACGATTCAGGCTTCGTCGATCGGCCTGAGCTTGACGAAAGGCCATGAGCTCGACGAAATGCTCTCAGCTCGACAAACAACGCTGAGCGCGACGAAAATCCCCCAGCTCGACGAAAAGTCGTGAGCTCGACGAACCCAGGCATGACGGACAGCGCTACGCTCGATGAAAAGCCCCCAGCTCGACTTTTGTCGAACGGCCACATCTCGACTTTCGTCGAGCTTCCCTGAGTTCGACGAACGCCACAGTTCGACTTTCGTCGAGCGGCCCTGAGTTCGACGAAGGCCACAGCTCGACTTTCGTCGAGCGGCCACAGCTCGACTTTCGTCGAACAGCCTCGATGATTCCTGAATATCGTCGAACAGCACTGGCTCCTCAAATTTGGGGTGTTACAGTCTGATTATAATAATCAAAGATTTGAAAATCTTTTTGCTTAAAATAATCAAAAAGATTGCAATTTTTGATTTAATTAATCAGAAATTGCATAATGTTGAATATTGAGGCAAGCATGCGACATATGATGATTAAAAATAGGGGTGAAAAAAGTGTCCATGCATGAAGGAACTTCACAGCACACAAGTTGACTTTATAAATGAAGTTATGCATGAATCAAACAGTTGCAGAGCTCTCAAGGAAGCAGCAAGCAAACAAAGAGCATCTCCTAGGATTCCACTGATGAAGATCTTGACTCTAATTTTTTCGTCGAAGTTGCTGCGTGCGAGTGATGTCGAGGTTGCGGTGTTTGTAAAGGAGGAGCATCGAGGTTGCGGCATCCGTGTCACGGACACTGTAGATGGTGTTGTCGGCCTTTGTCGGCCGCGAGAAGGAGGACCGTGAATGACAACTTTGTTCGGGTCAAGGGGCAACTTCGCTATAGACTCTTTTGAGAAGCGCAAGTTATGCGTCAGAGAGGATTGTGTTAATCTGTCTCGATAAGTATTGTGATAACTTGTATTTATTTGTATAATATTTTGTGTAGCAAAGTGGAGGAGATCGTTTGTGGATCGAGGGGGGAAATTCTATGTTTGTGTGTGTTTTATACACGTTTTAAAGGTTGTTTTTTAGGTTGGACTCTGATCGTCCTGTAATTTTCACTCAATCGGATTTTCACGTTAAAATTTCTCGTGCACTATTTTATTTTTGTTTTTTGCTCTCCGCTAAAATGCCCACGTAGGTGCTCTCGCCAAATTATTTGCAGGTGCTCAGGTCGGATTTGCACGCAATAAAACCCAACAAGTGGTATTAAATCTAGGTTCATTATTTGAGCTGTTATCGAGCTGGAATGTCTGAGATTTGAGATGAGTCGATCAAATATTTTGGTTAGTGATTTGGTGTAGTATGTGACGATCATTGGAATGCTCCATATCCTCTTTTATTCCTTTCTTTGAAATAGTTGTCTCGGATAATTGAGGTCAGTCTGATCAGTGACATAGCATAATGAAGTTCACTTCATGTACAGCCTCCGAGCAAATGGTGAAACTGAACGACGCGAACTACCATCATTGGAATTTGATGAAGGATCTCATTTATGTGAAAGAATGACCTGCTCTCATTTACAATCATGTTGTGAGCATCGTTGATGCGAAGATCTTTTGGAAGACCTTGGAAACCTTATACGCCAAGAATACTCGCATCAACAAGTTATATCAACTGAAGAAGCTAGTGGAGTTCAAATGTAGAGAGGGATCCACTATAATGGATCATGTTAACGAGTTTCAAGGTATCATTGATCTCCTCACTGCTACAAAAATGATCTTTGAGGATGAGGTCAATGCATTTTGGCCGTTGAAGTCTCTTCTAGACTTTCAGGATATGGTTAGAGTTTTTCTAATCAACTCTTCTTGCACGAGCATCACTATTATGACAATTGTCAAGAGTAGCATCCTGAACGAGGGTCTGAAGAAAATCTCAAGGACAGTCATGCTCTTATTCACGAGTTGACGTCTTTTACGACAAGCTTACGGGAGAGGCAAGAGAAAGAGTAGAGGAAGAAAAAGCAAAAGGAGTCAAAGCAGAGGGAAGTATAGGTCTAGGTACCAGAATGTGGAGTGTCACTACTGGGTCAAGAAGGGTCATATTCAGAAGTTTTGTAACACTCTGAATAATGACCATAAAAAGAATGGAGTGTCCTCAAATGAGAAGACAGTCACGCACAAAACAACCACCTCTTCTACAAAGGAGGATGATGTCATCATTATTGGAGATGTGGTCACTACACATGTCCACTCTCATGTGATGAGAAGAGTTGGTTTCAGACTCAGGTGCCCTACACATGTCCCCATAATAAAGAGCTATTTGCCAGCTACACCACTCATGATTGTGGAGTGGTTATGATGGGAAATGGTTACATGTCCAAAGTCATTGGGAGGGGAGACATGGACTTGAAGAGTAGAACGAGATGATTACTGATTCTACAGGATGTATGGCACGTACCTGACATATGTTTTAACCTAGTTTCATTTAGAAAGCTAAGTCATGAGGGACACTCTAGTATCTTTGGTGGAGATTCTTGAAAGCTGATTAGATGATTGCTTGCAGTAGTCAAAGGCTCGAGTAATACTGTCTTATATTTTATAGAGGGAAGGCCTAAAGTTACTCAAGCTAATATTATTAAGGATAGAGCATCCACATTCTTATGGAACGGGAGATTGTGTCATATCAGCTAGAAGGGAATAGGATGTCTCTCCAAGAAGAAGATGATCACTGATCTATCTGGAGACCAAGTGAAGAAATGTGATCATTGTATGGCTGAGAAGCAGTATAGAGTTTCATTCCAAAGTCACAATTCCATCAAAAGATCTGTGTCATTAGAGTTCGTGCATACTTATGTTTGTGGGCCACTTAAGGTCCAGACAAAAGGAGTTCCATACTTTGTGACATTCATTGATGACTATTCAAGGAAACTATGGGTATACACTATTAATTTATAACCCAGTATTCGACAAGTGGCCCCCCTCAAATAGGGTCAAGGACAGGAAGGGTCATCCTGGTTTGGGTGAGTTGTATAGGCGAGTGGTTGGATCTCTTCCCAGCTCGCGCTTATCACAGACTGGGAGCAAGCAGTGGCGAATGGAGTTTTTTTGTCCTCACTCGCCCAGGTCCGAGCGAGTAGCGAGTGAGAGCATCTTTAGGCACTCGCCACCTCCGGCGAGTGTTCGGCTCGCCCGGGAGCATTCTTTTAGGGAATCCCAAATTACCCTTCTAATAGGCCCTCCAAATAGTGGAATTTTGTTGTTAGCAAACCGTTTTAGGTTGTGTATAGTAGAACCAAAAGGCGTGATTCCGTTATTTGCAGGTCAGACTTAGAAAACTATAAATAGACCCTATGGGCATCTTTAGAGGGGATTCTTTTTCTTGCCTTCCTCCTCTAGTTGGTCCTGGTTGTCCCCAAGTGCCCTCCAAGGTGTCCAACTCAGCATTGGCTAGGGAGGGGAAACTCTTTATGATCTTTCGGGTGTGTAGTGGGACCCCTATGCTGTATCTCATGGTCTATTCCTTAGTCCTAAGTCATCAATCTGATGCTCTTCCTTGGGAGAAGTAAGTGCAGGTTACCCCCTTTGGGTCTGAATCCTTCTTGGGACCGAGATCCGGTTTCAACATTTTTTGGTGCGGCAAGCGTGGACTGGTAGCCTGCACAGGAAAATCCTGAGTTAAGCCCCATGTCTAGAGATGACGGACAAGGAGACGACCCTGGTGACTCGCTGCCGCTGACAAGATTCGTCACAGTTAAGTTGTTTGAGGATTTCAAGAAAGAGATCATGGAGACCTTACATCATACCTTCACCGCACGAGGTAAGTGCTCGATGCCACTCATCCCAGTGGTTGTACCCTTGGCTCTAGGCGAGAACGTCCTGGGTCAAAGGCCTTGGAAGAAGGTGATTGTCGAGGCCAATGAGCGAGATCTCACCGGGTGAGGACTATTACCCAACCTGGTGAGTGTTAGGAGGTCAGTCGAGCTGGTGGCACGAGATTAGCTGACTCATCCTGCGGGAGGAGGTGGTATCCCTTTTGTGAGTTGACCGTCTCGGCCCCAGTTCTAGAGTTGTTTAGGGAGTGAGAGATGTCCTATTACACTGGCAGAGATGATCTCATTCAGCATGTATAGTGGTTTGAAGTTGTGTTATTTATCAGACAAATGTTGGATGCCTTCAAGTGCAACTTTTTGTCATTACGTTTAATGAGAAAGCAATGGACTGGTTCCACTAGCTCTCTCCCATTTTAATCTATTATTTTGAGGACCTATGCCGGGGGTTTCTTCTAAGGTTCTCGACATCAAAAAAAGGAAGAAAAAAGCATAGTTCTTATTCACAGTAAAGCAGGGGGACGAAGAGACTTTGGGGAGCTATGTGGATAGGTTCTAGGAGGAGATTCTCCTAATCCAGGAGCTTGGTCAGGGATCCTTTAAGATGGAACTAAAGCAGGAGCTTCCTCTATCCTTCGAGGAATTGATGGAGAGGGCGGAAAAGAAAATAGAGGGAGAGCCGGCGAACCCTGCATTCTCCAAAAGGTTGGCCAGGTTGGCGAAGGATGAGGTGAGAGAACAGGGAGAAAGCAAGCAGCAGGAGGTGAGGAGGAGAGACGGGACCAAAGGACAAGGATTCCAGGGACACCAGTAGGTATGGGGTCACCAGGAGTAGAACAACAGATTGGCCTGGAGACTACAAGGAGGGTGCATCCAGGGCTAGAGAAGAGGATACCATGGTGGGGGAACTTTTATGAAGGGCAAGAATTGTTTAACCCCCAGGGGTGGAGGACGGTCCAGAGGCCCCTCCTACCTCCACCCTAGCATGTAATGGCTATCGGAAGGGGAAGAGGAAGAGGGAACTTAAGGGGATTTCTCATCAGAGGAGGAGGCAGGATGGCATCACTATATTGTGACTTCCATCGGGAGGATGGCCATGCAACGGCCTCTGGCCAGAATTCTTGAAATTAAGGAGAGCGAGAAGCCCAATGCAGCAGCAGCAAGTACGGATTGAGGAGGTTGCAGCAGGAGCAGAAGTGAAGGATGGATGCGAGGACTAAGCTGATATAGGGACATGAGGAGGGATCAGGGTGATTCATGGGGGAGTGGGAATTGAGGCCACCCACAAGGGGAACCTCCAAACAATGTTCCGATGGAGTGTCACCTCGATCTCTCAAGTATCACCCCCAGAAGAAAGGATCATCTACACGTCAAAGGACATGTCAGACTATGATGACTCATCTGTGACGCCTTGGTGATCCAGACGACCATAAAAAACTTCTCAGTCTCCCAAATCCTTTTTAACAATGAGATGTTGGGTACATTGAAAAATGTGTACTAGATTTGAAGAAACCTCACCTTACACAATGATATGCATCAAGGTGTATTTGATGTTGTTTTGAGTTTATATGTGCAGGTTAAGAACATGCAGGAATGCAGGAAAAGTTTCTAAGTCCATGAGTCGACACCAGAAGAAGATGTGTCGACACTTATGAAGGCATGTGTCGACACTGGAGAAAAGCTGTGTTGACACCTGGAGTCAATTGTGTTGACACTTGGAAAGGCTGTGTCGACACCAGAAGAAACTGTGTCGACACACAGAGGCAGTGTCGACACACAGAAAAGCTTAGTCGACATCAACTGTGTCGACACACAAAGGCAGTGTCGACACATAGAGAAGCTTAGTCGACATTAACTGTGTCGACACACAGAGGCATTGTCGACACATAGAAGACTTTGTCGACATCAACTGTGTCGACACACAGGACTTGTGTCGACACATAGCAGAGTTTCAACAAAGTTGATTTTTGTGAAGAGAAGAAGTGACTGTGTCGACACACAGAACTAGTGTCGACACATTCTACAGAAGCTGTGTCGAGAAGCAGTGTCAACACCAAGGGAGCTGTATCGACACCACCAAGACTTGTGTAGACACTCAGTCTACTTGTGTCAACACATGATGAAATTCAGTCTAGACATTTTGCTGATAGAGATAAAGTTTCAAGAAGTGATTGGATGACTTGACAGCTGTCATACCAAACCGGTCTACTACAGCTGTCAGAACTGTCAGAAGTTTGTTAGAAATCAGATCAGCCAGTTATCATGGAGGAATTCTATATAAAGACATTCTCTTTCAACAGAAGAAGAAGATATACAGAGATACATATATACACATACATACAGAAAAACACGAAAAATAGAAGAAGATTTTCAACAGAAGATAAAAAAAGACATTCTCAAGGGGTGATCTACTCAAAGTTTGTCAAGAGAATTCAAAGAAGAATTCAAAAGAATCTTCAGAAGAATTTAGAGAGAGGGAGTTCCATCTATTCAAGTGAAGAAAGGGACTTACATCAACAAGTCTCTTAAGTGCAGATTCTGAACCAGTCTGCCAAGAAGAATACAGATTGATTTCTGAATTTCAAGAAAGAAGCTGATTGAAGATCAAATTCAAAGGAGATCAACCCTACTGTGTTCAGATTCAAGAAGCTTTGAAGAAAGCTAAGATAGGTTGATCTCTACCATCAGATTCTTTCAAGAACTGATCAAGAAACCTTCCATCCTTTCTCTCTCTACCAGGGTGGTGGTAAATTTCAAAGTTACATCTATTTTCAGTAGGATTTTTGTAAAATCTGAGTTGTAAGTCTGATTTATAAAGGCTGACTTGTAGGAGAGTAAGTTCTCTGAGTGATAGGCCTTGTTGAAGGCTGAGGTAGGGCTGAGAGTCTGAGTTGTAGGAGATTTTCATCTCTGAGTTGTAGGCCTTGTTGAAGGCTGAGGTAGGGCAGATTGCCTGAGCTGTAGGAGTGTGGACTCACTCTGAGTTGTAGGAGCCTTGTTTGGGTTCTGAGCTGTAAGATCTGCGGATCTGAGGAAAAGGAAAGAAGTTAGGCCGAATCTAGCACACTGCTAGATAGGCGAAGGGGGAAAGTTGATGTACCCAGACCTTGGGGAACCACTATAAATCAGTGTGCCATCTGTGATTGTGTGTGTTATTGTTATTTATGTGATGTGATAGCTGTAGAACTATATGTTTCTATTAATTAACTGAATTAATATTCTACCTTAGAAGAAAAAGAAATTGCACATATTCACCCCCCCCCCCCTCTAGGTGTTTAGGAACCAATTCTTTCAAGTGGTATCAGAGGGTGGTTACTCTAAGATAGACTTAACAGTCTGAGTAAGATCTGTGAGGTAGAAGTAAGTTAAAGAAGATGGGTTCAGGAGAGAACCATAAAGAACTTGGTTCAATGAAGTTGCCTATCTGCAGGAAGGAAATCTTTAGAATATGGAAGGAAAGGGTCAGACTATTTATGGAGGCATCTGATCCTAGAATTTATATAACAGTTAAGGAAGGACCATATATTCCAATGAAGGTTTCTGTTCTTGATGTTAATCAAAGGATTCCTAAGGATTTTTCAGAAGTGACTAAGGATGAGATCATCTTGGCTACAATGGATAAAAGAGCACAAAATATTATAGTGAGTGTCATAGATGACTCAATATTCCAGAATCTGATTCACTGCAAAACCTCCGAGGAGATGTGGGACACAATGATTGTCTACATGGAGGGTTCTGAAGAGGTTAGGCAAGATAGAAAGTCTATGCTTAATCAAGAATATGACATTTTCAGATAAGCCAAGTATGATAGCATAACTGAATGTTATAAGAAGTTCTACAGAATTATAAATGAACTAATGTCCTTTGGAAGAATCTTCAGTACATATGAGCTGAATGACAAATTCCTTAGGTCTTTGACTAAGGATTGGGATACAAAGATCTGTGCCATAAGGGAAGTGGCCAGACTGGCAGAAATTTCACCTCCAACACTGTTTGACAAATTGCTGTCTTATGAGATGCAGTTGTTGGCCAGAAAGGAGGAAGAGAAAAGTACAAAGGTTGACCATAGAGAAAAGTCAGTGGCCTTCAAGGTAGAAGCCAGAAGGAAGAATAGGAGGATGTCTCCATCTTCTCCTAAGAAAGATGCAGAAGTGATCTCAGAAAATTCTGATAATCACAGTTCAGACAGCAGTAATTCTGATGAAGACTTTGTTGCTTTCATAAGGCAGTTTTAGAGATTCTTAAAGAAGAAGCAATGGAAATCTAAGTCATCCTCATCTCAGTCCAAGGATGACTACTATCAGAAGAGGAAATCATCCAGGAAGTATAGGAGTGGGATAAAGCCTAACAAGTCAACTACATCAAAGATTATTTGCTATTGCTGCAATAGACCTGGACATGTTGTGGCTGACTGTCCAGACAAAAGGAAGGAGTCTGCTGATAAAAAGAAGTCTCAGCATAAGAGCAAGAAGGAGAAATCCTTGGTAGCTAAGAAAGAGAAAAGTTGGACAGATCAATCAACTTCAGAGTCTGAATCTGAGGCTGAGGCCTATATTGCTTTGTTTGCAACAGAAGAAGAGGTTGAGTTCTTGAAATTACTAGACTCTATCAATGAGCAAGAGGACCATCAGTGCAAAGGACTGATGGTTGTGTCTGAAGAAGACCAGAGCCAGGATCAACCTGGTCCCGGTAAGGTAAAGAGTTTATCTGTAGATTCTGATTACTACACTGGGTCAGAATCAGATGTATCTGCATCAAGAGATGTGGATGAGTCTGAATCTGAAGGAGATATTCATCAGCTTATAGATGAATATGGGGATTTGTTGCAGCCATTTAAGAGATGCAAAAACCTGACTAAAATTCAGGCTAAGGTAATTGCAGCTCTTAAGTTGGCTGCATCTGATTCAGAGAAGCTGCTGGATCAAAAGATGAATGAGATTGCCAAGCTGAAAAACATAACTGTTATTCAGATAGGAACAATCACATTCAAAAATGATCAGATCAAAAGTCTGGAAGACAGACTTCAGAAAGAGAATGAAATAGTGGCTAGTTTCTCTAAGCCAAAATCTGTCCTACCCTTAATTGATGGCTTTGTGTCTCAAAAGGGTATGGCAGGATTAGGCTTTAAGGGAACTACATGGGCTGCCCAGTCCAATAATAAAGGCAAGCCCCAGCACAAAACAAAAGATCTGATGCCAACAATACAACTAAGATTTTACCTAAAAAGAGGTATAATAAGTATGAGTGATGTTGCTATGGCAAGATAGGCCATTATGTCTTAGACTGTTGACACAACACCAGTGTCAGGAAGGATAGCAGTCTACCTGTTAGAAGAGCTGCAAGCAGATTTGTCAAGTTTCAGGCTAACTTGAACCAAGGACCCAAAAGTTATTTGGGTCCTAAGGTTAAGTAATTTTTGTTGCAGGTGAGTCCAAGTTGTCATGCCCCTATATGGTACTTGGGCAGTGGATGTTCCAGGCACATGACTGGAACTAGAGGATTGCTGAAGGACTACTCACCAATATTGAATGGGCCTAAAGTAATCTTTGGTGGTTCTGAAAAAGGAGTCATCAAAGGGTTTGGTAACATTTCTAACAACTTAATCACTATCACTCAAGTGGCTTATGTGAAGGGTTTGAAACACAACCTAATAAGCATAAGCCAGCTGAGTGATCTTGGATATGATATTTCATTTGTCAAGAATGGATGTCATATCAAGAGGTCAAGTGATCAAAAAGTCATATTGACTGGCTATAGAAAAAGAAATGTGTAATGCCTAAACTTTAAGAGTGAGAATAAAAATTCTCCAATTTGTCTTGTGGCTGATGAGAAAGCCTCTCATTATGTCAAATGGCACAAGAGGCTAGCTCATCTTAACTACAAGACTATTGGTCAACTCTTTAGTAAAAAGTTAGTGAGGAATGGTCCTCAAGTTAAGTGCTTTAAGGATGGAATATGCTCAGCTTGTCAAAAAGGCAAGCAGACCAGATCCTCCTTTCATAGACTAGAAACCAAAGACTCAGTGAGATGTTTATATCTCTTGCATATGGATTTATTTGGTCCAATGCCAGTTCATAGTCTAGGTAGGAAGGTCTACACTTTTGTGGCTGTAGATGAATATTCTAGATTCTCATGGGTATTCTTTCTGAAGCAGAAATCTGAAACCCCAAATGTCTTCTGCAATTTTGTCAAACAAATTCAGAATGAATTAGATAGTTCAGTGGTCAAAATCAGAAGTGACCATGGAACTGAATTCCAATCTGAAAGTATGAAAAGGTTGTGTGAAGAATTTTGGATTCATCAGGAATTCTCCTCACTTATAACACCTCAGCAAAATGGCATTGCTGAAAGAAAGAATAGGACATTAATTGAGGCTGGAAGAACACTTTTGATTGACACTACTCTCCCAGAATATTTCTGGGCTAAGGTAGTAAACACTGCATGTCATGTGCTCAATAGGGCTTCCATCACCAAAAGCCACAAAAAGACACCCTATGAGGTTATGAAAGGCAGAAAATCAAACTTATCCTATTTTAGGATCTTTGGTTACAAGTGTTATTTGCTTAACAATGGCAAGTCTCACCTAACTAAGTTTGCTGCCAAATACCAAGATGGGATATTTGGGTACAACAATAATAGTAAGGCTTATAAGGTCTATAATTTAGCTACTCAAGTTGTAGAAGAGTTTGTTCATGTCATATTTAATGAATCTAGACTTATTAACAGTGAGTTGCCTAGTAGTTTTTGTAGCTCTACAGGTATATAGCAGAAGATGGACCCGCTTACTATCGAAGAAGATCCAACTGCAAAGCAGGATGAGGAAAATGGTAGTTGCTGTCCAGGGGGAGTACAAGACACTCAAGAGGCTGATGAAGACCATGAGGTGCAGCATAATGAAGTGATTGAAGAAGGTCAAACTGTTGATAGATTACCTCCAGCAGTTAGACATTTAAAGGATCATCCTGCACACCAGATCATTGGTGATCCAAGACATGGAGTACAAACACGAAGCAGGAACTTAAACACAGTTCTTTACTCAAGATTCTTATCTCAACTGGAACCCAAGAGATTTGAAGAAGCTATTCAAGACCCACACTGGATTGATGTTATGCAGGAGGAGTTAAATCAATTCAGAAGGTGCAAGGTCTGGGAGTTGGTTCCAAAACCAAAGGGCCACAATGTCATAGGGACAAAGTGGGTCTATATAAACAAGCTTGATGAGAGTGGGATCATAGTGAAGAACAAGGCAAGACTAGTTTTCAAAGGATACAGGCAGGAAGAGGGCATAAATTTTGATCAGACTTTTGCTCCAGTGGCAAGGTTGGAAGCAATAAGGCTATTCCTTGCCTATGCAGCATATCAAGGCTTCAAAGTGTTCCAAATGGATGTTAAGTCAGGATTCTTAAATGGAGACTTAAAAGAGGAGGTCTATGTAGAACAGCCCTCAGGTTTTGTTGATCCACTCAATCCTAATTATGTTTATAAACTTAGGAAAACCTTATATGGGTTGAAACAAGCCCCAAGGGCTTGGTATGAAACCCTGTCTACTTTCCTCATTGAGAACAAATTCTCAAGGGGGAAAATAGACAAGACTCTATTCCTTAGAGAATCCAAAGGAAAGATTATCCTAGTCCAAATATATGTTGATGACATAATATTTGATTCTACTGAAAACAACCTTTGTAGAAAGTTTACAAAACGTATGCAAGGGAAGTTTGAGATGAGCAGCATGGGAGAACTTAAGTTCTTCTTGGGACTCCAAGTAAGACAGACTGATGATGGCTTGTCCATATCTCAGTCTAAGTTCACCCAGGAGTTAATTAAGAAGTATGGTATAGAGTCATCCACTACCATGAGAACTCCAATGGGGACAAGTATGTCTCTAAGCAAAGATGATGCAGGAAAGCCTGTAGATGAATCTCTATATAGAGGGATAGTTGGCTCTCTCCTTTATCTGACTGCTAGTAGACCAGACATTATGTATGATACATGTGTCTGTGCTAGGTTCCAATCCTGCCCTAAAGAATCTCATTATACTGCTGTCAAAAGGATTTTGAGATATCTTAAGGGCACACCTAATCTAGGCCTTTGGTATCCTAGGAATAGAGATTTTCTACTAATAGGCTATTCAGATGCAGACGTTGCAGGATGCAAAGTAGATAGGAAAAGCACAACAGGCACCTGTCAATTTCTAGGAGGAAGATTGGTGTCATGGAGCTGTAAGAAGCAGACTAGTGTGGCAATTTCCATAGCTGAGTCTGAGTATGTTGCTGCAGTAAGTTGTTGTGCACAGTTGTTGTGGATACAGCATCAGTTAGAAGATTATGGTATTCAGGTAAGTAGAACTCCATTATTATGTGATTCTACTAGTGCTATTTTTATTGCTCATAATCATGTTTCTCATAGTAGAACAATGCATATAGAAATAAGATACCATTTTCTTAGAGATCATGTAGAGAAAGAAGATATTTCTTTAGAATTTGTTAATACAGATTTACAAATTGCTGACATGTTTACTAAGCCATTAGATGAAACTAAATTCAATAATTTCAAAGTTGAATTAGGAATGTTGAACATAAATTAGTTTAACAAATTTGGCTAAGTAAAATTGTGTCGACACAAAAAGTTGTCTGTGTCGACACATAGTAGTTGGTGTCGACATTCTAGGAAAGTGATGTCGACACATCTAGAAAATTGGTGTCGACACTTCAGAGCAGTTGTATCGACACATCCAGAAGTTGTGTTGACACTTAGAATTAAAAGTCGACACAGAATTTCTGTCGATCTGATAAGAATGTCTGTGTCGACACATCATCAATTGGTGTCGACACATAGAAGTTAACACTTCTGTCGAAACATTAGAAGTCTGTGTCGACATATTAAGAGAATTTTGACATGCCTTTTGAAATTCTTTATTTAGAAGGGTATAAAAAGGTCAACAACATACTCTGTCGACACACTCTCCATATTTTCGAGAACAAAACCTTGTGTCGACAAATTCTCTCTTCTCAATCCAAGATTTCTCTAAACCCCAATGGCGCCAAAGCTTGAAGATAACGTCAACGAAGGTTATGAGCTGGTTCGCAACGCTTTTGATAATGCGGAACCCGAGATTAAAACAGTAGTTACCCTAATTACTGTGGATGGTTTGGAATTTTTGGTATCCGAACCTACAAAGATATGGAAGAAATAAATACTGGAATTCTATGACGCAGCTACTTTAGATTCGACTGTACTTAAGATCAAATCTACAGTTCAGGGAGCTAAAGTTAAACTTACCTTGAATAGCTTGAGGAAAACTCTTCAACTCCCAAGAACTCGAGAAGAAGAAGAAGAAGTACCCTCATTTAAGACTAGGGAAGCACTTCAGTGGTGTGGATTGGATCCCACCATGAAGATTGGATCTGCAATGAACAGGAAAGGGATGAATCTGCAAGGAAAATTCCTTTCTGAAGTGGTTGGAAAGGTCATTCTCTGTAAGCCAGGGGGACATGATAGGGTTTCAGCCTATATGTTCAGCCTGATGACCAGGATTATCTTCAGACTGAACACAAATTAGTCTGCAGTAATCTTTAAAAAGATTAAGGAAGACATTAATAAGCCAAATCTGGGAAGAATCATGAGTGTATACTTGGCTGGAATAATTCCAGAAGTAATGGAACAGACTACTAGTTCTAAGATCAACCACATGAGAAGAATGAATATAAGGATAATCTCCAAATGGGATAGAGTCCTAACAAAGTACATGCCTGATGAAGAGAGGCCAGAGATTCCTGAAAAATCTCCTGCATAAGACTTTACAAATGGTGCTCAGGTGCAGGGGGAGCCTCATCTTGAGGAACAACCAACACACTTAGAAAGTGAAATGGCTACTCAAACTATACTTGAGGTAATCCAAGAAGTTAATCACTCAATTTTCAATAATGAGGATGAAACACTAACTGTGCCTTTGGTTGATGTTGACCAGACCACTCAACTCAACAATCATGCACAGGATGTTATCATGGAGGATACATCTACAGCCGTTGATGCTCCAGAGTTAAGAGTGCCTCTAGTCCAACCTCAACAAGAATTTACCCTTGAAGAGTTGTTCCCTCATATAGAACAAGTAAGAACTGAGTGGGAGCAAGCTTAAATTGAGTGGGGGCAAGCTGTAGTTGATGGGAAGCAAGTCAGGACTGAGGGGGAGGAGCAAGGGACTCAGGGGGAGTTACCTAGATCTGACAAAGAGCTGCCCACAAGTCCAAAGGACACTGTGAATCTAGAAAGTACTTCTGATTCTGATGATGGAGAAGCTCTAAGAGCTAAGAAGAGAAAGCTGATGGTTTTCAAAAGAAGAAGCCAAAGCTATAAAAGGGCATTACAAACTACTTCACAACCTACCCCAGCCACTGATTATAGCTCCTTACTGGTATCTTTGCAAGTCAAATTAGATGAACAAAGAATAACAATGGAGAAATATATGGATGAAACCCATAAATATCTGCAATTCTCCTTGGCTCAAGATATCAAATCAATTAGATTTGAAGTAAATCAGAACAATAAGGAATTGACAGATTGCTTCCACAAAGGTGACAATGTTGTAGTCTATCTTGTAAAGCAACAACAAGCAATAAAGACTCAAGTTGATGATATTGTTGTTAAACAAGGTTATGTCTTTGAAAATCAACTAAGGATGAATGACAATCTGACTGAATCACATAATATAATTATTATAGAATTAAAGAATACTACTACTGCCCTGACGAGGCAAGGGCTAAAGACAAGTCAGATTTTGATAAACAATTACAGAAAGAACTATCTGTTGTACAAACAGCTATTAAGAATTCTCAAAAGATCATTTCTGATCAGCTACTGAAACTAAGGTCATTTTATAAAGATGGTGTTAATTATCTAGATGACCAAGTAAGATTTCAGAAAGATGACCTCCGAGCTCATATTGAGAGAGAAGTCATAAAGGGGGAGAGGGTGTTAGTCAAAGCAGGCTCAGATCATGCTAAATGGATATCTAATAGCATCAGAGCCACCCTTGGATATCCACCCCTATGTGATGATGATAATGTAGCTGAGTCAGGTGTGCAACCTGCTTATTTTGAAGGTGATCAACTTGAAGTTGCTCAGATCATTTACCCTCCAGCAGATTTTGATATGATTCAGCAAGAAGTACAGTCAATGTACAGTCCTCCACAGGAGGTTAACAATATTATTATTGAGAAAGTAGAAATGTCAGAGGTTGCCAAGGAAGCTCAGAAGGAAGCTCTATTGTCTAAGAAAAGGTTCAGAGAACAGGCTGAGTTGAAGCCTTATTTTGAGCAATGGAGCCCAACTTCCAG
Organism: Platanthera guangdongensis; assembly: GCA_039583875.1. Lineage (NCBI taxonomy): Eukaryota > Viridiplantae > Streptophyta > Magnoliopsida > Asparagales > Orchidaceae > Platanthera > Platanthera guangdongensis. The sequence goes on along the minus strand of CM077156.1, from coordinate 167,367,715 downwards.
GAACATTATCTTGACTTCCTGGAAAGTTGTGAAGGACAAGACTCATGACAGGGGTAAATGGTATGTTGAGCAAGAATGGAACAAGCATGAAGCTAGGCAGGAAGCCATTCTACAATATAGAAGGAAGGCAAAAGCTGGAAAGCTACCTCCTAATGCTCAGGAGCCTAGCAAGTACTTCCAAAGCCTTTTCACTATTTTGAAAGGCAAAGGATAAAGGCTGAAGAACAGAAGTAGAAAGATCTGAAAGGGAAGAAACCTGTTGATGATGTTGAACCTACTATGCAGGCTCAAGTCAAATCAGGAAAAGGCATAGTCATCAAGGAGCCAGACCAGCCTTAGAATAGATTAACTAGATTTTACAACATTGCAATCTTTAGTTTTAAAAATCTATGTAAACTATCGTTAAGAAACTTTTGAAAGTTTAAACAAAACAATGATTAATGCTCATTATGTTTGCATCATTATTCTGTGATAACATTTTATACATGTTTTGTTTATAAGTTACCCTGTCATGTAATGTTTTTATACATCATAATGTGTGTTTATTATGAATGGTGTATATCATTGACTAAGGGTTATGACTTCTCCAAATATGGGGAGATTATTGCGTACATTGTAAAATGTGTACCAGATTTGAAGAAGCCTCACCTTACTCAATGATATGCATCAAGGTGTATTTGATGTTGTTTTGAGTTTATATGTGCAGGTTAAGAAAATGCAGGAATGCAGGAAAAGTTTCTAAGTCCATGAGTCGACACCAGAAGAAGTTGTGTCGACACTTATGAAGGCTTGTGTCGACACTGGAGAAAAGCTGTGTCGACACCTGGAGTCAATTATGTCGACACTTGGAAAGGCTGTGTCGACACCAGAAGAAATTGTGTCGACACATAGAGGCAGTGTCGACACACAGAAAAGCTTAGTCGACATCAACTGTGTCGACACACAGAGGCAGTGTCGACACACAGAAAAGCTTAGTCGACATCAACTGTGTCGACACACATAAGACTTTGTCGACATCAACTGTGTTGACACACAGGACTTGTGTCGACACATAGCAGAGTTTCAACAAAGTTGATTTTTGTGAAGAGAAAAAGTGACTATGTCGACACACAGAACTAGTGTCGACACATTCTACAGAAGCTATGTCGAGAAGCAGTGTCAACACCAAGGGTGCTGTGTCGACACCACCAAGACTTGTGTCGATACTTAGTCTACTTGTGTCGACACGTGATGAAGTTCAGTCTCGACATTTTGCTGACAGAGACAAAGTTTCAAGAAGTGACTGGATGACTTGACAGCTGTCATACCAAACCGGTCTACTACAGCTGTCAGAGCTGTCAGAAGTTCGTTAGAAACCGGATCAACCGGTTACCATGTAGGAAGTATATATAAAGACATTCTCTTTCAACAGAAGAAGAAGATATACAGAGATACATATATACACATACATATAGAAAAACACGAAAAATAGAAGAAGATTTTCAATAGAAGATCTAAGAAGACATTCTCAAGGGGTAATCTACTCAGAGTTTGTCAAGAGAATTCAAAGAAGAACTCAGAAAAATCTTCAGAAGAATTTGGAGAGAGAGAGATCTTGATTTATTCAAGTGAAGAAAGGGACTTACATCAACAAGTCTCTTAAGTGCAGATTCTGAACCAGTCTGCCAAGAAGAATAAAGATTGATTTCTGAATTTCAAGAAAGAAGCTGATTGAAGATCAACTTCAAAGGAGATCAACCCTACTGTGTTCAGATTCAAGAAGCTTTGAAGAAAGCTAAGACAGGTTGATCTCTACCATTAGATTCTTTCAAGAACTGATCAAGAAACTTTCCATCCTTTCTCTCTCTACCAGGGTGGTGGTAAATTTCAAAGTTACATCTATTTTCAGTAGGATTTTTATAAAATCTGAGTTGTAAGCCTTATTTATAAAGGCTGAGTTGTAGGAGAGTAAGTTCTCTGAGTGGTAGGCCTTGTTGAAGGCTGAGGTAGGGCTGAGAGCCTGAGATTTAGGAGACTTTCATCTCTGAATTGTAGGCCTTGTTGAAGGCTGAGGTAGGGCAGATTGCCTGAGCTGTAGGAGTGTGGACTCACTCTGAGTTGTAGGAGCCTTGTTTGGGTTCTGAGCTGTAAGATTTGCAGATCTGAGGAGAAGGAAATAAGTTAGGCCGAATCTAGCACACTACTAGATAGGCGAAGGGGGAAAGTGGATGTACCCAGATCTTGGGAAACCACTGTAAATCAGTGTGTCATCTGTGATTGTGTGTGGTATTGTTATTTCTGTGATGTGATAGCTGTAGAACTATATGTTTCTATTAATTAACTGAATTAATATTTTGCCTTAGAAGAAAAATAAATTGCACCTATTCACCCCCCCCCCCCTCTAGGTGTTTAGAAACCAATTCTTTCATGAGAGTTCGGTAAATGTTATCTTCAAGAGGGATTTCGACGATATGAAGGTGGAGGCGCAGAGGGTGCTGACTTCAGATGGACTGCTATTCGAGTTTTCTAGAGAAAGGAAGGAGGTAGAAGGAGGAGTTGGGCTTTATGTGATGATGGGGAGAATTTCAAGAAACTGTTGGTTTGTCATTGTTGATGCTCCGAGCAATTATAACGCCAACTTCGAGAGCCCCCTCATCAGTGCTTTCCACCCTATCTTCTTGTTATTCCCCCAATACTTAAAGTTCTATAGTGGGGGAGTCCAAGTCAAGATCAAGGGAGATCCCAAGGTGGCGAGGCATTGTTATGTCACGATTGTCAATACCATTTCTTAGAAAGGCATGGCAGAATAGTTTGGCAAGGTTCTAAAGGAGCAGGTCGGGGAGGAGGAGAAGGTGGACGAGGAAGTTGAGGAGGAAGAGGTCCTCATCCGAGGTTGGAGGATCGAGAGTGTGCAGCAGTGGAGGAGGTAGTGGTCAGGGAGGTTCTAACCCAGGATGGGAGGTCGGAGAAGGTGAGGATTAGAGGAGGTCTGAGCTTGGAGGAACAGGCATATGTCCTAAGATGCATCCAAAGGAATGTGGATATCTTCGCGTGGAGTGCAGTAGAAATTCCAGGAATTAACATGGATGTGGTGTGCCATCGCCTCAACCTCGACCCAAGGGCCAATCCCATCCACCAGAAGAGGAGGACCGTCGTCGATAAGCTAGAGGAGCCCATTCGAGAGGAGGTGGAAAAACTACTGAAAGTGGGATTTGTATCAGAGATCCAATATCCAGGCTAGATCTCCAATGTGGTAATGGTGAAGAAGGGAGATGGTAGATGGAGGATGTGTGTTGACTTTTCTTTTCTAAATAAAGCATATCATCTTTTGCTTAGAATTGAAATGCTGGTAGACTCAGCCGTTGGTTTTTCTATGATGAGTTTTTTGGATGCCTTTTTAATTTATCACCAGATTAGGATGCACCCGTCGGATATCAAAGATGTCTCCTTCATCACAAGAGGTGGTTTTTTTTTATAAGATGATGCCCTTCGGGCTAAAAAAAATACAAGGGTGATATACCAAAGGATGATGGATTGAGTTTTTAGGGAGCCGAGGGGGAGGAACTTGGAAGTATATGTGGATAATCTAATGGTGAAGAGTGAGGATGTGAGCTATCATCTTCGGGACCTGGAGGAAAACTTTACCACCCTATGAAAGTTCAAGATGAGGTTGAACCCCCTGAAGTGCATTTTTGCAGCCAATAGAGGGAAGTTTTTAGTCCATCTCCTCACCTCGGCGGGGGTGGAGCCCAACCCTGACAAAGTTAGGGCGATACTGGAATTGGAATCACCATGAAGTGCTAAGGATATTTAGCACCTGACGGGAAAGCTTGTAAGGCTGAGCAGGTTTCTCTCTCATGTAGGAGAGAAGTGCTCCCCTTTCTTTAAAGTGATGAGAGGCAATCAAAAGTTTAAATGGTCCAAGGAGTGTGAGGAAGCATTCCAAGTCCTGAAGAATCAGCTCACTAAGGTCCCAATGCCCTTGGGACCAAAGAGGGTGAAGATCTAACTCTATACCTTGGGGTAGTAGCGGAGGCTGTGAGCTCCATCCTAGTCCGTGATGAGGGTAAGAATCAGTTGTCCATCTATTATGTTACCAGAGTCCCGAAGAAGACAGAACTCTAGTACCCAATCCTGAAGAAGTTAGCGTTCACTCTGAGCATCTTAGAGAGAAAACTAAGACTCTACTTTCAAGCACACTCAATCAGGGTAGTGAACAATCATCTCCTCCACAATGCCCTAGAGGGGGTGGAGCACTCGGAGAGGCTGACAAAATGGTCGGTGGAGCTTAGTGAGTTCGACATTTCTTTTGTCCCTCACTTGTCTTTAAAGACACAGGCAGTGGTGGATTTTCTGGTCGATTATGTGGTCGAGCTGGAGAGATTTAAGTATCCCTGGCACGTCACGTGGGAGGTACTAGTGGACGAGGCATCGGGGAAGCACTCTCTTAGAGGTGGAGTGGTATTGGTTAGTCCCCAGGGGACTAGGATTGAGCAGGTCATGGAGATCCACTTCCCCCTCACCAACAATCAGGTGGAGTATGCGGTCATGATTGTTTGGCTCCTTATAGCCAAGGAGTTGGGTGTGAAAGATGTAAGGGTGCTCATAGACTCTATGGTAGCGGCTTCCTAGATCAGGGGGGAGTTTGAAACAAAGGAACCTAAGCTCCAGCGATACTTGGCAAATATCAGGGGCTTGTCAGGTTGTTCAAGACCTTCTCCATTTGACATGTACTGCGGGAAGAGAATACCTCGGTGGACTGGCAAGCCAAGTTTGGACCTCGGGTAGGAGCGATCGTGACGTAATTGTTCTACCCATCCATTGAAGAGGGAGATTTAATGGAGATTTACCGACACCCTTCGCGGATGGATCCATTTGTGGCCATCTTAACCACTAGAGGGTTTCTAGGGGAGTCCGACAAGAAGAAATTTAGGTGTAAGATAGCGTATTACCTGCTGCAAGAGGGGAATTTGTACTGAAAGTCCCTCTCGGATTCCTGGCATGATGTGTGACTAAGGAGTAGGTTCCAAAGATCTTGGAAGAAGTCCACTCTAATGAGTGTGATAGTCACTCTGGGGGCAAGACCCAAGAGGGAAGGGTGTTGTGGCAGGGATATTTATGGCTGACCCTAAGCAAAGATGCAACAGAGTTTGCAAAGAAGTGTAAGAAATGCCATTTGTTTATAACACTCCAGCTTTTGTCGGCCTAGAGGCTTAGGAGCATCACGGCGCCATGGCCTTTGTGATTTGGGGGATGGACTTAATAGGCCCCTTTTCTCAAGCAAGTGGGCAGAGGAGATTCTTTCTGGTCATGATCAATTATTTCTCAAAATGATTGGAGGTCAAGGCATTAGCTAAGGTGACTTCTCAAGTAATTCACAATTTTGTATGAGAGATCATATACCGGCACGGGTTACCCCTGGCCATAGTCACCGACAATGGGCTGCAGTTTTCCAGTGAAGAGTTCGTCAGCTTCTACAGCCAACTAGGTATAGACCTTCATTTTGCATCTGTTCATCATCCCAGGAGCAACAAGCAAGTGAAGGCAGCAAACAAGATACTTGTGAACTTACTAAAAAGAAGGTGAAGAACCTGAGGGAAAACTGGGTAGATAAACACCCCTCTATCCTCCAGGCCCTAAGGACTACACCTAACACTATTATAGGGGAAACCCTTTCAAGTTGTCTCACGGCTCCGAGGCCATTCTGTTAGTAGAGTTTGATGTAAAAGTCTCTGTGGGTGATCGCCGAAGGAGAAGGAGACGAGGAATGGAGAGTGGAGAATGAAAACGAGTTAAGTATTTCACTAGACCTAGTGGAGGAACTCCGCATCAAGGCGGTCATTCGACAAGAGGAAGTAAAGCGCTGGATGGCCAGGTACTTTGATAAACATATCAAGGTCAAGCAATTTGTAAAGGGAGATCTCGTCCTCAAGAAGGTCGATGTGGTCAGGAGGTCGGAAGCAGTTGGGAAGCTCAATATCAATTGGGAGGGCTCGTACATAGTGGAGGGGCCTTAAAGTGAAGTGGATACCACCTCCAAAATGTGGAATGGGTGCCCCTTGGCCGCATATGGAGTGATGATGACTTAAAGCGTTTTTACTCTTAAGTTGTAATAATAAAAATATGTACGTTCACAATACTATTTCTTAAGGTGCATGTTCTTTATTATGTAATATAGTAATATTTGGTATCGAGGCCCCGAGCAAACCCGTTGACCAGGCTCTCACTAGCTGATAGGGCCGAAGGCTCACACGGTGGCAGGGTGAAAGAAAAATATGTGATATAGATGGCCCTGTGTAGGCCCGCTGATCATGCTCTCACTAGCTTGCAGGGCCAAAGGCTCACTCGGTGACAGGTTGAAAGGAAAATATATGATATTGACATCCCCAAGAAGACCCGCTGACTAGGCTCTCACTAGCTAGCAGGGTTGAAGGCTCACTTGGTGGCAGGTTGAAAGAAAAATATGTGATATCGATGGCCCCGAGAAAACTCGCTAACAAGACACTCGCTAGCTGGCAGGGCCGAAGGTTCACTCGGTGGTAGGGTGAAAGAAAAATATGTTGTATCGATGGCCCCCAGCAGACTCGCTAACCAGGCTCTCACTAGCTGGCAGGGCCGAAGACTCACACAGTGGCAGGGTGAAAGAAAAATATGCGATATTGAGGGCCCCAAGCAGAACCGCTGACCAAGCTCTCACTAGATGGCATTGCCGAAGTCTCACTCGGTGGCAGGGTGAAAGAAATATATATGGTATCGATGGCCTCGAGCAGACCCCCTAACCAAGCTCTCACTAGATAGGAGATCCGAAGGCTCACTCGGTGGTAGGGTGAAAGAAAAATATGTGGTATCAATGGACCCTAACAGACCCGCTGACCAGACCCTTAGTAGCTGACATGGTCGAAGCCTCACTCGGTGGACTGTGAAATAAAAATATGTGGTATCGATGGCCCCGAGCAGACCTGCTGACCAGCTCTTTCTAGCTGGCGAGGCCGAAGGCTCACTCGGTGGCTGGGTGAAAGAAAAATATGTGGTATCGATGGCCCCAAGCAGACCCACTTACCAGGCTCTCACTAGCTGGCGGGGCTGAAGGCTTACTCGATGACAGGGTGAAAGAAAAATGTGGTATCGATGACCCTGAATAGACTCACTGGAGGTAACTCAGTGTTAGGTTGAATATAAAGAATACATGGGGAAATTAGGGTAGTGATAGCGAGGGATGCGAGCGGAGTCTCGCATAGCCCACTCGCTACTGAGATCCCGCCCACTTAGTCAAATAGTTGTCGTTTTAAGGGGTTGGAGGCGAGCCAAACACCAACGGCCCTATTCGTGTGTGCTAGGCCAAGCCCATATGAGAAACAAAATTGAGTCGTGCGAGGCCCCTCAAATATCGTGAGCAGTCGTGGGCGAGATGTGTACAAAATCGGGTGACGAGTGGATGAAAGTCATCATGTATGAGAAGTGAGTAACTAAAGACAAGTTTTAAGTTTCGCTCATACTACAATAACAATTCACATACGACACTCTCAACTGTCCAGGCATGTGAGATTGCAGACGCGCGAGATCATCTTAATCCCAAGTAGGGCGTGACTGCGGGGCAATTGATCTCGGTCGATCCCAGGTCTCATGCGAAGAGATTTTGGCTTGTATCCACTCAGCCAATTGGTTGATCTAGGTACGACGAAGGGTCGATTTGCAAGAGGTTTTGTAGCATATGCACGATAAAATTAGAAGTCCCACAAACAAATAGGTTTGGGCTAATTGGCGAGCCGAGAGCGAAAAGGAAAATTAACACACGCATGAAAGAAGTTAGTCAAATAAAACAACTAATGTATATAATATAACAATTATTTTACAAAAATGCCCTCACTCGCGGGTACATGAAAATAAGGAAGAAATAGTACAACCAAAAAGTGGGCGGAGCCAAAAGAATTCTAGGTCCTAGTCTTCGGGACTTTTCGACATCACCGTCGTCATCGCCACCACCATCATCCTTGTCAGTCTCGCCATCAAAAAGCGAGTCGAAATATTCTTTCTACGAGTCGATCAGGACTAATAGCTCGGGGACCAGGTCCTTGGCGGTGATCTTCTCACAATCAGCTTTTAGCATGTCGAGAGTCTGCTTCATGAGAAGCGTGTGCTCGGCGGCTTCGATGGCAGTAGACCGCATCAGCTTGTCAACATCTCGCTCAGAAAATTGTTTCGCTTTGGCATCCTTTTGAGACGACTTGCCGCGGTTTGAGGGGAGAATAGAAGAGACCAATCGGGCGGCATCGACTTTCAGGTCCTTGTTCTCTCTTTCTAGACTGGCAACTCGCACACGTAATCATATCACGGTAGTACCATCCTGTAAAAGCGAGTGAGGATGGGTTAGAATAGCAAGAAGAGTGTGCGAACAGAAACAAGTAGACCGGAAATTTGGAGTAATAAAATTTTTATTATCCAAAAAGGTATCAATTACAATGGTATAGCCTCCCTTTTATAGAATGGAGGAGATGAGAGAGATTACAATTAAGCAATGTGGGACTAAAAATTTACAAGTATGTGTGGCTTTACAAAAAGACAAACCGGACAGGTCGTGCGGTTAGACAAGCCGGCTAACCGCCCGACAACAATAGGAGGAGAGAATAAGCGCCACAGGAGACCGCTAGACCGCCCGGTCTCCAAGTCGTCTGAGACAAGCCGCCAGACCGCTGGAACACCAAACAGCAACAGCCCGGCAGACAGGCCGGCTAGATAAACCGCCCGACCGCCCAGTCTCCGAACAGCAACAGACCGTCCGGCCTCCATACTTCAACACTCCCCCTCAAGCTGGAGCATAGATATCAATCATGCCCAGCTTGTCGCAAATGTGGAAAAAGGAAGCAGACACCGGCTTGGTGAAGACGTCCGCTAACTCGTTAGAAGTGACGAACGGAGTACAAATCTGTTTCTTCAAGATCTCTTCCCGAATAAAATGGCAGTCAACTTCTATGTATTTTGTTCTCTCATGAAAGACAGGATTTTTGGAGATGTATATTGCGGCCTTGTTGTCACAGAACATAGGAAGAGCATAGTTGTAGACCTCTCCTAAGTCAAGCATGAGAGCTCGTAACCATTTCAACTCACACGTGGTCAATGTCATACTGCGATATTCCACTTCTACACTAGACCTGGAGACCACAGACTATTTCTTGATCTTCCAACTCACAAGATTGCCTCCAAAAAATGTGCAGAAACCTGATGTTGACTTGCGTTCACCTTTGTCATCATCATAGCTCAAATCTGAGTACACTTCAACCCTTAAGTGATCATTCTTCTGAAAAAGGAGTCCTTTCCCTGGTGCTGCTTTAATATACTTCAATATCCTCAGGGCAGATTATAGATGACACTCCCTAGGAGCTTGCATGAACTGGCTCACCTTGCCAACAGCATAAGAGATGTCGGGTATGGTTACCGTGAGATAAATGAGTTTGTCAACTAGACGCTGGTACCTCGTAAGATCGGATAGAAGAGGAGAGTCATTTGTCTAAGTTTTGTCTTCTCCAGCAGTCATGGGACAATGGGCAGGTTTAGCAACAGTCAATTCTGCCTCCTTTAGAAGATCAAGAGCATACTTCTATTGGGAAAGGATCATGGAGTTGGGCTTCCTAGAGATTTCAATCCTCAAAAAATATTTCGGGGAGTTCATATCCTTTGTGACCAGGTGTTGACGGAGGTGTTTCTTTGTCAGAGTTACCTCATCCTATTCATCGCCAGTAAGAAGAATGTCATAAACAAAAATCGCAAGAACTACCAGACCAGAGGCGTATTTCCGAACAAATAAGGAGTGATCGGCTGAACTTCTTGCAAAACCAATGGCCGCAACAATGCCGCTAAACTTGTCAAACCAGGCACGAGGGCTCTGCTTGAGGTCATAGATAGCCTTCTTTAGCCGGCATACTCATGTCTCCCCCTGAGCAACATACCCAGGAGGTTGCTCCATGTAAACATCTTCCTGTAGATCACTGTAGAGAAAAGCATTCTTAACATCCAGCTATGAAATGGGCCAATCCCTATTGACAGCGATAGAGAGAAGGACCCGAATGGTGCTGAGACGAGCAACGGGATAGAAGGTGTCAAAGTAATCAACAACATAGGTCTGAGTGAAGCCTTTGGCCACCAGGCGGGCCTTGTAGCGATCCACGCTGCCATCGGGATGGAATTTGACAACAAAGACCCAGCGGCATCCAACGACATCCATGCCGAAGGGAGGAGGACAGGGGGTCCATGTACCCTGTTCAGTGAGAGTAAAAATCTCCTCATCCATGACATCCTTCCAATGAGGAATAGTAAGGGCCTCCTGGTAGGAACGGGGGGTGGCAGTGGCCAAGGTAGCCAGTGCAAAAGATCTACGAGAAGGGGTAAGATGATCATAAGAAACAACAGCAGCAAGCGGGTGTTGGGTACATGCCCGAACCCCTTTATGAAGAGCAATGGAGAGATTCAGGTCAGCGGGTTTCTCAGTATCTGGAGCATCCGTGGTGGAGAGAGCTGGCCCAGGAGTAGAGAGAGACGGCAGCGGAGAGGTGGGAGATATCATGGGAGGTGGACATGGCGAAGGTGGCGAAACTTCAGTAGGTGTAGAGGGAACGGATGGGTTGATATGAGAAGTAGGTTCATCAAGAGCAGAGGAGGAAACGAGAGAGAAGTAAGATGCATTTTCAAAGAAGATGACATCCGCAGAGACGAACTGCTTGTGAGTAACAGGGTCAAAGTAACAATAACCTTTCTGAGTTGTAGAGTACCCCAAAAAGACACATTTAGTGGCCCGTGGTGAGAGTTTGTCACGGGTGGTAGCAGGAGAGTGCACAAAGGCGGTGCACCCAAAGATGCACATAGTAAGAGGAAACAGATTCTTGTTCGGATAAATAATGGAGAATGGAGTGGCACCGTTGAGAACTGTGGAGGGAATTCAATTGATGAGATGGCAGGAGAGGAGGACAGCATATCCTCAATAGGGCGAGGAACGTGCATGTGGGTCATCAGAGTGCGAGCGACATCGAGGAGGTGACGGTTTTTGCGTTCCACCACCCCCATTTTGCTGTGAGGTGTAAACGCAGCTAGTTTGATGAATAACACCATATTGCATACAGAAAGAGGAGAAATCATGGCTAAGATATTCTTTAGCATTGTTAGAACGAAGGAGTTTAATAGAGGTATCAAACTGAGTCTTAATCATATAATAAAACGATGTCCAGACAGATAATAGTTCGGAGCGATCCTTTAAAAGATACACCCACGTATACCTAGAGAAGTCATCAACAAATGTGACAAAATATGAACTACCCCGACCAATGGTGAGGGTAGGAGCAGGACCCCATACGTCAGAGTGAACGAGATCGAATGGACGGGAAGAGTCGCGGCTTTGCATTGGTGGGAAGGAGGAGTGGTGATGCTTGACAAGCTGACATGCATCACAGTTGAGAGGTGGATGATGTGGAGGGAGGTGGGGTAGAAGCTGGCGAAGAAGCCAGAGAGGAGCATGACCAAGGTGAAGATGCCATTGGAGAAGATCTGTAGAGGAGGAGAAGATGGATAGAGAAGAAATGTTGTCGAGGAAGTAGAGGTCGCCGCTCTCAGTCCCAATAGCAATCATCTATTGGGAGTCCGGATCCTGAAAATAACAAGAAGTAGGAGTGAATGTGACGGAACACCGTAGTTGCTTGCATAGAGAAGGAACCGATAATAAATTGCAAAGGAACTTGGGCACATAGAGGGTATCTTTCAGGCGAAGAGATGGAGTGACTTGAACCACTCCCATCCCATTGACCGGAGAGGAAGAGTCGTCTGCAACAAAGATTGGAGGCAACCGATCTTGTGTTTCTGGAAGATAAAAACACTGAGAATTTAATGTCATATGATTTGTAGCACCAGAGTCGATCAACCATCTGTCATGAGTAACAACATGGGCACTACCAGAAGATGTGACCACCGAGGCGGATTGTGTGGAGGAGGTGGAGGCCATAGAAGAGAGACCACGCGAGCAACCAGGAGACTGCACGAGAACAGCAGGAAGTGAAGAGAAAGAAGGCGCGGCGACAAGGGCAGAAAGACCAAGCCAGGCGACCAGCAAGCAGGGTGTGCGGCTAGTATGGTCGCAGTAAGAATAGAGCAAAGTAGAGGGAAAGAAGTCGCACGGCTAGAGATAAAACCGCGTGAACAAGAGAGATAGAAGACCGCGCAAACTGGGAGGAGTTCGAGAGAAAGTCAAACAGGTCGTGCGAATAGAGAAGCAACCGCACAAATAGAAACTGGCCATGCGAATAAAGAGAGACCGCAACGAGAGAGGAGGCAGAGCAACCGTGAAAACAGGTCGTGGAGAAAAAGAAGAGATAGGTCGCACCTACAAAGGGCAGCGACCAAGAGGAGAAAGAAACCGCGTGAACAGACGCGACAAGAGAAGAAATAGATCGCGAGAACAGTTTGCAGACAGGTCGCGAGAAGAAGGAGCAAGTCACAGGGACAAGGCGCAAACAGGGGGAAGAAACAAGTCGCAAACAGGGTGCGAGAAGAAGAATCAAGCCGCGCGGACAGGTCGCACGGAATGAAGAAGCTCACGGAATCGGGAGGAAAAGATCGAGTGCTCTGATACCATATGTAAACATAAACAAGTAGACCTAAAATTTGGAGTAATAAAATTTTTATTATCCAAAAAGGTATCAATTACAATGGTATAACCTCCCTTTTATAGAATGGAGGAGATGAGAAAGATTACAATTAAGCAATGTGGGACTAAAAATTTACAAGTATATGCGGCTTTATAAAAAGACAAACCGGACAGGTCGTGCGGTTAGACAAGCTGGCTAACCGCCCGACAATAATAGGAGGAGAGAATAAGCGTCACAGGAGACCTCTAGACCGCCCGGTCTCCAAGTCATCTGAGACAAGCCGCCAGACCGCTGGAACACGAAACAGCAACAACCCGGCAGACAGGCCGGCTAAATAAACTACCAGGCCGCCCGGTCTCCAAACAGCAACAGACCGCCAGGCCTCCATACTTCAACAAAGAGGTAACGATACAAGCACCTAAGGAGGGTTGAAGACTCACTATCCCCACCAGAGCTCGCCTCCAGTAGTTTCTCGATAGTCGTCAGCCTGAGTGTTATCCCTTTTGCTTCTTCAACCATGCCTTCCCGCACAGCTTTGACCTGGTGCCAATCCCGGGAGAGGTGTAGGCTGCGACGTGAGTTCATGTGTGTGATCTCCAGTGATCGCAGGTGCGCACACGTGCTCTCGTAGACCAGGATTTCAGTGGATAAATTATCGTACTTCTCTGCATCCCTCCTGCCATAGAGCCTAAAGATGAGGGTGTAGGAGTGCCTGCTAGGGGGCTCTGCTCTGAACAGGAGGGGAAGAGGGTATAGATGGAGGACCGGTTAGACTTCTCGTCCCAAAGAACCATCGGCTAGCCGGAGCTTTCTTTGACCTTTTGCCCCAGTCTGAAATTGGGTCGAGTCAGTCTGCCCTTCTTCTTTCCCTTACAGTCCCTGCGCGGTGGGGATTCTGACACCTCACCCCTCGACAGCCCCCCTTGATGATACTTCTTGACTCCCTTCTCCTTGGTCGCTGTAATTTTCTTCATTTTCTTTGGCGAGACTACGGATGGAGATGAGTCATGGTCAGAGGGCGTGTTCCTTTTTCTACCATTGGGAGGGACGGAGGTACCTGGTACATCACGGTAGGTTGACGCTGCCATCTTCGCTCGTGTGAGTTCAGCAGTTGGTGCTCTAGCACTCACATAGGGTGGGTTTACATGTATGAACCGTTCTCCAGCAGCACAAAGGCTCGGTTGTTACTAAGAAGAGGGGGATTGTGCAAGGATGTCAGGGTTTAGGGTAAAGCAAGCGAGATGGTACCTTCACCAGGAGGCACCGGGAGCAGCAAATCGAAGTTTCACCTCATATAGGCAACCTCGAAGTGCTTCTGAAGAAAAATCCCTTGAAGCTTCGCGTCCAGGTCCCCCCACCTGCGGCACGCGATAAGTCGGCTCATCCAGCTGGATTAGTGAGTATGGGATATTCCCGAGATTCCCCTTGATGAAGATGAACTTTGTGATCCAGTGGTTATGCTTGTTGGTGGTCTCGTACACGTTGAAGTGCGAGCTAGAGAATAAGGTGATGTCGTCATTGGTCACCCGGTAGATAAAGAGTTTGTGGAAGACTGTAAGGTTGAATTCTATTCGCTCCTCGCGAAGGAAGAAGGCGAATGCTACCAGCATTGTGATGTCTGTGGTATTCAACTGAGCAGGAATGGCACCAATGTATTTTAGAGTCTGGCAAACATCTGGCCATAAGGGCAGGCATATCCCCATCTCGAAGTGTGAGATGGGTATGGCAAGCTCATCCTCGTATATTGTGTTGATCGTCTCTCCTTTATTGGGGGCACACGCGGTGAAGCCCGGCGGGATGTATTCGCCTACACAAGAGAGGTACTCCTGCTCAGTTAGGTTATCCTCAAAGAAGGAGTGGTGACTGAACTGCTTTGCACAATTCATCCTATCGTTAGTTGTCTCACCATTGCCTCCCATCAAAACAAGTGTGTCAGAGGTCGAAAGTGTGAAGGCGAGTGCAAGGGGAAGGTAAGGGCGAGATCGCGGGAGTAATAATGTGGTAGGTGAAGCATACGGTGAAAGGAGGGGGCTATTTATAGATGACACTGAAAATGATTGGTGAAAAGGGGGGAACGTAGGTGCGGATAGCCAACTCGCCGCTCCGCGCCCTCATTCATAGGCCAGCCCCATGGTCCCCACCTCACCTTAGAGTGAGTCCATTAAACACTGCATCATGCATCAGAGCTCGTATAAGAATTTCAACACGACATCAAGAAAAACTTAAATTATGATCACTCGCGGGGTGAGCTAGGGATCATCAACATGTTAAATAAATACAAAGCAAAACCACAAATAACATTGTCCAAGATGAAAAGAAAGAGCGAAGAATAGGTGTGTACGAGGGGGAGTGTCAGTAGGCACAGAATTGAAGCCATTTTCACCTTCCCCGACCTCGCGCCCCCGCTTCAGGAGGATGGCGAGGATTGTTGTATTATCGAACTGTGTTAAGCTCCAATTGCACTTGACGCATGTGCTCTTCAACTCGCTCAATATGCACCCCAGAGGAAGTCTCCTCATCGCTTGTCCCTTGTCTTGCCTCCTCCGTCAGCAATATGTAGTCCCTCTCAAGATTGCTCATTCGTTGTTCATTGACGGTTTGCTACTCCTGAATCTTGTGGAGCATATGTCCATACTTTCAAAGAACCTCCACCAGCCATCTTTTCATCTCTTTAGGATGACCTGCATCACCTAGAAAGTCCCCCAACACTTCGGGGGAAGGAGGCAGGGACCAAGCTCCTGCGTTAGAAGACTCAACCACCGAGCCCTCTTGGTTATCTGTGAAGAAAAGGATTGAGTGTTAAGGCCAACACCACCATAGAGAGAGATCGAGTGCTCAAACTAACCGCACGAGAAGCCGGTCCCTTTGCCCGAGCAACGACTAAATAAGCTAGGTTGCCCCTGTAAAGGGTTACCTAGAGGGAGCAAGAGCGATTTCCCGAGGTCTGAAGGAAATGTGGTTTGGTCACAAATTTGGGTGACGGGAGGAATTTGAATGGCAAGCGCGCCCTTAGTCTGTGGGAAGCAATAGAGGCAGGATCGAGTGTAGTCTCGTGGATCGGTGATTTTGACGTCTCCCCCATGTCAACCGTCTCGAAGAGGTGAGTTGTTAAGTGTGACAAGAGATCGATGCAGTGAATAAAAAATGGGGTCGGTAAGGCAGCAACGAACAACTCACCAAGCACCTGTTGAGGGTCTCTAAAGTTAGCCCGGGGACTCATCACCTCATGAAGTGGGTCTCTCGAGCTAGCCTTCAATCGTCTAGCACTTGCAGAGGGATGCAAGCTGATATCCATGGCTACATCTCCAAAACCAGCTTCTTGTGGTTGATTTTCATGAGAATGCTTATAATCATCATAAATGAGAAGCAAAACAAAGTGAGATTGGATTAGAGCATAATATCCCGCGGTACCTCCGGGTGGGTAAGCCCAAGGCCGGGTGCAGAAACCTGCAAGTTGATAAGGGCAGGTTCTCAGGGCACCAGGTCATATTTTACCTTCTTAGCTACTTTCTTTCATTTTGAGGGAGAGCTTGAGGATTTGTTAGACATCCACAACAAAAGCCCGAGTGAAGAAGGCTTGTTTTGCTCCCGAGCTGCGTCACGTCGGTCTTAGAGTTCTTTGGAAATAGGCATTTTTGCGAGGTGAGTAGGGGGTTGAGGGGAGAAATGGGTCTATCCCCCCTAGGGTCATCATATATATAGCATATCGTGGGACTCACTAAAAGATTCTCTCAAAAATCAGTTACCACTCGCCAATTACCTGGGATTGTACTTTTCTTTGTAAGATTGGGGCAGTCTCGCAAAGAGCGGTGATTGTGTACAATCTTGTATTCGGCGAGTGGCCCCCCTAAGATAGGGTCAAGACCGGGAAGGGTCGTCCTGGTTTGGACGATTGGTTGGGTCTCTCCCTAGCTCGCACATATCACATACCGCAAGCAAGCAGGGGGCGAGTCGAGTTTTTTTGGTCCTCACTCGCCCCGGGTCTGGACAAGTGGCAAGTGCGAGCCTCTTCAGGCACTCACCACCTCTGGCGAGTGTTCGGCTCGCCTGGGAGCTTTCTTCTAGGGAATCCCAAATTGTCCTTCTAATATCCCCTCCAAACAGTGGAGTTCTGTTGTTCGTAGATCACTTTGGGTTACGTGTAGTAGAACCAAAAGACGAGATTCTGCTATTTGCAGGCCAAGCTTAGAAAACTATAAATAGACCTCATATGCACCTTTGTAGGGGATCCTTTATATTGGCTTCCTCCTCCTTTGGTTGGTACCAAGTGTCCTCCAATGTGTTCAGCTCAGTATTGGCAAGGAAGGGGAAGCTCTCTTTGATCTTTCATGTGTGCGGTGGGACCTTTGTGTTGTATCTCAGGGTTTGTTCCTTAATCCTAAGTCATCGGTCTAGTACACTTCCTTGGGAGAAGTAAGTGTTGGTTACCTCCTTTGGGTCCAAACTCTTCTTGGGACAGAGATCCGGTTTTAATAATTAAGACCAAAGATGAAGTCCTTGAAATTTTTTGAAGATTCCATGCTGAATTGGAGAGGAAGTCTGGGAAAAACCTAAAAGTGCATCGGATCTGATAATGGGGGAGAGTAAATTGGTGCATTTGATGAGTACTACAGAGTGCAGATGATCAAACATGAGGAGACTCCACCCAAGACACCACAGCTGAATGGAAATGCAGAAATAATGAATATGACATTGATAGAGAGAGTGAGATGCATGTTGTCTAAGTTAAGGCTACCTGGCGTGTTTGGGGTGAGGTTTTATACACAACTGCACATATCATCAACCTCTATCCTAGTTCCCCATTATAGGAAAATGTTCATGATAGAGTCAGGTATGGAAAGGACCCCGTATATAGCTGACTCATGTCATATTTTGTGAAGATTGGAATACAGTTGATCCTGAGATGATTGATGAGATTGACTCTTGCACTGATGAGGAGTCTCTTATAATTGAAGGTGATCACACTAAGGAGACTACAGAGCCTGAGTCGGTATAGTGCATAGAGCCACTTCCAAATCATGAGGATTCTACTGATGGTGAGCCTAAAATTATTGAGGACATTACTGATGATATACCTACACCAGCTATTGAGTTTGTTCAACGGAGATTAGATGGTGTGCAGCGCCCACCTACCAGATATTTAACATCTGAGTTTCCACTTCTGACATATACGGGGGAGCCCAAGTACTTTGATAAAGAAATGTAGAGCTCAAAGAATAAATAATGGATGGTTGTCTTGTAAGAGGATATATAGTCTCTATAGGATAACCATACTCATGAGTTTGTGAGATTGCCTAAGGGTAAGAAGAATCAGTGGATTTTTAGAGTGAAGCAGGGAGACCTTTTGATACCACCTAAATATATGGCCAAATTAATGGTGAAGGGCCTCATCCACAAACCAGGAGTTGATTTTGATGAGATTTTCTCTCATTTTGTAAAGATGTCGTATATCCGGGCTATTCTTGGCCTCGTTGCTAGACTAGACCTAGAAGTTGAGCAGATGGATGTCAAGACTGTCTTTCTGCAAAGTGATCTTGAACTGGATTTGTATATGGATCAACCTAAGGGCTTCAAGGTGAAAGGGAAGGAGAGTTTATTTTGTTACTTAAAGAAGAAATTATATGGCCTTAAGTAGACCCCATACTAGTGGAATAAGAAGTTCGATGTTTTTATGGGGGAGATCGACTTCAAGAAGACCAGCCTTAATTACTGTGTATTTGTGAAGCAGTATTCTCCAAGTGATTTTATCATTTTACTCCTCTATGTTGATGATATGTTGATAGTTAGAAGGAGCACTATGCGCATTGCAGAGCTGAAGTTGCAGTTGAGCTCCACATTTGTAATGAAAGTCTTAGGAGCAGGAAATATCAACCTAGGGATGTATATTCAGAGAGATAGATGCTCCAAGTTTTATTGGCTATCACAGGAGAGATATATCAATAAAATACTGCAGAGATTCACTATAGATTAAACAAAAAACGAGCACCCCGCTTGCAGCTCGCTTCAGATTTACTGGTGAGTACGCTTGAGAATATTGAATAAATGCAGAAGGTTATGCATGCTTCTGCATTTAACAATCTTATGTACGTGATGGTGTGCACCAGCCCTAATATGGCATATGTCATTGGAACTGTTAGCATGTTTTTCTCCAATCCTGAGAGAGAACATTGGAGCATTGTAAAGTGGATTTTGAGATATCTATAGGGGACATCAAATTTGATGTTGACGTTTGCAGATAGTGGGCCAAAATTTTTATGCTACACAGATGTTGATATGGCTGGAGATTTAGACTCCGGAAGATCGATTTCTTGGTACCTGATCTTGTTTGTAGGGGGTTGTGTCGTAGCAATCGATACTACAGAAGTGTGTTGCACTTTCAACTACAAAGGTTGAGTTTATTGCGGAAGGCGGGTAAAGAGTTTCTTTAGATGAAGTATTTCATCAGGGAGCTTAGTTTCACTCATAAGTGGTATGCGCTACTATGTGATAGTCAGAGCACAATTCATTTGAGGAAAACCCCACATTTCTCTCGAGATTCAAGCATATTGATATGCGATATCATTGGATGCGCAATGTTTTGAAGTGTACATTGATGACAACGGAGCAGACATGCTCACAAAACTAGTATAGATAGTAAAGTTTGAACATTATGTAAGGATCACTGGAATGACGATTTACTCCTCATTGTTGTAAAGAGGGAGATTTGTTGGAGGTGTGGTTCTCATCTGATGCGAGGAAAACCACATGACTCGTGTGTAACAAGTTTGTGATTCATTAGCACGTGCTTTCATTTTTTCTCCTCGTCACCCAGGCAGCTGCCCGTTAATCAATTTTGTCTGCTAAAATATTTCTTCGCATGCAATCTGAAAAGGGGTGAAAAAGAATTAAAAATAATAATAATAAAAGTAATGCCAGCTTGCAGATCACCATGAATGCGTTGTCTCAATATTATAATCAAATATTTGAAAATCTTTTTCATTAAAATGATAAAAAATATTGCAAACTTTTAATTAAATTAATCAAAAGTTGCAAAATATTGAATATTGAGGCAAGCATGCGACATGTGAGGATTAGGAAAAAAGAAGGGTGAAAAAGATGGCCATCCATGAAGGAACTTCACAGCACACGAGTTGCCTTTATAAATGAAGTTATGTGTGGAATTTGTTATACAATGCATGTAGTTCTATGCTTTATAATGCAAACGGATGATATGCAATGCATTCTAAATTGATGCAAATAAATATTGGATGAATTTTCATCAGACCTACATAGTATCTAATCCTAATCAATATAGAACTTTGTATGAAAATCTGCCCTATTCAATATGCTGACACAAAGATCTATTTACTGTTGGCTATAAAATGAGGGTACAATAACACGTCTCTGTTGAGAAATTAATGACAAAATAAATAAATACAAGAGTTTAAGGCTCTGTCATGTTGGAGTGTAACTTTTAGGTCCGCTGCTCAGAACTTCCTCTAGGTCCCTACCAATGGGAAAATTTTTAGGTCAGGCGAACGGACCATGTCATCATCAGGATATAAAAACTCTTTTTGCTCGTGGGGCCCATCACCTATTCGAAATTTTCCCCCAACTGAGCTCCTCCTTCCGCAGCTCGCCCCTTCCGGAAAAATTTCTCCGCCTTCCGCTCCATCCTCTGCCGGAAACCTAGCCGTTTCTTGATGTCGGAGACGATGAGCCACCTTCTCCGTTCAACGGCTTAGGTCTTCTTCCTCAGCATATGCAGAAGAAATGGCGGAAACCTAGCTCTTGAATGCTGAAGTCTGAGGTGTTTTTTTTCTGAAGGTTAGTATCTATATCAGTAAATCACTCTCCTTAATTTTAGATCTAATTTCAAGGTTTTTTTCATGGCCATTTTTATGATAGGTGCAAGGAAATGGCGGCTCACGGGGGAACAAGTGCTCAGGCCTCTTCCAAAAATGTTGGTGATGAAACGGTCAATGTAAGCTTGGTTTTCTTGTGGCAGTGTTGCATTTTAATTTGAAATGATTTGCTGAACATTTGCTGGACATTAGCTAGTGTTTTTTCATTTTACTTTTCAACTGCAATTTTTTTATGAAATTCAACTGTTTGGTTTTCTTTTTGCCGTGCTGCATTCAAATTTGAAACGATTTTTTTGATTTACAACTGCATTTTAAAGTGAAATTCAACTGTTTTGAAAATTAATTGTTGCATTATTTTTATTTGCAGCTCTTTTTTTATTTAGGAGTGAACTAAACATTTATACTTTTTTTTCAGGTCAACAAACACCAGGTTGTTTTTCCAATTGTGCATTCAGAAGACGAGGCGTATGCTATGTACTGTGAATATGCTCATAGCATGGGTTTCAGTGTTCGAAAAGAACATTTGAGCTACTGGATACACACAAGGATTATAAAATGTTGAGCATATAGTTGTGTCAAAGCTGGATTGAAGAAGGTGAGACCCTCACCCAAAAAATATCGAAAATTAGAAACACGCACCGGTTGTCTCGCATGCATTTATTTTACCACTGATACAGAGGGTAGGAATTGGACAGTTACAAAGTTTGTCGAGGAACACAATCACCTGTTAGCGATGGAGAACAAACAGCATCTATTGAGATCGGCCCGCAGCATTTCAAAAATGCAGAGTAGCCTTATTAAGAATCTGACGGACGCGGGAGTTAAAACAGTTCACGCGTACAAGTTTTTGTCAAATGAAGTCAGTGGGTTCGAGAATGTTGGCTTTTCAAAATCTGATGCCTACAACTTTGTGCAGCGGGAAAAGAAGACGATAATTGAAAGCGGTGATTCACTTAGTTTGCTGAAGATTCTACAGGAAAAACAGTTGGAGGACAACATGTTCTCGTATGATGTTCGTACTGATGAGCTGAATAGATTGACAAGTTTTTTTTGGATGGACGGACAAAGCAAAATCGATTATGACTGCTACGGTGACGTAGTTATCTTTGACACAACATATAGATTGAACAAGTATAATTTGGCTTGTGCACCATTTATCGCCGTCAACAATCACTGGCAGAATGTATTTGTTGGTGGTGCTTTTATTTCTGAGGAGTCCATCGATTCATTTTGTTGGGTCTTCAACACATTTCTGAAATTTGTTGGTGGTAAACTACTGACAACTATATTCACAGATCAAGACCAAGTTATGGTCGTTGCTATTGAAAGAGTATTTACCGGGACCCGTCATCGTTTATATCAGTGGCATATCTCCAAAAAAGCGCCTTCAAAAGTTTCATGCTTTAATAATGAGAAAAGTGTACGCGGGCTTTTTTATCAATGCATGAGTAAGTGCGACAGTGAGCTCTAGTTTTATAGATACTGGAATGAGATGATTAGCAGAGGAAACTTGCAAGAAAACCGATGGTTGGGGGATTTACATAGAGCAAGGAGGAACTGGTCTACAGCCTTCAACAAGGATGTGTTAGATCTTGGTATATTGTCAACACAACGAAGCGAATCTACCAATAATGGATTGTATGGATGTTTGAAGGCAACTAGTAGTCTGGTGGAGTGTTTCATGGGATTGGAGAAATTGGTGGGGTCTTGGCGAAAAGGAGAACGAGACAAAGATTTTAGATGCAAGCAAGGGACCGTAAGCTTAAAGGTCAAAAGTTGTGCGATGCTTAAACATGTGTCTAAGTTCTACACAAGCAAAATGTTTCTTAGATTTGAACAGGCTTTCATGGAGGGAGCTGCGGGCATATGTGTAGTGGATGAAACGAGACATGATGAAAATAATTATTTATACGTTAGAAAGCTCTGTGATGGTAGTGATGACAAACGATGGTTTGTTAGCTATAATTCTAAAACCAATGAGACTACGTGTTCATGCAGAGGTTTCGAGACTAGAGGCATTCTTTGCAAGCATATTCTTAGAATATATAATTTGAAAAATTTAAGAGAAATTCCATCCATATATTTGCTTAAACGATTCTGTCATAATGCTAAAAAGGGCATCTACCTACCAAATACTCCTGGCATAATAGAGTGTAACTCTAATTTGATATTTAGAAACCACCTGATGCGTTTCGCTTATGACCTTGCAAACCGAGTAGAGAACAGCAATGATGCAAAGGCACATATTCTGGGAGGATTGCATGTTTTAGCAAAAGAAACATATGAGATAGTTGAGGCTGCTGAAATGCGCAAAAGAGATTTGAGCGATGAGAATGACAGAAACACACCATTGGTTAGAGATCCTGTAACGAAGAAACCAAAAGGAATATCGAATGCAAGATTGAAGGGGTATTGGGAGACAGGGAGTAAAAAACCAAGTACATCTATTAATCTTTAAAAGATTGTTACAGCTTTGATTAATTATTTTGACCGAGTTACTATTAAATTAATTATTTTTTGTAGGGAAGAAAGTCATGATTAAGAAGGAGACAGTAGCCGCTGAACAAACCTTGCAAGAGATCAATTTTTTCAACCTTTCGGTAGAAAACCAAGAGGAGACAAAAACAGATGCTCCAACTGTGTTGTCTAATGAAGCTCCAAGTGATTTTAATGATGAATTTTATGTAAATTTATCTTTTGATTTTTCGGGCATTCCCGATGTATTTAAACCATAATATTTGTGCGACCATGAGTAAATGCGAGACAACTTGGGACAATTTCTATTTTCACTAATAATTGCAATTTTCATATATTGATTGTAATTTTCAACCATTCCCTATCAGGGAGAAAGTTTAAAGGTATTTTTTTTAATGTCCAAGATCTCTCTTGGAGATAAACCATAACGTTTGTGCGACCATGAGTAAATGTTGGTGTTGGTTGTTCTTAATCAAAATTGGATCTTATTTAGCATACAAGGAGGAAAACATAAATTTGTGCCAAATTATACAATTTCCTAAACTTACTTGAATGGTTGTGATAAGCAGATTGTCTTTCTTGAGAAGGCAGGAGAATGAGATTCTTCAAGTCATCACATGTTCAAATATATGTCTTTCACCATTAGTTAGCATTCGATCAAGTTAACATTGGCATGTATGTTGGCCCGATGAAGTAAGGCATTTCTACATGATGGTGAAGAACCATTCACACTATGAATTAAAAAAGTGTAGGACCATATAAAATAATAACAATAAAAGGGCAGAAAGTATCCTACACTGTTTTAATAAATACAAGCAAACAGCTAATTATCATATCATATAGCTGCAAATGACAGAGAAAAAACCTAATTTCCACATGATGGTGAAGAACCCTTCACACTAAGTTCAAATGTATTATCGCCAAAGATTTTTTCCTAAGAGACTTCTCATGTAGCTACAAATGATGATTAAGGTAAATTACAACAAGCATATCCAAATAAGGTCCTAAACTGGTGGAGCTTGGGTACTATTAACATTCAAAAGGTAGGTACAGTGCATTAGATACCATCGAGTAAACATTGTTCAAAATAAAGCATTGTCTTATTAAACACACTATAAAGCACACTTCCAAAATTAGTGTTTGCATCAATTCTAAACTATTTAGAATAAAATATTGTCTTATAAATTTAAGTTAATCCTGCATCTGAAGGATCTAGTCTAGCAATCCTCTCTGAAATACTGCTTGAAAAGGTTTTTAAAATTTCTGCCACAATTTCGGCGCGAAACCGCGGCATGTCGTCTTGCCATTTCTTGTGTTCTGCCCATGATACGGTTGTTGTGGATGAAATCACTTCCATGAACTTCAGAACAAATACTCTGCAGTCCCAACTATTATCCTGTTTAAGCAAGTCGACCGCATCCTCTACTGGCCAATTAACGAAGCCTTCTGGAAATGCCACTGGAACATCATCTTGAAGCGCCTTCAGCTGTTGTACATGGGACAATGTAAATGTAATTGAATTGAATGATTAACATTAAGCAACAATATAATATTGAGTGGTGTTCTTTATACATATGTTAGCACGTATGTCGGCCCGATGAAGGCTGCTTGGGAGCGAATCAAAATATTCCCAACGCTGCTCTTTTACCCAGCAAACCAATAAGGCCCAATGACTAGTGAGGTGGCAAGGCATGATAATTATTTCTGAGGAATTAACAGCCTCTTCTGTAATATGACTGATAAGAGTGGTGTAATTCCTAGCGTTACTTCTTTTATAATACTACAAATTAGACAATGCATATTAGACAAAACTATTATAATTTAAATGATAGAACATGGTGCAATTACTTACTTTACTTATTTTGATGAAAAAAGTACCATACCTCGTGATTTGGGGACACGTAGAGATAACTTCTAATTTTTTGTGGAGTCCTTTTCCTTTTCGCACCAATTACCACAGAATAGGCATTTAGATGATTGTCCATGAGCCAGCCTTGGCCAAGGAGATCATCTTCATCACCTCTTGACATGGATATGTTCCCACTTTCAAAAATTAACATACTCCTGAAAAAAAAATTTGGAAATTAATAGCTTTCATTAAAACCAAGTAGTTTTAAAGGACAAACAAATGTACCTGTCAACAAATTTGCACAAGACAAAATCAACACTTTTCCTAGCTCTTTTTATTAGAAACAATCTCCTGGGATACTTAACATCTATCTCATGAATGGTAGGTGCTTGTTTACATATGGCCTTCATCACCTTTCTTGAGCTAACTCTAATTACCTCCGGAGAAGACTTTTGTGTTTTAGGAACAATGGTATACTTAAGTGTGGAAGTGGGATGTGACAGTTGTGTGGTCGGAACCGATGAAGAACTTGGTTTACATTCACTTTGTAAGGTCCTAAACTATGACTCACAAAAATTCTTCAATCATGCAACCTCTTCTTTGATGTATGCCTTGAGTCGGTCTTCTAAACCTCTCTAACCCTCGTCAGTTTGAACATGCTCAACCTTTTCTTCACTCCTCGCTCTCTTCATCTCCGACCTAATCATTCTCGTCAAAAATTTCTCTTTACTTCTCTTATTCCTGTTCTCATCTATCTTATTCTCATAATCTAATTCCTCGCCAACAAAATCTATGGTCGCAAACTTTACTCTTTTTTGTTTCTCTTTCCTTGGTGGAGGTGTTTCAAAATCTGAGTCATCTTCTTCTTCACCCAGTAGGACCTTCTCCTCATCAAGCACATTCCGAAACTCCCTAATGACCTACAAATAAGAGTAAAATGCAATGATGATGATAAGTAGAAGATTATTTGATAAATAAGTTTATGTTTTTATAACGTACATAATTCTTCACAAACAAGTTCTCTTGTACTTTCATGCAAAACTTGGCACTGTACTTAAGGGTAGAAGACCTGCGACAAACTTTAGGGCGTGCTAGGTCGATCAACGAAGGTTGGAGCTTGGTGTGTTCGTACATCCACACCTTCAAATATTAAAAGTTAGAGCAAAAATAATAAACATAATACAAAAAAACATTGCTAGGTAGACCAACACATACCAGTAATACGGTAGCGCATCCCTATAAGGAACCAATGTTGCTACCAGCATTTCGAATAGCACTTACACGACTTAAATGATCGAACTGTAGATGAAGAAACTCATGGATGGCAAGTGGCCAGTTATATTTCAGGAACTCGGGGAGACATGTGATCTTGGTAACACAGGAAGGAACCTTCAAACTCTTCAACGGAAAGAAGAATATAGCTAATAAATAATTAATCAACATACTTAATCTTATACCCTCATCATGGTGAGACCCCTCCTCATCAGCAGCTCTATGAATCTCTTCAGTTAAAATCTTGTGGGTCATGTCCACAACGGGTGATCTTGAAAACTTAAAGCGAAGACCCGCATTTGGGAGACCCAATATAAGAGCCACCTCGTTGACGGTCATTTTGACATGATATTTCCCAAGCTGGAAGGCTTGCTTATCCTTGTTGTATAACCTCAACAGAACATACAACATTGGTAGGTTTTGTGGAATAGTTGGCATTCGGAACAGAGGAAGGAGACGAGCATCCCTAAGGGCTTCTATAGATTCTTCCGACAATCTATTTAAGAGGGGTGTGACATTGACTGTGAAGGTATTTGGCGCGCATCTGCAACTTAGGTATTTGCTTTCGGGCATGCTGGAACTGAAAAATCAAAAAGGCTCACTAAATACAACTGCAACTAAGAATACAAAGTTCGACTGCAAAACATTGAACGAAAATACAACTGCAACTACGGGTTAAAAAAGCGACTGCAAAACATTGAACGGAAATACAACTGCAACTACGGGTTAAAAAGCGACTGCAAAGCATTGAACGGAAATACAACTGCAACTACGGGTGAAAAAAGTGACTGCAAAGCATTGAACGGAAATACAACTGCAACTACAGGTTAAAAAAGCGACTGCAAACAAACATCGAAATTAAATAATACTTTAACTACGAGTACAAAAAAAGACTGAGAACATTGAAAAAAAATACAACTACAACTACACATCACATTGTTGACGGACATGCTGGAACTGAGAACATAGAAAGAAAAACAACTGCAAGCATAACTCCACAATGCGACTGCAAAAATTCAGAGTAGACGGAGGAAATAATACCTTCTCCTCATAGTAAGTGGATGATGATGAAAGTTATAATTTCAGCCGGAGATTTTCGTCGGAGATGATTCCACAACAGAAAATGGCGACATTTGAAGGCACCAACTGAGATGATTCCACAGCAGGAAATGGCGAGATTTTCGTCGGAGGAAGGATCGGAATGGGGAGAAAAAACGTTGAAAATGTCCGGAAATTTTTTGGGTCTAGGTTTCCGCCTATTCTTCCGCCGAGAAAAGAGGAAGGAGGAGCTTGGTTTCCGCCTATTCTTCCGCCGAGAAATGAGGAAGGAGGAGCTCGGTTGGGGGAAAATTTCGAATAGGTGGTGGGCCCCACGAGCAAAAGGAGTTTTTATATCCTAATGATGGCATGGTCCATTCGCCTGACCTAAAAATTTTTCCTACCAATGAGAAAGAGGAACTAATAATTATGTGGGGTCCGCCATACACAATTAATATCTGCATGTTGGGCCCACAAAAATACAGAGTTTTTATTGAGCAGCAGACGTTCCTCTAGGTCCTGATGGCGGACAAAAAAAATTTTGGGTCATGTTGATGTTTACATAATAAATTTTTGTTGGTAAATGATTATTTATTTAATTTTCTCTCTTTATCTTTACAAGCATAAATTGATCCAAATTTACATCATATTCCGTAGCGCTGCCGGGCTAATCCCGGCAGGTTTGCCGGAGACCAGCGAGTCTGTCGGTGGTTGCCCGACAGGTAGGCGGCGGCTCTGGCGCCGACTGCAGCGAAAATCGTGAGCGCAGTTTTTTATTTTTTATTTCTTTAAAATTTTTTAAGAAAACTATATTTTTAAAATATTTTTTTATTTTTTGTATGTTATTTATTTTTATTTATTTTTAACATTTTTAAAAAAATTAAGAAAATAATATTGATATATAATTTTTAAATTATAACTTTTTATTAAGAATATTAAATTTAATAAAAAGAAGGGTAGCTAGTCGGGGACGGGAAGAGTACTGTCGCGCGGGGCATGGGGGGCCACCCGTGCCCTGTCACTCATCATTACAGCGTGGCGGAGGACAATTGCAGGCTCGCCGACCACCTGCCGCCCTCGCTCGCCAGTGTCCGCGCCGACGAACACAGGGTAGTCGGTGGCCGACGAGCCCGCAGCCGCCGACCTCCCCTCCGTAAAAAAATTGCAACACCGACGGCGGCGGCGGCACACGCCGCCACTGCTGTTGCAATTTTTCCC